>CM054057.1:636104277-636539676 GCA_028641055.1 Alopecurus myosuroides | reverse complement strand
GAACTGTAGGAGATGCCCGGTTAGAATCACCTCAGAGGAACCACGTTGAATAGAACACCCTTATACGTGAGTTTGGATAGAAAACTGCAGTTAAATTTGTAGGGGGTGCCACATGAATTTGACTCGGAAGTGTCAGCCCTACGAAAAAAAAAACTTTTGACGACGTACGCCCTCTGTTTCAAAATATAAGGTGCCATTTAATTTCGCTGGTCAATAACGTCCAACTTTGACCATGATTTGTCCTTATAATATGTTCACATAATTAGTATAAATATATATGTAATGAAAAGAATATTAGAAGACGAATTCAATGGTACCATTTTTAGATTCTCAATCCATATAATTTGTTATATATTTTTGGTCAAAGTTAACCATCAAAAACTACCGTAAAAATAGTGCGCCTTATATTTTGGGACGGAGCGAGTACTTTATGAATGCTCGGTGGTTTCAACTGCACACTCGGTAGTGCCGACAGAAACAACGGTACATCAAAATGAGCACTTTGTTAGTCTCTCAAAATCACATGATCACAAGGACTAGGGAGAAAGCATCAGGTATATGTAAAGAGATGAGTTGATTTTTTTTGAAGAGAAACGTCAAGGGATTTTTTGCGAGGATCGATTTTTCCTCATGATTTGCCAAGTGCCCCTCCTCTTGATCGTACGGCATGCCTATGACCCAGAAGTGAAAATAACATCGCATACAAGCCTAAACCCTTTTTTTTACCGTTTGAAGGGTTGCCACCCATGATCCACTATTGCAATATGATCAACAATGTGCTACCATGATTAGCTTATCATGGTATGCTCACTGAGAACCGAGACCTGCAAAACTTGCACAAATTTGTCATGAATCATCCAAAATGCCTTTAGGGATCCTTGATGTACTTTCAACAACCTTGATCGCACCCTGTAAAAAAATGTGTTGAGGTATTATATATGTTCTCAACCACCCATTTTGTGATCTCCGACAAAATCAATGGACAATCATACACAACAAACAGTCAACACACTACAAGACAGTTGTCCATGGGAGACTTGGTTAGTGAACCTACACACCCTTTGCCAATTACGTTACTACTCCTTTAATGTTTAATACAAATAGAACTGGGTGGGAATTTCACAAATGACGACTTAGTGATTTCTCCTTGTATATTTCAAAGATTACAGCCGCTTAGTGTCCCGTTTCTGCTCATTAATGATGGTGCGACCTGACACAGTGAATGTGACAGTTTATCAAAATGTGGCGCCAATACAACCTTAGCTTCTATTATGGAGTTACTACATTGAAGGAGGGGTTGCTCGTAATAGTACATGAATTCCCATGTGCTCTTTAACTTCATGAAACCATCAATGGCATGGTTGGTGTACAACATGGGAGGTTATAGTGGTGCTCCTATTTAACGATGAGAGAAGCGATCGAACATGATCATAATTTGCAAAGAAGACATCAAGCTAGGCCGAGTATAGACTAGTAAAATCTAGGTTCATATTAGCATACACTAAGCACCAATGTACACAATATTGGTACCATACTGTGTTTGCAATGTTGCTGGAACCATAGTACGTCCTGGGACTTGGAAGCATCAGAATTTGTGAGTTCTCTGATTGAGGTAATTCTCCGAGGTAATAACAACAAGATGGTCGGCTGAATATGGACTCTTCTCCAGAACTTTGGGCATCCATGAGAAACCAAATTTATTCATGGACTTCATGTTATGATTACCGAGCTGGTGGACTTGATCGGACCTGTGAGACCAATTAAGCTTGTTTTGATCTTTGACCAACCAGTTGACCTTCGAGACATAGGAGAGCAATCTAAAATGTTAAATGGAGCATGATATGATTGCTTATAAGAGTTGTGCAATTCTTAATCTCTTAGACCGGTGTCTCCGTATGTTTTGATAATTTTTATACACTAACAAATAATAGAATTTAGCCGCAACTAGTACTTGTTTGGATCTCAAATATTCAAAAGTTGCAACGACATTCCTTCTCCCTCGCCTGGTCATTCCTATACAAATAAAATCCTATGTACTATAGCTGGCAGTATTATAAGGCAAAAGTCAAATCCCTTCTCGTAGGACCATCGCATGGTTCATAATTTGGTGGCAGCCTTACCGCTGTGACATGCTGGTTCGGAATGGGGGCCCACATGTAGCACGTGAGAGAGACAGAGCGCCTCTATATGCTTGACCACGACTCTTTTTGCATACATTTACCTTTCGCGGATATCCTCGGCCAACTTTTGAAACTTGTGTTATCTGACACATTCGATGGGGCGATCTGGCACAAACACAGAATTGACACACTACAATGCGGGGTTTCATAGATACTGGGTAATGGAACGCCACACCCTTGTAGACTACGATTACTTCTCCCTTCGTCTCAAAATAAGTGTCATTGAAACGGATGTATCTGGATGATACATCCGTTTGGCGGAACTTATTTTAAGACAGAGGAAGTACTTGTTTTGATGGTAAGATAGAGAGAACTAAGCGGTGACTTTACCAAATATTGGACTCAGTGAAGTCATCAAATGTTGGACTCAGTGGCGGAACCAGCACATATGTATTGGGTTCAGATGAACCCAATAAAAAAATGCTAATCCCTCTATAACTACTATTAATTTGCTTCAAATTACTAACTCATCTCTAGCTGTGTATAGTGTTGTGGACCCAATTATGGAACTTTTTAGCTTCACCATTGATTGCATACTGCAAAATAACGGCTCCTTACTCACATTTCAGCTGATTAAATATGGTGAGATAATGAATGACAAAGTTTTCTTAGAATGTGGCATCGATACTATTTGAGAGCTATTTTATTGAGTGAGGTGATGCTCCTAAAAGTGTATAACTGTGTTGCACCATGTATCAAATGTAGTACTGTTCCTTATGGCAGCATTGAATGTCATGAAAGCATCACCACATGATTGTTGCACCACATACCAAATGTTATACTATATTGTTCCTATTTAAGCATGCAGAAGAGAGATTGAACATCATCACAATTCGCAAAGAAGACATCATGAGGTTTGTGTGTAGCCTAGCCACATTGCTTCTAGGTTCATATTGACATACACTACACAATATACCAATGAACACAAATTGTGCGCTTAGTTGGAACCATTTTTGCAATGTTCTTGAATCCCAAAAGATCTTAGGAACCATTTAAAAAACATCCTGGGATTTGGAAGCGTCAGGATTCACAACTGCACTTACCTATGTTGCATCTTGAGTCACCAGCGACTCACTAGTCGGGTCAACATGGATTCTTCTGCAGCCTCAATGGAATTTAGGATAGTTAGTTTTGTCTTTTCACCTTGTTGTTTGAGCTCAACTTGGAACACTTGATTGGAATTGCAAGCTGGACGTCGCGGTTTTGTGCATACCAAGAAAACAAGTAGCACGTGAGTGAGCAAAAGGGCAGCCGACCTTTTAATCATTTCTTCGACTGCTCTTTTTCGCGTACAAATTTCGATCATTTGGAGACCAACTGACTATATATGTCGGCTACACGCACGTAAACATCTCGTCAGAACCGGCCATGCTGAAAGCCTGCGATGCACTTGTTGCAGTTTTGTGTACAAGTGTATCTATCCGGCCGGCCAAGTACGTAACATCAACGCGTGTAGATTCATACGGAAAAAGGGCTGCCGCATGCACGCGCGCAAACCATGAGTTTTACATGCGCGAGTGATGTGTGCTAGCTAGAGTAGTGCATTTTTCGTCCTACCTTTTGCCAGATGAAATTTATTTGCAGCTTGAGTTGGCGAGATTTAATTTGCGCGTCTTTATTGGTGTCTTAGGAAACGTGTATGATGTCCATTTTGGAAAGAACGATAGCACAAAAACAAAGCTAATGATGTCTGCCTGCGCGTGTGCCTCCGCCACAGCATGCGCGGCCGCCTCCCAATAGTACTCCGCCCATTTTTCAAGGATCATCATCGGATAAGGTGTACAAAGTGGGCGCGGCACGGTGGTGATCGGAAAAAGTTGCTACGGTTCAGATGTGGTGAGAAAGCCGGCAGCCGAGGCTGGATCTAGGTCTCCGAAGTGGTGAAGTGCGGCTAGGGTTCCGCTCAGAGCCCTCTTATAGCTGGAGAAAGCTTCCTCGGCGGCGCGCTGGCCGGTGTGCCATGAATTCAAGTGGCGCCGGTTCAGTTTTTGCCTCGTGGCCTCCTGCGTGAGACCAGGCTGTCACGCAGCGCGGAGATGCTCTTAGTGTCCCATTTTTGCTCGTTAATGTGGTGCGACTTGAGACAGTGAATGTGACAATTTATCAGAATGTGGCGTCCATACAACCTTAATGTCTATTATGGAGCTACTTCGTTGAAGAGGGTTGCTCGTAATAGTACATGAATTCCCATGTGCTCCTTATGACAATATTTAACTCCACGAAAGCATCAATGGGGAGTACCACATGGGATGTTATAGTGGTGCTCCTATTTATCCATGAGAGAAGCGATCAAACATGATAAATTTGCAAACAAGACATCATGCTAGGACGAGTATAGCCACTCATTTCTTGGTTCATATTAGCATACACCACACACCAATGTACACACGATTTGAACTTTGTTGGGACCGTGTTTGTAATGTTGCTGAAACCATAGTGCATCCTAGGACTTGAAAGCATCAGAATTTGTGAGTGCTCTCTTCGAGATACTTCTTCAAGATAATTACAACAAGATTGCTGGTTCAATATGGACTCTTCTCCGGCATTTTGGGCATACATGATAGACAGATTCTACTCATGGACTCCATGTTATGATTATCGAGTTGGTGCACTTGATCGGACCCATGGGGTGAATTAAGCTTGGATTGATCATTGACCAATCAGTTGCATTTCTTGACATGGAAGCAATCTAAAATGTTATGTGGAGCACGATATGATCGTTGTGTACGAGCTGTGCAATTTTTAAAATCTCATACTGGTGTCTGCTTGCTTTGATTAATCCGTGTACACCAAATCTGCCAAATAATGGCCGAACATCGGCCCCCTCGGCGTAGGGTGGCCGACAGGGTCGGCACGCAGCGTGCCCGTCGGCGTCTGCTAGCCCCTCGGCGTATGGAACCTACGCCGAGGGCCACCGTCGGCGTACGAATCCCCCTCGGCGTAGGGGACGCCCCGTTACGCCGTTGGAATTATGCCCGTTAGGTGATGGGCTACCCCGAGGGGGTGCCGTCGGCGTATAATAAATTTTTTTTTTTCTCCCGCGCTCGACCGTACCCTGCGCGGGCGAGTGTAACCTACCCCTACGCCGAGGGGGTGCCGTCGGCTTAGGTTTTTTTTTCTTTTTTCTTTTGCATTTCGTCAATTCAAACAAGGAAGAAAGGAAAAGTATATATAGTCATAAACAAGGTCTAATATGAGTGGAACCTTTTTGTGCTAGGTGGATTATTAGTATCATAATCGGCGCGAAAACTCGTGTCGGTCCGCTTCTTTATCACGGGTGTCGGCAGCCCATGCTAGCTCCCCTGAACATTCTGCTATCACGGGTGTCGGCAGGCGGCCATGTGCGTGTGTGTTTTAAAAGAAACCTTTCCCTACGCCCGTGTGGTATAAATTTGTTCTAATATTAGAATTTGTTTCTTCTAATATTTTGTTTAAACGAATGCATTATCCTAGTCTTTCTAATATACCGCCACCCGCCCATGAAATAACACGGTGAAATCTCCCGGAGCCGACCCTATACAACACGGTTAAATAACACTAGTTCCACATTGCTACCCCCTTTCGACGCCGTTACCGTGTATCCGTATAAGTCCGGTATTTCTCCTGCGGGTCTAGGTTTTCACCGGAGGGGGGCTACGGAGCGTCCGGAACCTTTCACAAGCTAGAGGTTGCCATAACATGTTATTATATGTGTGTTGTGGTCTTTGGATGGCAAAGATTGCACTCCGGGTTGACCCGCTTCACCGGCGTCCGTTTCTCCCTCGTGAGTTTACATGCGATTATAGGGTGAAACTCCCTTATCGGACGAAACGTCGGGAATCTTCCGAAGAGTTGGGTTCTACCAACTTGTTTTATGTTCCTATGGGCTACCCTAACACAAACAAGCAGCTGGTTCCACAATGCTACCCCCTTTCGACGCCGTTACCGCGTGTATCCGTATAAGTCCGGTATTTCTCCTGCGGGTCTAGGTTTTCACCGGAGGGGGGCTACGGAGCGTCCGGAACCTTTCACAAGCTAGAGGGTGCCATAACATGTTATTATATGTGTGTTGTGGTCTTTGGATGGCAAAGATTGCACTCCGGGGTGACCCGCTTCACCGGCGTCCGTTTCTCCCTCGTGAGTTTACATGCGATTATAGGGTGAAAGTCCCTTATCGGACGAAACATCGGGAATCTTCCGAAGAGTTGGGTTCTACCAACTTGTTTTATGTTCCTATGGGCTACCCTAACACAACCAAGCAGCTGGTTCCACAATGCTACCCCCTTTCGACCCGTTACCGCGTGTATCCGTATAAGTCCGGTATTTCTCCAGCGGGTCTAGGTTTTCACCGGAGGGGGGCTACGGAGCGTCCGGAACCTTTCACAAGCTAGAGGTTGCCATAACATGTTATTATATGTGTTTGTCTTTGGATGGCAAAGATTGCACTCCGGGGTGTGACCCGCTTCACCGACGTCCGTTTCTCCCTCGTGAGTTTACATGCGCTTATAGGGTGAAACTCCCTTATCGGACGAAACGTCGGGAATCTTCCGAAGAGTTGGGTTCTACCAACTTGTTTTATGTTCCTATGGGCTTCCCTAACACAAACAAGCATCTGGTTCCACAATGCTACCCCCTTTCGACGCCGTTACCGCGTGTATCCGTATAAGTCCGTTATTTCTCCTGCGGGTCTAGGTTTTCACCGGAGGGGGCTACGGAGCGTCCGGAACCTTTCACAAGCTAGAGGGTGCCATACCATGTTATTATATGTGTGTTGTGGTCTTTGGATGGCAAAGATTGCACTCCGGGGTGTGACCCGCTTCACCGACGTCCGTTTCTCCCTCGTGAGTTTACATGCGCTTATAGGGTGAAACTCCCTTATCGGACGAAACGCCGGGAATCTTCCGAAGAGTTGGGTTCTACCAACTTGTTTTATGTTCCTATGGGCTACCCTAACACAAACAAGCAGCTGGTTCCACAATGCTACCCCCTTTCGACGCCGTTACCGCGTGTATCCGTATAAGTCCGGTATTTCTCCTGCGGGTCTAGGTTTTCACCGGAGGGGGGCTACGGAGCGTCCGGAACCTTTCACAAGCTAGAGGTTGCCATAACATGTTATTATATGTGTGTTGTGGTCTTTGGATGGCAAAGATTGCACTCCGGGGTGTGACCCGCTGCACCGACGTCCGTTTCTCCCTCGTGAGTTTACATGCGCTTATAGGGTGAAACTCCCTTATCGGACGAAACGTCGGGAATCTTCCGAAGAGTTGGGTTCTACCAACTTGTTTTATGTTCCTATGGGCTACCCTAACACAAACAAGCAGCTGGTTCCACAATGCTACCCCCTTTCGACGCCGTTACCGCGTGTATCCGTATAAGTCCGGTATTTCTCCTGCGGGTCTAGGTTTTCACCGGAGGGGGGCTACGGAGCGTCCGGAACCTTTCACAAGCTAGAGGGTGCCATAACATGTTATTATATGTGTGTTGTGGTCTTTGGATGGCAAAGATTGCACTCCGGGGTGTGACCCGCTTCACCGGCGTCCGTTTCTCCCTCGTGAGTTTACATGCGATTAGGGTGAAACTCCCTTATCGGACGAAACGTCGGGAATCTTCCGAAGAGTTGGGTTCTACCAACTTGTTTTATGTTCCTATGGGCTACCCTAACACAAACAAGCAGCTGGTTCCACAATGCTACCCCCCGACGCCGTTACCGCGTGTATCCGTATAAGTCCGGTATTTCTCCTGCGGGTCTAGGTTTTCACCGGAGGGGGCTACGGAGCGTCCGGAACCTTTCACAAGCTAGAGGTTGCCATACCATGTTATTATATGTGTGTTGTGGTCTTTGGATGGCAAAGATTGCACTCCGGGGTGTGACCCGCTTCACCGGCGTCCGTTTCTCCCTCGTGAGTTTACATGCGATTATAGGGTGAAACTCCCTTATCGGACGAAACGTCGGGAATCTTCCGAAGAGTTGGGTTCTACCAACTAGTTTTATGTTCCTATGGGATACCCTAACACAACCAAGCAGCTGGTTCCACAATGCTACCCCCTTTCGACGCCGTTACCGCGTGTATCCGTATAAGTCCGGTATTTCTCCAGCGGGTCTAGGTTTTCACCGGAGGGGGGCTACGGAGCGTCCGGAACCTTTCACAAGCTAGAGGTTGCCATAACATGTTATATGTGTTGTGGTCTTTGGATGGCAAAGATTGCACTCCGGGGTGTGACCCGCTTCACCGACGTCCGTTTCTCCCTCGTGAGTTTACATGCGATTATAGGGTGAAACTCCCTTATCGGACGAAACGTCGGGAATCTTCCGAAGAGTTGGGTTCTACCAACTTGTTTTATGTTCCTATGGGCTTCCCTAACACAAACAAGCATCTGGTTCCACATTGCTACCCCCTTTCGACGCCGTTACCGCGTGTATCCGTATAAGTCCGGTATTTCTCCTGCGGGTCTAGGTTTTCACCGGAGGGGGGCTACGGAGCGTCCGGAACCTTTCACAAGCTAGAGGTTGCCATAACATGTTATTATATGTGTGTTGTGGTCTTTGGATGGCAAAGATTGCACTCCGGGGTGTGACCCGCTTCACCGACGTCCGTTTCTCCCTGAGTTTACATGCGCTTATAGGGTTAAACTCCCTTATCGGACGAAACGTCGGGAATCTTCCGAAGAGTTGGGTTCTACCAACTTGTTTTATGTTCCTATGGGCTACCCTAACACAAACAAGCAGCTGGTTCCACAATGCTACCCCCTTTCGACGCCGTTACCGGGTGTATCCGTATAAGTCCGGTATTTCTCCTGCGGGTCTAGGTTTTCACCGGAGGGGGGCTACGGAGCGTCCGGAACCTTTCACAAGCTAGAGGGTGCCATACCATGTTATTATATGTGTGTTGTGGTCTTTGGATGGCAAAGATTGCACTCCGGGGTGTGACCCGCTTCACCGACGTCCGTTTCTCCCTCGTGAGTTTACATGCGCTTATAGGGTTAAACTCCCTTATCGGACGAAACGTCGGGAATCTTCCGAAGAGTTGGGTTCTACCAACTTGTTTTATGTTCCTATGGGATACCCTAACACAAAAAAGCAGCTGGTTCCACAATGCTACCCCCTTTCGACGCCGTTACCGCGTGTATCCGTATAAGTCCGGTATTTCTCCTGCGGGTCTAGGTTTTCACCGGAGGGGGGCTACGGAGCGTCCGGGTCCTTTCACAAGCTAGAGGGTGCCATACCATGTTATTATATGTGTGTGTGGTCTTTGGATGGCAAAGATGGCACTCCGGGGTGTGACCCGCTTCACCGACGTCCGTTTCTCCCTCGTGAGTTTACATGCGCTTATAGGGTGAAACTCCCTCGGACGAAACGTCGGAATCTTCCGAAGAGTTGGGTTCTAACCAACTTGTTTTATGTTCCTATGGGATACCCTAACACAAAAAAGCAGCTGGTTCGACAATGCTACCCCCTTTCGACGCCGTTACCGTGTATCCGTATAAGTCCGGTATTTCTCCTGCGGGTCTAGGTTTTCACCGGGGGGGCTACGGAGCGTCCGGGTCCTTTCACAAGCTAGAGGTGCCATACCATGTTATTATATGTGTGTTGTGGTCTTTGGATGGCAAAGATGGCACTCCGGGGTGTGACCCGCTTCACCGACGTCCGTTTCTCCCTCGTGAGTTTACATGCGCTTATAGGGTGAAACTCCCTTATCGGACGAAACGTCGGGAATCTTCCGAAGAGTTGGGTTCTACCAACTTGTTTTATGTTCCTATGGGATACCCTAACACAAAAAAGCAGCTGGTTCCACAATGCTACCCCCTTTCGACGCCGTTACCGCGTGTATCCGTATAAGTCCGGTATTTCTCCTGCGGGTCTAGGTTTTCACCGGAGGGGGGCTACGGAGCGTCCGGGTCCTTTCACAAGCTAGAGGGTGCCATACCATGTTATTATATGTGTGTTGTGGTCTTTGGATGGCAAAGATGGGCACTCCGGGGTGTGACCCGCTTCACCGACGTCGGTTTCTCCCTCGTGAGTTTACATGCGCTTATAGGGTGAAACTCCCTTATCGGACGAAACGTCGGGAATCTTCCGAAGAGTTGGGTTCTACCAACTTGTTTTATGTTCCTATGGGATACCCTAACACAAAAAAGCAGCTGGTTCCACAATGCTACCCCCTTTCGACGCCGTTACCGCGTGTATCCGTATAAGTCCGGTATTTCTCCTGCGGGTCTAGGTTTTCACCGGAGGGGCTACGGAGCGTCCGGAACCTTTCACAAGCTATAGGGTGCCATACCATGTTATTATATGTGTGTTGTGGTCTTTGGATGGCAAAGATTGCACTCCGGGGTGTGACCCGCTTCACCGACGTCCGTTTCTCCCTCGTGAGTTTACATGCGCTATAGGGTGAAACTCCCTTATCGGACGAAACGTCGGGAATCTTCCGAAGAGTTGGGTTCTACCAACTTGTTTTATGTTCCTATGGGATACCCTAACACAAAAAAGCAGCTGGTTCCACAATGCTACCCCCTTTCGACGCCGTTACCGCGTGTATCCGTATAAGTCCGGTATTTCTCCTGCGGGTCTAGGTTTTCACCGGAGGGGGGCTACGGAGCGTCCGGGTCCTTTCACAAGCTAGAGGGTGCCATACCATGTTATTATATGTGTTGTGGTCTTTGGATGGCAAAGATTGCACTCCGGGGTGTGACCCGCTTCACCGACGTCCGTTTCTCCCTCGTGAGTTTACATGCGCTTATAGGGTTAAACTCCCTTATCGGACGAAACGTCGGGAATCTTCCGAAGAGTTGGGTTCTACCAACTTGTTTTATGTTCCTATGGGCTACCCTAACACAAACAAGCAGCTGGTTCCACAATGCTACCCCCTTTCGACGCCGTTACCGGGTGTATCCGTATAAGTCCGGTATTTCTCCTGCGGGTCTAGGTTTCACCGGAGGGGGGCTACGGAGCGTCCGGAACCTTTCACAAGCTAGAGGGTGACATACCATGTTATTATATGTGTTGTGGTCTTTGGATGGCAAAGATGGCACTCCGGGGTGTGACCCGCTTCACCGACGTCCGTTTCTCCCTCGTGAGTTTACATGCGCTTATAGGGTGAAACTCCCTTATCGGACGAAACGTCGGGAATCTTCCGAAGAGTTGGGTTCTACCAACTTGTTTATGTTCCTATGGGATACCCTAACACAAAAAAGCAGCTGGTTCCACAATGCTACCCCCTTTCGACGCCGTTACCGCGTGTATCCGTATAAGTCCGGTATTTCTCCTGCGGGTCTAGGTTTTCACCGGAGGGGGGCTACGGAGCGTCCGGGTCCTTTCACAAGCTAGAGGGTGCCATACCATGTTATTATATGTGTGTTGTGGTCTTTGGATGGCAAAGATGGCACTCCGGGGTGTGACCCGCTTCACCGACGTCCGTTTCTCCCTCGTGAGTTTACATGCGCTTATAGGGTGAAACTCCCTTATCGGACGAAACGTCGGGAATCTTCCGAAGAGTTGGGTTCTACCAACTTGTTTTATGTTCCTATGGGATACCCTAACACAAAAAAGCAGCTGGTTCCACAATGCTACCCCCTTTCGACGCCGTTACCGCGTGTATCCTTATAAGTCCGGTATTTCTCCTGCGGGTCTAGGTTTTCACCGGAGGGGGGCTACGGAGCGTCCGGGTCCTTTCACAAGCTAGAGGGTGCCATACCATGTTATTATATGTGTGTTGTGGTCTTTGGATGGCAAAGATGGCACTCCGGGGTGTGACCCGCTTCACCGACGTCCGTTTCTCCCTCGTGAGTTTACATGCGCTTATAGGGTGAAACTCCCTTATCGGACGAAACGTCGGGAATCTTCCGAAGAGTTGGGTTCTACCAACTTGTTTTATGTTCCTATGGGATACCCTAACACAAACAAGCAGCTGGTTCCACAATGCTACCCCCTTTCGACGCCGTTACCGTGTATCCGTATAAGTCCGGTATTTCTCCTGCGGGTCTAGGTTTTCACCGGAGGGGGCTACGGAGCGTCCGGGTCCTTTCACAAGCTAGAGGGTGCCATACCATGTTATTATATGTGTGTTGTGGTCTTTGGATGGCAAAGATTGCACTCCGGGGTGTGACCCGCTTCACCGTCCGTTCTCCCTCGTGAGTTTACATGCGATTATAGGGTGAAACTCCCTTATCGGACGAAACGTCGGGAATCTTCCGAAGAGTTGGGTTCTACCAACTAGTTTTATGTTCCTATGGGATACCCTAACACAACCAAGCAGCTGGTTCCACAATGCTACCCCCTTTCGACGCCGTTACCGCGTGTATCCGTATAAGTCCGGTATTTCTCCAGCGGGTCTAGGTTTTCACCGGAGGGGGGCTACGGAGCGTCCGGAACCTTTCACAAGCTAGAGGTTGCCATAACATGTTATTATATGTGTGTTGTGGTCTTTGGATGGCAAAGATTGCACTCCGGGGTGTGACCCGCTTCACCGACGTCCGTTTCTCCCTCGTGAGTTTACATGCGATTATAGGGTGAAACTCCCTTATCGGACGAAACGTCGGGAATCTTCCGAAGAGTTGGGTTCTACCAACTTGTTTTATGTTCCTATGGGCTTCCCTAACACAAACAAGCATCTGGTTCCACATTGCTACCCCCTTTCGACGCCGTTACCGCGTGTATCCGTATAAGTCCGGTATTTCTCCTGCGGGTCTAGGTTTTCACCGGAGGGGGGCTACGGAGCGTCCGGAACCTTTCACAAGCTAGAGGTTGCCATAACATGTTATTATATGTGTGTTGTGGTCTTGGATGGCAAAGATTGCACTCCGGGGTGTGACCCGCTTCACCGACGTCCGTTTCCCTCGTGAGTTTACATGCGCTTATAGGGTTAAACTCCCTTATCGGACGAAACGTCGGGAATCTTCCGAAGAGTTGGGTTCTACCAACTTGTTTTATGTTCCTATGGGCTACCCTAACACAAACAAGCAGCTGGTTCCACAATGCTACCCCTTTCGACGCCGTTACCGGGTGTATCCGTATAAGTCCGGTATTTCTCCTGCGGGTCTAGGTTTTCACCGGAGGGGGGCTACGGAGCGTCCGGAACCTTTCACAAGCTAGAGGGTGCCATACCATGTTATTATATGTGTGTTGTGGTCTTTGGATGGCAAAGATTGCACTCCGGGGTGTGACCCGCTTCACCGTCGTCCGTTTCTCCCTCGTGAGTTTACATGCGCTTATAGGTTAAACTCCCTTATCGGACGAAACGTCGGGAATCTTCCGAAGAGTTGGGTTCTACCAACTTGTTTTATGTTCCTATGGGATACCCTAACACAAAAAAGCAGCTGGTTCCACAATGCTACCCCCTTTCGACGCCGTTACCGCGTGTATCCGTATAAGTCCGGTATTTCTCCTGCGGGTCTAGGTTTTCACCGGAGGGGGGCTACGGAGCGTCCGGGTCCTTTCACAAGCTAGAGGGTGCCATACCATGTTATTATATGTGTGTTGTGGTCTTTGGATGGCAAAGATGGCACTCCGGGGTGACCCGCTTCACCGACGTCCGTTTCTCCCTCGTGAGTTTACATGCGCTTATAGGTGAAACTCCCTTATCGGACGAAACGTCGGAATCTTCCGAAGAGTTGGGTTCTACCAACTTGTTTTTTATGTTCCTATGGGATACCCTAACACAAAAAAGCAGCTGGTTCGACAATGCTACCCCCTTTCGACGCCGTTACCGCGTGTATCCGTATAAGTCCGGTATTTCTCCTGCGGGTCTAGGTTTTCACCGGAGGGGGCTACGGAGCGTCCGGGTCCTTTCACAAGCTAGAGGGTGCCATACCATGTTATTATATGTGTGTTGTGGTCTTTGGATGGCAAAGATGGCACTCCGGGGTGTGACCCGCTTCACCGACGTCCGTTTCTCCCTCGTGAGTTTACATGCGCTTATAGGGTGAAACTCCCTTATCGGACGAAACGTCGGGAATCTTCCGAAGAGTTGGGTTCTACCAACTTGTTTTTATGTTCCTATGGGATACCCTAACACAAAAAAGCAGCTGGTTCCACAATGCTACCCCCTTTCGACGCCGTTACCGTGTATCCGTATAAGTCCGGTATTTCTCCTGCGGGTCTAGGTTTCACCGGAGGGGGGCTACGGAGCGTCCGGGTCCTTTCACAAGCTAGAGGGTGCCATACCATGTTATTATATGTGTGTTGTGGTCTTTGGATGGCAAAGATGGCACTCCGGGGTGTGACCCGCTTTCACCGACGTCGGTTTCTCCCTCGTGAGTTTACATGCGCTTATAGGGTGAAACTCCCTTATCGGACGAAACGTCGGGAATCTTCCGAAGAGTTGGGTTCTACCAACTTGTTTTATGTTCCTATGGGATACCCTAACACAAAAAAGCAGCTGGTTCCACAATGCTACCCCCTTTCGACGCCGTTACCGCGTGTATCCGTATAAGTCCGGTATTCTCCTGCGGGTCTAGGTTTTCACCGGAGGGGGGCTACGGAGCGTCCGGAACCTTTCACAAGCTATAGGGTGCCATACCATGTTATTATATGTGTGTTGTGGTCTTTGGATGGCAAAGATTGCACTCCGGGGTGTGACCCGCTTCACCGACGTCCGTTTCTCCCTCGTGAGTTTACATGCGCTTATAGGGTGAAACTCCCTTATCGGACGAAACGTCGGGAATCTTCCGAAGAGTTGGGTTCTACCCAACTTGTTTTATGTTCCTATGGGATACCCTAACACAAAAAAGCAGCTGGTTCCACAATGCTACCCCCTTTCGACGCCGTTACCGTGTATCCGTATAAGTCCGGTATTTCTCCTGCGGTCTAGGTTCACCGGAGGGGCTACGGAGCGTCCGGGTCCTTTCACAAGCTAGAGGGTGCCATACCATGTTATTATATGTGTGTGTGTCTTTGGATGGCAAAGATTGCACTCCGGGGTGTGACCCGCTTCACCGACGTCCGTTTCTCCCTCGTGAGTTTACATGCGCTTATAACTCCCTTATCGGACGAAACGTCGGGAATCTTCCGAAGAGTTGGGTTCTACCAACTTGTTTTATGTTCCTATGGGCTACCCTAACACAAACAAGCAGCTGGTTCCACAATGCTACCCCCTTTCGACGCCGTTACCGGGTGATCCGTATAAGTCCGGTATTTCTCCTGCGGGTCTAGGTTTTCACCGGAGGGGGGCTACGGAGCGTCCGGAACCTTTCACAAGCTAGAGGGTGCATACCATGTTATTATATGTGTGTTGTGGTCTTTGGATGGCAAAGATGGCACTCCGGGGTGTGACCCGCTTCACCGACGTCCGTTTCTCCCTCGTGAGTTTACATGCGCTTATAGGGTGAAACTCCCTTATCGGACGAAACGTCGGGAATCTTCCGAAGAGTTGGGTTCTACCAACTTGTTTTATGTTTCCTATGGGATACCCTAACACAAAAAAGCAGCTGGTTCCACAATGCTTTCGACGCCGTTACCAGCGTGTATCCGTATAAGTCCGGTATTTCTCCTGCGCTAGGTTTTCACCGGAGGGGGGCTACGGAGCGTCCGGGTCCTTTCACAAGCTAGAGGGCCATACCATGTTATTATATGTGTGTTGTGGTCTTTGGATGGCAAAGATGGCACTCCGGGGTGTGACCCGCTTCACCGACGTCCGTTTCTCCCTCGTGAGTTTACATGCGCTTATAGGGTGAAACTCCCTTATCGGACGAAACGTCGGGAATCTTCCGAAGAGTTGGGTTCTACCAACTTGTTTTATGTTCCTGGGATACCCTAACACAAAAAAGCAGCTGGTTCCACAATGCTACCCCCTTTCGACGCCGTTACCGCGTGTATCCTTATAAGTCCGGTATTTCTCCTGCGGGTCTAGGTTTTCACCGGAGGGGGGCTACGGAGCGTCCGGGTCCTTTCACAAGCTAGAGGGTGCCATACCATGTTATTATATGTGTGTTGTGGTCTTTGGATGGCAAAGATGGCACTCCGGGGTGTGACCCCGCTTCACCGACGTCGTTTCTCCCGTGAGTTTACATGCGCTTATAGGGTGAAACTCCCTTATCGGACGAAACGTCGGGAATCTTCCGAAGAGTTGGGTTCTACCAACTTGTTTTATGTTCCTATGGGATACCCTAACACAAAAAAGCAGCTGGTTCCACAATGCTACCCCCTTTCGACGCCGTTACCGCGTGTATCCGTATAAGTCCGGTATTTCTCCTGCGGGTCTAGGTTTTCACCGGAGGGGGGCTACGGAGCGTCCGGGTCCTTTCACAAGCTAGAGGGTGCCATACCATGTTATTATATGTGTGTTGTGGTCTTTGGATGGCAAAGATGGCACTCGGGAAACGTCGGGAATTCCATGTTGATTCCATGTTGTTTGCATTTGTTTCTTATTTATTGCAATTGTTTTCCACTGTTTTCACAACTCAAATTCAAACCTTATTCAAACTATGGTTTCATACTTGCTCTGTTACAACTTTTTGAATAAAATTCACAAATAATAACAACCATTTTGGTTCCATGTTTTCCATAGTGAACACTTGTGAAATTGATGTTTCAAATCAATTATTTATTTTCCAAACACAATTTAAAATTCAATTCCAAGCACCCAAACAGAACCATTTTTGAAATTATGTTGTTAACAAATCAAATCAACTCAATTTGCTTTTTACCATAGGGGTTACCCTATTTGAATAGTGGTTTCTATTAATGTTTATTAATATTAACCATTTCACTTAAATTTGGTTCAAATTTCAAAAAGCAATCAAATGTTTAAATTTTTGAAAATGAAAGTTGCAAAATGGTTGCATTTGGCCTAAGGAGTCTATCTGAATTTTTCCAGATTTTTATCTAACCTAAAACCTAGGTTTTTCTCCCAAAAGCAAAAGCTACAAAAAACTGTTGTCACGAATACTATTGAGTTGGTAATACTATTTTTTTAAAGACATGTTGTGCTTGTTGAGATGGTAATAATTTTATTTTCGACCGAAAACTAGCAAAAAAAAAAACAGTTACACCTGTTAAAGGCATGTTGTGCTTGTTTTCCCTAGAAATAGAAAACAGTTCCACCTACGCCGACGGCATGCCGTCGGCGTATCTACAAGATTTTTTTTCCGCGCTTCCTAAGCCGACGGCATGCCGTCGGCGTATCTAAAAGGTTTTTTTTTCTGCCCTACCCGCGAGGATCTCGTCTCCTCACCGTTCTGACCCGCAGACGAAGGGGATCTCGCCCCCTTGCTCATCCGCCGCCGCCCTAGCACATCCGCCGCCGCCCTCACATCCCGCCGCCGCGCCCTGCTCACATCCCGCCGCCGCCCTAGCTCACGTCCCGCCGCCGCCCCGTCCCTCTCACCTCTAGCTCTAGCACATCCCGCCGCCGCCCCGTCCCTCTCACCTCCAACATCCCGCCGCCGCCGCCTTAGCTCACATCCCGCCCCGCCCCGCCCAGCGACGGACCAGAGCCCCTCCCTCTCACCTCAACTCGGCTCCACCACACCTCCTCCCTCCTCCATCGGTCAGCACGGCCACGGCTCCACTGACGCCCGCCCGATTCGCAGCTGCAGTGAAGGCCCCTCTCATCGACTCCCTCTAGCAGCTGCAGTGAAGGCCACCCCTCCATCGACTACCTAGCAGCTGCAGTGACTTCCTAGCAGGTAGTTCCTTCCTTCCTCTTGCATTTTTTTCTATTGTATGAAATGATGGCAGTTAAATCTGAGAATGGTTTTAGATTAACCGGTTGTATTTGGTTGGTTCTGCTCACAGTTCCGTTTAGTTCGGGTGTTAACAAGTTTAGTCGGTAAGAAGTTTGGTTCAGTTTGGTTTGTTATAAACAGTTCATAACCGGTTGTATTTGGTTGCTTGATTATGTCAGCCCATTTAGCTAAACAGTTAATAACCGGTTTGAACTCACGGTTTTTGACTTGGTTTGGTTTGGCTTGGGGAAAAATTCTAGCAGGTTTGGTTTTGGTTGGCTGAAGTAAATATCATATAGGTTCAGTTTAGGTTCGGCTCTCAATTTAGCTCGTGTGGGTTTGGTTGAGGTATGGTTTAGTTATCAAACCATTCTCAGATTTAATGGCAGTAGAATATTTGTCTGCAATATTACCATTGTTGAATGATGTTGAATGATAACAGTAGGGGATGTCATTTTCTGAATTCTGAAATGTTAGGATTCATGAATATTTTGTTGTGTGACTTATATTTCAATGGAAAAATGATTTGCTTTTTTTTGTTTAGATGGATGAATTGGCAAAAAAACAGCCTGGTTATACATATGGATGCAGACTATGTATTATGATTTGCTATGCACTATTTATGTATTTTGGATCTTGTGGGCTGTCTAATCTTATCTGTGATACTAAAATGTGTTTATTTTTTTCTAAAATATAATATTTATGTTCTGAAATTAGGTGTACTGTTGATATTATAGATTTCAATTTTTTTAACTCGCATATTATCTGCTACAGTGTAGGTGCCGCCACGACACGCCATCGATCCCGACCCCGTCACGCCGTTGTTCGACTACGTCCTCTACCGCCGCGGGTGAGCTAGAACTCTGTCTTCTCCCTCGCATTTTTTTTGTCGCGTCACCTAGGTGTCATTTCCCGTCCGCAAGCGTTACGAAGATAAATATGCAATAGTGGTAGGCATATTTTGAACCGTAACGCTTGCGGCATTTACGGGACAGTCGGCGGATCCGTAGATTGGGTACGTTTTCCATGCTCTACCCCGATCCGAGACAGAATTTCGGTAGCGCTTCCCCGTTGTTCTCCTTATGCACATTCTCTCGGCTTTTTGCCGAGACGTGTATCGGGAGAGCAGCGGGGAGGTGCTGCCGAAATTCTGTCTCGGATCGGGGTAGAGCATGGAAAACGTACTCAATCTACGGATCCGGCGGCTGCTAGGACCCTTGACCTATTAGATATGTAGGTTTTGCCGCTAGAAAATAAAAATATCATGCATTTAATTTCATGCTATTATTTGAGATGAAATACAATGTGTTGTTTGCCTCGCAATACAGCAGATTATGGCTGATAATGGTTGGATGTTCACTGGCCGAAAAGATGCGATGGAAAGAACAGATGAGTGGGTATGGAAGACTAATTTCTTAGTGAGGGAGTTAGGGCGTGGTTCAAAGTCGGGCATCCGTCCAGGTTGCCCTTGCGCTCGATGCAAGCTGCGTCTTCGTAAGGGAAAGCAAGATATGACTAAACACCTATGGTCTTATGGGTATTGGGTGGAGTACACCACGACGATCGACTTTGCTGAGTACGAACGTGAAAATGGTAGGGTGATGCGGCAGCGGATCAATGGCATTGAGGATGATGGGATAAGAAACTTCCTAGAAGATCTCCGTGATGCCGACATACCAGATTCGCCACCTTCACGGGAGGAACCATCCGAACCGAGTGAACCAGAGGAACCGGAGCCAACTGCACAGTCATATTTTCGTATGATGTCCTCGGGTCAGAGGCCTCTGTACGATGGTGCAAAAATTTGTCAGCTCGATGCCATCTCCCAAGCCCTAGCCGAAAAGCTGAAGCACGGCAATACCCGTTCATGCTTTGAATCTCATCTGCAAACATATGGTAACATGTTGCCTGAAGGACATTGTTTGCCTAAAAGCATGTATGAAACAAAGAAAATCTTGCGAGAGCTGAACATGGATTATGAGAAGATAGATTGCTGTCCTAAAGGCTGCGTTTTGTTTCGGCAACAGTTTGCGGAAGACAAGTACTGTATCAAGTGTGGGGCCTCTAGGTATCATGAGGTAAATGGACGTGATGGTCAGAAGAGGCAGACAAAAGTCCCCATGAAGATTCTTCGTTACCTCCCGTTCATAAAAAGAATCCAGCGGCTTTACATGAATAAGGAGTCTGCCACCCAGATGACCTGGCACAAGAATGGGAAGAGATACGAGGACGAGCACGGACGGATAAAGATGGGACATCCATCAGATGGTATGGCATGGAAGAATTTCGATGCAAAATACCCTGAGCAGGCAGCCGAGGCTCGGAACGTCCGAATTGCGATAGCAACCGATGGTTTCAATCCGTATGGTATGTCGACTGCCTCGTACAGCTGCTGGCCCGTGTTTTGTTTTCCGCTCAACCTCCCTCCCGGAGTCCTAATGCAAAGGAAGACCATATTCCTGTCATTGATCATTCCAGGGCCTGAATACCCTGGAAAGAATTTGAGTGTCTATTTGCAGCCGCTTGTGGATGATCTAAACCACTCTTGGCACCACGGTACCTTCACATACGACCGTGCATCGAAGAGGAACTTTTTGATGAAAGTTTGGTTCCAGTATTCCATGCACGACATGCCGGGGTACGCCCTATTCTGCGGATGGTGTACAGCTGGTAAGTGGCCATGCCCAGTGTGCAGGAACCGGCTTGAGTTTCTTTGGCTAAGCGCGGGTAAGAAGTATTCCGCGTTTGACACGCATCGAAAGTTTCTCAAAAGAAGACATCGGTTTAGAGATGACGAAAAGAACTTTAAGAAGGGCAGAGTTTGAGCGTGTAGAGGAAGAGATACCAACTTTCGATGGTGCAGTTGTTGATGCCGAGCTAAGTGCTCTCGTGCTTGCTCAGGGAAATGGCCCACGATATTCGGGATATGGTGTGGACCACAACTGGACTCACGTGGCAAGCATTACGCAACTCCCATTACAAGGACCTCGATCTTCCCCATAACATCGATGTGATGCACACCGAGAAGAATGTCGGAGAGTCTCTGTTTCACACTGTCCTGAACATTCCTGAGAAGTCAAAGGACAATGTGAAGGCTAGAGTCGATGTTCAGAAGCTCTGTGATAGGGAGAGATTACACATGCAGGAACCTGAGGGCCGTCGAAAAAACTGGTTCAAGCCGCATGCCTTCTACTGCCTTAATAGTATCCAAAAGAAAGAGGCGTTCATGTGGCTCAAATACGTCGTGATGTTCCCTGATGGGTATTGTTCAAATATAAGTAGGGGAGTCAATCTTTCAACGGGAAAAGTCAACGGGCTCAAGAGTCACGACTATCATATATGGATTGAGCGGCTGATGCCGGTGATGGTTCGAGGGTATCTCCCCGAACGTGTCTGGCGTGTGCTCGCGGAGTTGAGCCATTTCTTCCGCACGCTTTGTGCTAAGCAGATATGTCCCCTGATGATTAAGAAGCTGCATGAGCTAGTGCCGGAGTTGCTATGCAACTTAGAGATGATATTTCCGCCTGGCTTCTTTACTCCGATGGCACATCTTGTTGTGCATCTCGCGAACGAGGCACTATTGGGTGGGACCGGTGCAATTTCGTTGGCAGTTTTGTATTGAGAGAGAGTTTAAGTATATTCGAACCAAGTGTGGAAACAAAATAAGATTGAAGCATGCATAGCTGAGGCAACTGTCCTCCAGGAGATGGCAGACGCCAGGCTAACCTACTTTCCCGATGATGTTCCCACTATGCATAACCAGGCCTCTCGGTACAATGTTGATGAGCCCAAGCAAGACCCCAAGCTCCTCCTCTTCCAGTTTCCCGGTGGCAAGGCCGGTGGCGCAAAGAAGTATAACTTGACCTTCGAAGAGCAGGAGTGCATAATGCTCTATGTGCTTCAAAACATGAAAGAAGTGACCCGCGACGAGCAAAATGAGGCGGGCAGTTTCCTTAGGTAAAATGGTGAACAAAGTATCTTTTCAACTAGTATCTTGGTTTTGGTCTAATACGTATTTTGTCCTTTTAGGCAATTCACCGATGAAATGTGGCCGGGAACTGTGGACCCCGATGAAGCCGAGCTGGACACTCTTATGAAAGAGGGTGCCCCCGGAAAGAAAAATTTCACGGCTTGGTTTAGGGAAAAGGTAAACTCTAACCTGTCCCTCCTACCTTGCAATCCGTGTCTTGTCCATCTTATTACACGTAACTAATGCAGAGAACAATTTGTACCAAACTTGTAGGGAGGTGATCCCACTATTGATGTCGGATGAGTTGAGATGTGTCTCCCAAGGTTGTAATCGTAAAGTTGAGATGTATGAGAAGTATGACGTGAATGGGTTTCGCTTCCATACAGAGTCTCACCAGAACAGTCGGCCCAATGCAAAAACTATAAATACCGGGGTCTTCACCAAAGGAGCCGGAGAGTTTGATTACTATGGGAGGTTACAAAACGTATACGAGGTGACGTACAATAATACGAACATAGAACTCAAGCTCGTCGTGTTCAGATGCCACTGGTTTGACCCAACGGAGCATGGACTGAGAAAAACCCCTTCCATTGGGTTAGTTGAAGTTAAGCCTTCAACCACCTATAGCCGATCCGATGTCTTTGTTGTGGCTCACCAAGCGAAGCAGGTTTATTATTTGCCCTACCCATGCAAGAAAGATGGACTCAATGGATGGGAAGTCGTGTTCCATGTATCACCACATGGTAAGCTACCCATGCCCTCGGACGATGATTACAACAACATCGACCCTAAAACATATGAGGGGATTTTCTACCAAGAGCAAGAGAGCTTTGGGGACTTTGGCATACAAGATCTTGCGGACCTCGAGAACGAATCACAAACAGGCGGTGAGGCAGTGATGGATCTAAAGGACATAGATATGCTCAACAAGTTTCATTCGGACATTGCCAATGATGAGCCTCCACCGTGTGATGAGCATCCACCGTACTACTCACGTGATAGTGATTCTGATAGTGACAATGAGAACACAAGATTTAACTATGAGAGTGATGGTGAGGGTCTTTTATGTTTATGCTTAGTATTTAATTTCTCTCATGTAGTTAGCTTAATACTTATTTTCCTTGCATTCTTTATTATGCTTACTATATATTTTTGAACATGCTTATTAATTGTTTTCCCTTTGTCCATGCAGGTGATTGAGCAATATGAGCGGCAAGGAATCCTCGGCCACCTTGAGCAAGTCGCAGCGCCGGCGGTTTGCGAACCCGCGTTACACTCAGGAGGGGGGTGAGAGAGGAGGTGCACGACGAGGTGGAGGGGTAGCTTCTGATGCACTTCCCCAGAGGGGACGCCGAGGTGGAGGCCGAGGTGGAGGACGAGCTGGAGGACGACTAGGTGGACGGGCACGAGTGGAGGAGTCTCCTGAGGCCGAGGCGGAGGAGCAGTCTCGAGACGAGGAGGTGGAGGCCGAGGTGGAGGCCGAGGTGGAGGCCGAGGTGGAGGCCGAGGTGGAGGCCGAGGTGGAGGACGAGGATTTTGGAGAGGAGAACCCCGAGGCTCCGAAGAAGCTAAAGTTACGTGGGGAATCCGGGGTACCTGATGAGTCACAGGAACCTGCACCGGAGGCGAGAACCCTCATTAAGGGCAACGGCAAAAGGTAAATGACTACCCATTTTGAACACGGTAATTTCATGTTGACGTGTATTAATGTTTCATTATTGTGCAGCACTTGGATTTATCCACCGGGGATCAAGCGTACTCCTAACAGCCTGGTTGGATCTCTGCTTAGGAAGTATTGGCCGGGCTATTACTCTCCCGTCCCCGGTGGCGAGAGGGTTCTAGCCAACAGTTGGCCCGACTATCAGGCCGCCCCTTGGGTTGGCTACGAGTCAGCTGCTGACGCTGTTATCACCAGGTTTTGGGTAAGACAAACTCTTCAAATTTCTTTTCATAGTTGATAGTTGATGACTCCACCATGCTACCTCATGACTCTCACAATTACTTTTATGCCTAATTTACAGAGATTCTTTAGGGTGCTTCCGGAGGATCAGGAGAAGGCGGACCAGACTTTGCAGGGGGCTTGTAAGAAATTGGTGCCGCAACAGTTCTATAATCAAAAGAATACGTCCATGAACTTATTCAGTTCTGAGAAGTTGGGCAAGAGGGCGCCGAAGCACGAGAATGTGGAGAATCCACCTGACATGACCCTGGATGATTACATGTTGGTAAGTAAATTGTCAAAAAGTTCATATGTTGCTGCTAAGGTGCATTTGCAATTTCTGTGCTTCAAATGAGTATCGATTTTTCAGGTTCGACCCTCGTGGACCTTAGGTAGGGAAGACGCATGGGAAGCGGTGGCGACAAAGTGGCTCGGGCAAGACGCCGAGTTCAAAGCCGTGAGCGACCGAAACAAGGCAAACCGCGGCCACGTCGGGACACACAGAGCGGGTGCCTGCGGCCTTGCCAACTTCAAGGAAAAGATGGTATACATGGAACAACCTGCATCTATTTCGTGTTGTTTTCCTATTTGATGAACATAACATTTCCTCTTGTGTTTCTACTTGATACGCAGGCGCAATCTACTGGAGCGTTTGTTTCGGACGTGAAAGCATGGGAAACAATAAAGCTTAAGAAGCCCGATCCATCCAAGCCTCCTCCCGAGGTTCCCGAGTACTACGGCAACGCAAAGGACAAGTTGGATTTGTACTGCTCGACTTTCCAGGGTTTCAATCCGCATGTGGAAAACCCTTTGGACCACGAGACCGATGTGAGAGCGTTGGTCGTGGCGGGAGGTGGCAGGGAGCATGGGCGTTACTTCCTAGCTGATACGGTGACCCCGCACATGCCCGAGTTGAGCTTGACGCGTGTCAAGTCTACCCTCACCGCCGATGACCCAAAGGTCACGCGTCATCGCCGGCCTTCCCGAGCTGACTACGATGTAAGTTGTCTCAATTTCATCCTATTTTCGACATTCGTTCCTGAGGTGACTGTTCACGAGATTCAATTTTCTTGGGATTGTAGCCTGCTTTCGAGGCGGCCTACGCAGCCGCTTTTGCGGAGTATGAGACGGCGTATAACGAGTGGCTGCAGGTCTCACAGGCATACGCCGAGTATAGAGAGATGCTCGATAATGTAAGTTACAACCTGTTGTTTCTATAAAATATTACAAGTCTCATTTCCCGTGGTTTGAACCTTCATATCTACAACGCCTAACATCTACCCTATCTTGCAGGCGACCCGCATGTTTCTTATCACTGGTGAGAGGCCGACGTCGCTACCAGAGGCACCACCGATCCCGGGGCCGGCGCCACGGGCCCCGTCGAAGGATATGTTCGCTGTTGCATACTACTCATCGACTCCGGTAAGTAATTTGGCAAACTAGTTGTGATCGATATCATGTGCATTCTAACTTGCTAACTTTTGCTCACACATGCATGTAGGGCTCGGGATGCTCCACGCATCGACCCTTTGGTCGTCCTGATGCCTCGCCCACGGGTTCCCGAGAGATCACAGCCTCGCCGAGTTCGTCTCGTCAGACCACACCGGTTCATGGCGGTGCCGATGGTCGTGCCTCGCCGAGTTCCGGGGTTGGTTCGACGGCGGCTACCCGGCGCCAGGCGTCGCCGATTTTCACGAGGTCGGAGATGGGTACCTCGAGTGACGAGGCCGTGTAGCTAGGAGATGGTTGTGCTTGTAAGCACGGTTGAATAGCGTCGTTGGATCATGTATGAAGTCTATGATGTTTGGATGATTATGTATGCACGGTTGGATCATGCTTTTGTGATGTTTGGATTGATATATACTAAGTCTATGATGTTTCTGTGATGATTTTTAATAATGTACAGTTTATAATATGAATTGATATGGTACAGCAGAAAAAAACAGCAACAAATCGAAAAAACAGCAAAATTGCCCAGGGGCTACGCCGAGGGGAACCCCGTCGGGGTAGGCCTTTGCCCCAGCCCAGGAAGGGGGCTACGCCGAGGGGGAGGCCGTCGGGGTAGGGCCTTGCCCAGCCCAGCTCGCCCCAGACGCCGAGGGGGGCGGCCGTCGGCGTACGCAGCTGCGCTGCGTCAGCTGCCGCCACGTGCCCCAGACGCCGAGGGGGTGGCCGTCGGCGTACGCAGCTGCGCAGCGCTAGCTGCCGCCACGTGCCCCCAGACGCCGAGGGGCGTGGCCGTCGGCGTAGAGTGGACGTAACGGATCCGTCCTGGCGTCTGTGGGGCCCACCGAACTGATACGCCGAGGGGTTCCTATACGCCGACGGCCAGAAGGGCTACGCCGACGGACTTGTACGCCGAGGGGGCTACGCCGAGGGTGGCCGTCGGCGTATGGATACGCCGATGGGGAACGGATATACGCCGAGGGCTTCCGGCCGTCGGCGTAGCATCGCATTCCTGTAGTGTAACTGTGTTGCACCATGTATCAAATGTTATAGTACTGTTCCTTATGGCAGCATTGAATGTCATGAAAGCATCAACCACATGATTGTTGCACCACATACCAAATGTTATACTATATTGTTCCTATTTAAGCATGCAGAAGAGAGATTGAACATCATCACAATTCGCAAAGAAGACATCATGCGAGGTTTGTGTGTAGCCTAGCCACATTGCTTCTAGGTTCATATTGACATACACTACACAATATACCAATGAACACAAATTGTGCGCTTAGTTGGAAACCATTTTTGCAATGTTCTTGAATCCAAAAGATCCTAGGAATCATTTAAAAAAACATCCTGGGATTTGGAAGCGTCAGGATTCACAACTGCACTGACCTATGTTGCATCTTGAGTCACCAGCGACTCACTAGTCGGGTCAACATGGATTCTTCTGCAGCCTCATTGGAATTTAGGATAGTTAGTTTTGTCTTTTCACCTTGTTGTTTGAGCTCAATTGGAACACTTGATTGGAATTGCAAGCTGGACGTCGCGGTTTTGTGCATACCAAGAAACAAGTAGTACGTGAGTGAGCAAAAGGGCAGCCGACCTTTTAATCATTTCTTCGACTGCTCTTTTTCGCGTACAAATTTCGATCATTTGGAGACCAACTGACTATATATGTCGGCTACACGCACGTAAACATCTCGTCAGAACCGGCCATGCTGAAAGCCTGCGATGCACTTGTTGCAGTTTTGTGTACAAGTGTATCTATCCGGCCGGCAAAGTACGTAACATCAACGCGTGTAGATTCATACGGAAAAAGGGCTGCCGCATGCACGCGCGCAAACCATGAGTTTTACATGCGCGAGTGATGTGTGCTAGCTAGAGTAGTGCATTTTTCGTCCTACCTTTTGTGCCAGATGAAATTTATTTGCAGCTTGAGTTGGCGAGATTTAATTTGCGCGTCTTTATTGGTGTCTTAGGAAACGTGTATGATGTCCATTTTGGAAAGAACGATAGCACAAAACAAAGCTAATGATGTCTGCCTGCGCGTGCGCCTCCGCCACAGCCTGCGCGGCCGCCTCCAAATAGTACTCCGCCCATTTTCAAGGATCATCATCGGATAAGGTGTACAAAGTGGGCGCGGCACGGTGGTGATCGGAAAAAGTTGCTACGGTTCAGATGTGGTGAGAAAGCCGGCGGCCGAGGCTGGATCTAGGTCTCCGAAGTGGTGAAGTGCGGCTAGGGTTCCGCTCAGAGCCCTCTTATAGCTGGAGAAAGCTTCCTCGGGCGGCGCGCTGGCCGGTGTGCATGAATTCAAGTGGCGCCGGTTCAGTTTTTGCCCGTGGCCTCCTGCGTGAGACCAGGCTGTCACGCAGCGGCGGAGATGCTCTTAGTGTCCATTTTTGCTCGTTAATGGTGGTGCGACTTGAGACAGTGAATGTGACAATTTATCAGAATGTGGCGTCCATACAACCTTAATGTCTATTATGGAGCTACTTCGTTGAAGGAGAGGTTGCTCGTAATAGTACATGAATTCCCATGTGCTCCTTATGACAATATTTAACTCCACGAAAGCATCAATGGCATGGTTGGAGTACCACATGGGATGTTATAGTGGTGCTCCTATTTATCCATGAGAGAAGCGATTCAAACATGATAATAATTTGCAAACAAGACATCATGCTAGGACGAGTATAGCCACTCATTTCTTGGTTCATATTAGCATACACCACACACCAATGTACACACGATTTGAACTTTGTTGGGACCGTGTTTGTATGTTGCTGAAACCATAGTGCATCCTAGGACTTGAAAGCATCAGAATTTGTGAGTGCTCTCTTCGAGATACTTCTTCAAGATAATTACAACAAGATTGCTGGTTTCAATATGGACTCTTCTCCGGCATTTTGGGCATACATGATAGACAGATTCTACTCATGGACTCCATGTTATGATTATCGAGTTGGTGCACTTGATCGGACCCATGGGGTGAATTAAGCTTGGATTGATCATTGACCAATCAGTTGCATTTCTTGACATGGAAGCAATCTAAAATGTTATGTGGAGCACGATATGATCGTTGTGTACGAGCTGTGCAATTTTTAAAATCTCATACTGGTGTCTGCTTGCTTTGATTAATCCGTGTACACCAAATCTGCCAAATAATGGAATTATACGCAACTTGTACTTGTTTGGATCTCAAGTACTCACAAAGCTGCATAATGTCACGTGCATTCCTTCTCCCTCACTTGGTCATTCCTATAAACAATACAATCCTATGTGCTAGGAGATAATAGTATTTTACTACCTGTTTTGTGGCGCAATTTACCGTTTGCTACCGCTTCGTGCTTTTTGGGACATATATCTGCACTCCACGACTAAGTTTCTCAAATCGTTCCAATCGCCAACTAAGAATGAATTGACACCGAAATTGACAACAGACCCTACTTGTCAGTTCAACAATAAATAAAAGAAAGAAAAATTTTAAGTAAGTTCCCTATCGTTGACAAATTTAGTGTCAGTTTGAGAAAACTTTGTCATGGAATGGTAGATTTGTGTCCCAAAAACATAAAGTAGTACCCAAACGGTTATTGCGCCACAAAAGTGGTAGTAAAATGATATTATCACCATAGCTAGGAGTACTATAAAGGAAAAAAGTTAAAGCCTTTCTCGAGAACCATCACAGGGTTCATAATTTGGTGTTATCCTAGCCACCGTGCCATGCTGATTTAGAATGGGCCACACATGTAACATGTAAGGGATACAAAGCGCCTCTATAAGCTTGATAACGACCTTTTTTAATACCTTTAACTTTGTGGATCTTCTGGACCAACTTGTGAAACTTGTGTTCTCTTATGCGACCGATCTGACAAAAACACACAATCAACACACTATATGGGGCTTTCATGGACTGGGTGATGGAAAGACACGCCCTTGTCGAATATGATTTTACTATTTGTTTTAATGCTAAGATAGAGAGAACTAGACGGCGACTTTACCAAACGGTGAACTCAAGTTATTAGGGCATCTCCAGTCGTTGCGCCCCCCAGGGCCAAAACGCCGCCGTTTTTGGGGCCGCCGCGGCGCTAAACGGCGCTATTCTGGAACCTGGGGGGACAGGCTTCCCAGTCGCTCCCGAGCCAAGATTCGGCCCAAACAAACGCAATTGAAAACTAGGCGAATTTTATTGAATTTTGCGAAGTGCGTACATATTCGGCGCGAATTTAAAAACTAGAACCGGAATTTAAACTAAACTAAGCTACTGATGAAGGCCGAGGCTCGCGGCAATGGCCTGGCTATAGTCGACGTCGTCGCCGAGGTCGTCGTCGGGGCCGTCGCCGGGGCGCTTGCTCGGCCCCTGTCCGGCGTCGCCGCAGCCATCCCACCTGCTCGCCGCGAGGGCTTTCTGGATCTCGTCCTCGTCGTCGGAGTCTGGGTCCAGGACGATGTAGACGTTCTCCTGCGGCGGCGGGGGGGAGGGACACGGAGGCAGGCCGCGTTGGCGGCCGCCTCCTTGTCGCGCGCCGCCTTGAGCTTCTCGGCCTTTGCTAGAAGGCGGCGCTGGAGCTCCAGCTCCGCCGCGGTGCTCTCCCGCAGGCTCCACGTCACGGCGACATCGGCATCGAGCGGCTGGAGCGTGTCCAAAGACAGCTGCTCCGCGACCTTCTGGTCGGGCCACTCGTGGACGAGATCGTCATCGCCCAGGAAAACCTGCAGGAGACCACCCAGAGTATGCGGAACCGCCGCGTCCACAAGCAGGCGCTCATGGAACTGCGTCAGCACTCGGGTAGCGTCACCGACGAGGGAGCAGACCATATTCGCATGCTGCTGAAGTTGAGTACACGAGTCAGTGAGGGCATCGAGTCGCTGGTGTCCGGGTAGCTCCAACCCAACTCCAAGGGCATCTAAGACAAAGACAGAAGTATTAGAAAAGGAAGAAAGACATGCCACAATCGAAGGAAGATAAAACGCAACTTACCAGCGAGCTTCTGAGCCAGAGGACGGACGACGCCGACAAGATCACTGTCGTGCTTCACGCTCGCCTCCTCTAGCTGCTTCAGAGCTCCCTGGGCTTCCATGAGAGTGTCGGCTGAGTGCTTGCGTGTGGACTCCAATTCCTTTCGGGTGGACTCCAGCTCTGTCTCAAGGGTTTTCACCCGAGAGAAAGCCTCTGCCTTTTCAACCTTCAAGCGGTTAACTTCATCTGCAGTACAAGAGACGCGTTGGAACAACAATTGCAACCAGGAAGAAACAGCGAAGACAAAAAGTGCGCGCTAGCCTACCTTGAAGGGAGCGGCTGTCCTGGACGAGCTGGTGGCGATCCCCCGAAGAGAAACGCAGTCAGCTTCAGCCGAAAGAACTCGGCGCCTGAAAGAAGCAAGGGAGTCGAGAAGGGCCTGCAAAAAACTCCAAGTCAAAAACCACAGAGATATCACTTAAGTCTATACACGACTGTACACAGTCAAGTATAGCCTCGGGGGCTACTCCCACTGGGAGCACTGTCGTGCACCCGATGAAAAACAGGGTCAACATACAAACAAGAGAAGGAAAACTTCGAGTTGAGTCCATGGCCAACTGCAAGAAATTGACCATAGACTCAGGGTCTACTCCCATCGGGAGCACTGCCGTGCACCCGATAAAGGGAAATATGCAAAAAAGGATGCCAGAAAAGAAAAGAAATTTTACCTTACCCTGGGCAGTAGACAAGGGATCCGTCAAGCTACCCGAGAATTCCCGGCTCGCAGACACTCTAGCATCTACTGGACGCCCACCCGCAAATCTGGGCATCCCATACTCCAGAGCTTCGGTCGCCTTTGCTGGGCTCGGAGATCTTCGAGGGAGATCTGCGGCGGGAGCGGGATCTACGACGGCCTCCTTCCTCTTCACACATGGAATCGAGGAAGTGAAACAGCCCGGGCTGATGGTCATGACACTGCTGAAGAAGATAAAATCAGACAAAGGAAAGACGAAAGAAAATGTACGACACAGAGAAGATTCTGCGGAACCTAGTCATCATCATCGTCGAGGTTGTCAGGTTTCCAGGCAGTGGAGATCTTCGACTGACAAACCGCGGGGGAAAGAACATTAAGGGGAGCCACCCGAAGAGGCTCAGCTACTTCGATGGGAGCATCACCCATAGAGTTGTCCTTAGAGGTGACCTCCTCCTCTTCCTTCTCCTGCCCCTGCCTGCGACGCTTGCACTGACGAAGCTGCTCGCCATCCGACTTCTCCTCCACCTCCGCGTCGTCCCGCTTGGAGCTCGAATTAACCTCCGCGGCGCTGGTTTCGGGAGGAGCTTCAATGTTACTCGCCAAAATATATGAGACATCGTCTGTAGAAACTTGCGGGTAACACGTCGCCACACTCAGGCTCTACAAGAGCGAAGAGAAAAAGAAGAAAAAATCTTCAACCGATGAAAACCCGAATTAGAAGAGAAAGAAAACAAAAGAGAATAGCAAAAATTCACCTTAGCCGGGGGAGGTTTCGACGCTTTGAATGGGTCGAGAGGGCATGCCGAGTAGTCCTCTCCCTTCTTCAAATTGGTGATGGCCGTGATCTTCTTGTCGAATTCGGCATTCGAAAGAATATCGTCGCAGACGCGACTCGGATCATTAACGCCAGTGTATTCCGACATGGGAGTTGGCCTCGCCTGGAGAGGCTGGATACTCCGGCGCAAGAAAACACCCACCAGATGAATTCCGTTCAGCGGCGTCCCCTGCTCCTTCTCGCGGAAGCGTGACACCTTTGCGAGTAGAGGGGCGACGATCTTGCCTTCTTCGGCTGAGAGGGTGTGCGATCAAGATTTCCGCCGCTTCAGAATGGCGAATTGATGAAACTCGGGGCCGCCACCCGCTGTCGTCCACCACATAGAACCACTTTCGGGCCATCCTGCGCCGAGACGACGAAGTGCATCTCCATGTAGGGCATGTCCTTATTCGCCTGAACCCCGAAGCCGCCGGTCCTCAGCGGCTCGCCAATCTTCTCGCCTGGCTGCGCCTTCTCCCGGAAGATCCAAACCTTGAAGATGGCTTTCCAAAGCCCCTAGTGCGTTCGAATCCCCAAGAACAACTCGCAAAGCATGATAAAGCACGAGATGTGCTGAATCGCTTTTGGAGGAAGATCGTGCAGTTGTATGCCATAGACATACAACAGCCCGATAAGAAATGGATGAAGGGGGAAGGACAGACCTCAGGCGACGTGCTCCGAGAAGACGACACACTCGTTGGAGAGAGGATTGGGCGTCTCCTCCTTCTTCACAGACATACGCACGCACTATCCGTGTCCGGGGGCAGCAGCCCTCCCTTGCATCTCGACGATGCTTTTCCGCGTGGTGCTCGCCGAGTGCCAGTCGCTGATCCTCTTCGCGGGATCCGCAATGGAAGCACTCGCCACGTTCTTGGAGGATGCTGCAGCAGCACCACGTTTCTTTGCCCCCGCCATTGGAGAGTGCTTCAGTGCTCGAGGAAAAAGAAGGTGTGTGCAAAGAGGAAAATGATGAATGAGGGACGGGAAACTTACCCTTTCCCTAAGGCTCTATACTTATACCCAAGCCAGGCCAATCCAAGCTGTAGATCTGCGAGCGTGGCATCCATCGCAGGAGCCACGTGTGAAGTGGAAACGAAGAGGCAGGGGCGGTTACACCTGCACGATCTTTGACGAAAAGATCATGCATATTTACAGCACGACCAGTGGATTAACCGGGCACGACCGCTCGTTTCAGGTCAAAAGGCTGCCAAAGTGGGCCCCGCGCGCTCTGCCCCACTTTGTCACGTCCCATCGGGAGCAGGCGAGTGCAGCAAGTGTGCGATGACGTCATTGAATACCTCACAAACACGAAATCTCTTTCGTATGAGCATCAAGACGTGAAATTTCTTTCGCATAGACACCCTAACACGAAATTACTTTCGTATGGGTATTCTAACACGAAATCTCTTTCATATGAGCATCAAGACATGACGTTTTTTTTCGCATAGACACCCTAACACGAAATTGCTTTTGTATGGGCATTTTAAATACGAAATCTCTTTCGTGTAAAGTAAACGCGAAATCTCTTTTGCACAAGACCGATGAAAAGAAGTATGGCCTCACTCGAAGATATGCAGGAAGCGGCTATAGTGCGACCAAGGTAAAATCACGAGTGTGCGGCTCCCGCAGCTCTACCTTACGATGTACTTACATATCTTCCTTGTCCTGGATCGTTTGGCCGACTAGGCACATCCGGATGCCGTATTCTTTCGAGTACGAAGGTAAGACCTAAGGATCTCTCCTATGGGCATGGAATCGCACTTAAGCTGCGTCCTCCAGTAAATTTTCCGTGTCAACAACAAGAGGATAAATCCTAGTGGACCCGCCAGGTACCCCTTTTAGGTTAAGTTCGACTCGATAAGACCCCCACGGTCCAGTCGCAACGATCACCTCTCCAGATTCGAGTCGGAGGTCTCGAATTTGTGTAGGCCAGAACCTTTTTTCCCTGGATGCAATTAGTTGACCCTGATCTTTTGGGAGAGCCAAGCGATTGAGCCGCATCCTTCTGCGGAAACAGGCAACACAAGGCACATTTATCACTCGATGCTCGAGTACAGAAGTGCATCACGCACAGGGTATGCGCCCTCAAAACCAGACGATTGAATGACCAGTCGAAGAAATTAAGAACGAACTATGGGTGCTTACCCGACTATTCTCAATCGGATAAACACTCGGGGGCTACTTACATGGGGATGGTTCCTGGACTTGTCGGATGATGCTACCCGGTCCAAGACGCAAGACTTAGGCCCAAAGAGGGGAGCTATCCTGGGTTACTAGAAGGCCCAGCGAAAGCCCACCCGCAAGACTTGCGGGTCAAGAAGGAAACTCATACCGACCTAAAACTAGGTTTTGTAACCCCCGGACACGGTTTGAGACCTATCCACCTATAAAAGGCTAGGAGAACCACCGAGGGGGGATCCAATCTATTTTTGACCACCACAGCCTTAACCTCGAGAACATACTCTTGACTTGAGCACCCCCTTGTAACCGATCTATTGATAATACATATCGAAAGAGCAGGAGTAAGGGTTTTACCTCTACGAGGGCCACGAACTTGGGTAAATCGTGCCCCTATTAGCCGACGATTTCATGAGCGCCTCTACGTTATCTTAATCGAAACCCTACCGGATCATCCGAGGGACTTGTTGAGATGACTAATCGACAGGAGGAGAGGCTACCGTACAGAGAAACAGAGAGAAAACAGAAACTTACAGTGCGCAGTTCGCGATCCACGCGCGCTGGAGGCAAACCGTTCGACCTTTCGTACCGGTTTTGCCACCAACCGGTACCAAAGCTGCCCAGCGCCAGGCGAAACGTTGCCGTCGTGCCCCTGCCGCACCCATTTGGTACCGCTTTTTTCTACCAACCGGTAACAAAGATGCCCGCACCAGGCGAACGGTTGCCATCCACCTTTGGTACCGGTTCTAGCCACCAACCGGTACCAAAGGTGAGGTTCAAACCGGTATTAGCCATGCACGGCGCCCTCCCCGTTCGAACCGGTAATAGACCCCCATTAGTACCGGTTTTTAATGGAACATGTACTAAATGTCAAATCATATGGCCCTGTTTCTACTAGTGGTACATACATGTCGACGCGTGTACAATCGTAAAGAAAATAGTGAGCTAGCACAGATACACTGGCCGGCCGGCAAGCATCCACGCACATCATGCGTTGTATTACGTGGTTTCTTGGATGGCGTAGTTCTGCCTTTTTGGTTCCACCTTTTGGCCTGTTTTTTTTTTAGCTTGGGATGATGTCTTGGTGAGATTTCTCACATGTTTTTGGCACCATCTCACCTAGCATTATACTCCCTCCCTCCGTTCTAAAATATAAGATTTTCATTTGTCCAAACATTCATTTATGTAGAGTATATACTAAAACATGTCCACATACATGTATGTATGGACAATAGAAGTCATTTATTTTGAGTATTACTCTATCTGTCCCAAAATACTTAGATATTGGGCTAATAATAGATGTATTTAGACATATTTTAGTGTATATACACATCCATATATAGCTAAAACTGATTCAAATATTTTGGAACGGAGTGAGTACATGTATGTAAGTTATTCTTTGTTAATTCTATTCGTCACTATTGTTTTTTTTTTGCGATGAATATTCGTCACTATTGTTGTTCAGCTAATACTCATTATGTTTGAAAATACTATGTACAGTATGTTAGCCTTAAGCAAACCAGTTTTTGTCCCAAAATTGTGAACTGTAGGAGATGCCCGGTTAGAATCACCTCAGAGGAACCACGTTGAATAGAACACCCTTATACGTGAGTTTGGATAGAAAACTGCAGTTAAATTTGTAGGGGGTGCCACATGAATTTGACTCGGAAGTGTCAGCCCTACGGAAAAAAAAACTTTTGACGACGTACGCCCTCTGTTTCAAAATATAAGGTGCCATTTAATTTCGTTGGTCAATAACGTCCAACTTTGACCATGATTTGTCCTTATAATATGTTCACATAATTAGTATAAATATATATGTAATGAAAAGAATATTAGAAGACGAATTCAATGGTACCATTTTTAGATTCTCAATCCACATAATTTGTTATATATTTTTGGTCAAAGTTAACCATCAAAAACTACCGTAAAAATAGTGCGCCTTATATTTTGGGACGGAGGGAGTACTTTATGAATGCTCGGTGGTTTCAACTGCACACTCGGTAGTGCCGACAGAAACAACGGTACATCAAAATGAGGACTTTGTTAGTCTCTCAAAATCACATGATCACAAGGACTAGGGAGAAAGCATCAGGTATATGTAAAGAGATGAGTTGATTTTTTTGAAGAGAAACGTCAAGGGATTTTTTGCGAGGATCGATTTTTCCTCATGATTTGCCAAGTGCCCCTCCTCTTGATCGTACGGCATGCCTATGACCCAGAAGTGAAAATAACATCGCATACAAGCCTAAACCCTTTTTTTACCTTTTGAAGGGTTGCCACCCATGATCCACTATTGCAATATGATCAACAATGTGCTACCATGATTAGCTTATCATGGTATGCTCACTGAGAACCGAGACCTGCAAAACTTGCACAAATTTGTCATGAATCATCCAAAATGCCCTTAGGGATCCTTGATGTACTTTCAACAACCTTGATCGCACCCTGTAAAAAAATGTGTTGAGGTATTATATATGTTCTCAACCACCCATTTTGTGATCTCCGACAAAATCAATGGACAATCATACACAACAAACAGTCAACACACTACAAGACAGTTGTCCATGGGAGACTTGGTTAGTGAACCTACACACCCTTTGCCAATTACGTTACTACTCCTTTAATGTTTAATACAAATAGAACTGGGTGGGAATTTCACAAATGACGACTTAGTGATTTCTCCTTGTATATTTCAAAGATTACAGCCGCTTAGTGTCCCGTTTCTGCTCATTAATGATGGTGCGACCTGACACAGTGAATGTGACAGTTTATCAAAATGTGGCGCCAATACAACCTTAGCTTCTATTATGGAGTTACTACATTGAAGGAGGGGTTGCTCGTAATAATAGTACATGAATTCCCATGTGCTCTTTAACTTCATGAAACCATCAATGGCATGGTTGGTGTACAACATGGGAGGTTATAGTGGTGCTCCTATTTAACGATGAGAGAAGCGATCGAACATGATCATAATTTGCAAAGAAGACATCAAGCTAGGCCGAGTATAGACTAGTAAAATCTAGGTTCATATTAGCATACACTAAGCACCATGTACACAATATTGGTACCATACTGTGTTTGCAATGTTGCTGGAACCATAGTACGTCCTGGGACTTGGAAGCATCAGAATTTGTGAGTTCTCTGATTGAGGTAATTCTCCGAGGTAATAACAACAAGATGGTCGGCTGAATATGGACTCTTCTCCAGAACTTTGGGCATCCATGAGAAACCAAATTTATTCATGGACTTCATGTTATGATTACCGAGCTGGTGGACTTGATCGGACCTGTGAGACCAATTAAGCTTGTTTTGATCTTTGACCAACCAGTTGACCTTCGAGACATAGGAGAGCAATCTAAAAATGTTAAATGGAGCATGATATGATTGCTTATAAGAGTTGTGCAATTCTTATCTCTTAGACCGGTGTCTCCGTATGTTTGATAATTTTTATACACTAACAAATAATAGAATTTAGCCGCAACTAGTACTTGTTTGGATCTCAAATATTCAAAAGTTGCAACGACATTCCTTCTCCCTCGCCTGGTCATTCCTATACAAATAAAATCCTATGTACTATAGCTGGCAGTATTATAAGGCAAAAGTCAAATCCCTTCTCGTAGGACCATCGCATGGTTCATAATTTGGTGGCAGCCTTACCGCTGTGACATGCTGGTTCGGAATGGGGGCCCACATGTAGCACGTGAGAGAGACAGAGCGCCTCTATAGGCTTGACCACGACTCTTTTTGCATACATTTACCTTTCGCGGATATCCTCGGCCAACTTTTGAAACTTGTGTTATCTGACACATTCGATGGGGCGATCTGGCACAAACACAGAATTGACACACTACAATGCGGGGTTTCATAGATACTGGGTAATGGAACGCCACACCCTTGTAGACTACGATTACTTCTCCCTTCGTCTCAAAATAAGTGTCATTGAAACGGATGTATCTGGATGATACATCCGTTTGGCGGAACTTATTTTAAGACAGAGGAAGTACTTGTTTTGATGGTAAGATAGAGAGAACTAAGCGGTGACTTTACCAAATATTGGACTCAGTGAAGTCATCAAATGTTGGACTCAGTGATTACGTACATGCTTGTATACAGTGGCGGAACCAGCACATATGTATTGGGTTCAGATGAACCCAATAAAAAAATGCTAATCCCTCTATAACTACTATTAATTTGCTTCAAATTACTAACTCATCTCTAGCTGTGTATAGTGTTGTGGACCCAATTATGGAACTTTTTAGCTTCACCATTGATTGTATACTGCAAAATAACGGCTCCTTACTCACATTTCAGCTGATTAAATATGGTGAGATAATGAATGACAAAGTTTTCTTAGAATGTGGCATCGATACTATTTGAGAGCTATTTTATTGAGTGAGGTGATGCTCCTAAAAGTGTATAACTGTGTTGCACCATGTATCAAATGTTATAGTACTGTTCCTTATGGCAGCATTGAATGTCATGAAAGCATCAACCACATGATTGTTGCACCACATACCAAATGTTATACTATATTGTTCCTATTTAAGCATGCAGAAGAGAGATTGAACATCATCACAATTCGCAAAGAAGACATCATGCGAGGTTTGTGTGTAGCCTAGCCACATTGCTTCTAGGTTCATATTGACATACACTACACAATATACCAATGAACACAAATTGTGCGCTTAGTTGGAACCATTTTTGCAATGTTCTTGAATCCCAAAAGATCCTAGGAATCATTTAAAAAACATCCTGGGATTTGGAAGCGTCAGGATTCACAACTGCACTGACCTATGTTGCATCTTGAGTCACCAGCGACTCACTAGTCGGGTCAACATGGATTCTTCTGCAGCCTCATTGGAATTTAGGATAGTTAGTTTTGTCTTTTCACCTTGTTGTTTGAGCTCAACTTGGAACACTTGATTGGAATTGCAAGCTGGACGTCGCGGTTTTGTGCATACCAAGAAAACAAGTAGTACGTGAGTGAGCAAAAGGGCAGCCGACCTTTTAATCATTTCTTCGACTGCTCTTTTTCGCGTACAAATTTCGATCATTTGGAGACCAACTGACTATATATGTCGGCTACACGCACGTAAACATCTCGTCAGAACCGGCCATGCTGAAAGCCTGCGATGCACTTGTTGCAGTTTTGTGTACAAGTGTATCTATCCGGCCGGCCAAGTACGTAACATCAACGCGTGTAGATTCATACGGAAAAAGGGCTGCCGCATGCACGCGCGCAAACCATGAGTTTTACATGCGCGAGTGATGTGTGCTAGCTAGAGTAGTGCATTTTTCGTCCTACCTTTTGTGCCAGATGAAATTTATTTGCAGCTTGAGTTGGCGAGATTTAATTTGCGCGTCTTTATTGGTGTCTTAGGAAACGTGTATGATGTCCATTTTGGAAAGAACGATAGCACAAAAACAAAGCTAATGATGTCTGCCTGCGCGTGCGCCTCCGCCACAGCCTGCGCGGCCGCCTCCAAATAGTACTCCGCCCATTTTTCAAGGATCATCATCGGATAAGGTGTACAAAGTGGGCGCGGCACGGTGGTGATCGGAAAAAGTTGCTACGGTTCAGATGTGGTGAGAAAGCCGGCGGCCAAGGCTGGATCTAGGTCTCCGAAGTGGTGAAGTGCGGCTAGGGTTCCGCTCAGAGCCCTCTTATAGCTGGAGAAAGCTTCCTCGGGCGGCGCGCTGGCCGGTGTGCCATGAATTCAAGTGGCGCCGGTTCAGTTTTTGCCTCGTGGCCTCCTGCGTGAGACCAGGCTGTCACGCAGCGGCGGAGATGCTCTTAGTGTCCCATTTTTGCTCGTTAATGGTGGTGCGACTTGAGACAGTGAATGTGACAATTTATCAGAATGTGGCGTCCATACAACCTTAATGTCTATTATGGAGCTACTTCGTTGAAGGAGAGGTTGCTCGTAATAGTACATGAATTCCCATGTGCTCCTTATGACAATATTTAACTCCACGAAAGCATCAATGGCATGGTTGGAGTACCACATGGGATGTTATAGTGGTGCTCCTATTTATCCATGAGAGAAGCGATCAAACATGATAATAATTTGCAAACAAGACATCATGCTAGGACGAGTATAGCCACTCATTTCTTGGTTCATATTAGCATACACCACACACCAATGTACACAAGATTTGAACTTTGTTGGGACCGTGTTTGTAATGTTGCTGAAACCATAGTGCATCCTAGGACTTGAAAGCATCAGAATTTGTGAGTGCTCTCTTCGAGATACTTCTTCAAGATAATTACAACAAGATTGCTGGTTCAATATGGACTCTTCTCCGGCATTTTGGGCATACATGATAGACAGATTCTACTCATGGACTCCATGTTATGATTATCGAGTTGGTGCACTTGATCGGACCCATGGGGTGAATTAAGCTTGGATTGATCATTGACCAATCAGTTGCATTTCTTGACATGGAAGCAATCTAAAATGTTATGTGGAGCACGATATGATCGTTGTGTACGAGCTGTGCAATTTTTAAAATCTCATACTGGTGTCTGCTTGCTTTGATTAATCCGTGTACACCAAATCTGCCAAATAATGGAATTATACGCAACTTGTACTTGTTTGGATCTCAAGTACTCACAAAGCTGCATAATGTCACGTGCATTCCTTCTCCCTCACTTGGTCATTCCTATAAACAATACAATCCTATGTGCTAGGAGATAATAGTATTTTACTACCTGTTTTGTGGCGCAATTTACCGTTTGCTACCGCTTCGTGCTTTTTGGGACATATATCTGCCACTCCACGACTAAGTTTCTCAAATCGTTCCAATCGCCAACTAAGAATGAATTGACACCGAAATTGACAACAGACCCTACTTGTCAGTTCAACAATAAAATAAAAGAAAGAAAAATTTTAAGTAAGTTCCCTATCGTTGACAAATTTAGTGTCAGTTTGAGAAAACTTTGTCATGGAATGGTAGATTTGTGTCCCAAAAACATAAAGTAGTACCCAAACGGTATATTGCGCCACAAAAGTGGTAGTAAAATGATATTATCACCATAGCTAGGAGTACTATAAAGGAAAAAAGTTAAAGCCTTTCTCGAGAACCATCACAGGGTTCATAATTTGGTGTTATCCTAGCCACCGTGCCATGCTGATTTAGAATGGGCCACACATGTAACATGTAAGGGATACAAAGCGCCTCTATAAGCTTGATAACGACCTTTTTTAATACCTTTAACTTTTGTGGATCTTCTGGACCAACTTGTGAAACTTGTGTTCTCTTATGCGACCGATCTGACAAAAACACACAATCAACACACTATACTGCGGGCTTTCATGGATACTGGGTGATGGAAAGACACGCCCTTGTCGAATATGATTTTACTATTTGTTTTAATGCTAAGATAGAGAGAACTAGACGGCGACTTTACCAAACGGTGAACTCAGTTATTAGGGCATCTCCAGTCGTTGCGCCCCCCAGGGCCCAAAACGCCGCCGTTTTGGGGCCGCCGCGGCGCTAAACGGCGCTATTCTGGAACCTGGGGGGACAGGCTTCCCAGTCGCTCCCCGAGCCCAAGATTCGGCCCAAACAAACGCAATTTGAAAACTAGGCGAATTTTATTGAATTTTGCGAAGTGCGTACATATTCGGCGCGAATTTAAAAACTAGAACCGGAATTTAAACTAAACTAAGCTACTGATGAAGGCCGAGGCTCGCGGCGATGGCCTGGCTATAGTCGACGTCGTCGCCGAGGTCGTCGTCGGGGCCGTCGCCGGGGCGCTTGCTCGGCCCCTGTCCGGCGTCGCCGCAGCCATCCCACCTGCTCGCCGCGAGGGCTTTCTGGATCTCGTCCTCGTCGTCGGAGTCTGGGTCCAGGACGATGTAGACGTTCTCCTGCGGCGGCGGGGGGGAGGGACACGGAGGCAGGCCGCGTTGGCGGCCGCCTCCTTGTCGCGCGCCGCCTTGAGCTTCTCGGCCTTTGCTAGAAGGCGGCGCTGGAGCTCCAGCTCCGCCGCGGTGCTCTCCCGCAGGCTCCACGTCACGGCGACATCGGCATCGAGCGGCTGGAGCGTGTCCAAAGACAGCTGCTCCGCGACCTTCTGGTCGGGCCACTCGTCCTCGTCGTCGTCGGCGTCCTCGGTCTTCGGGCGAACCACGCGTTCGAAGCGTGGCTCGGCGATGCGGAGGGCGCCGCCGCTACGCCTGCGGGCAGGCGCGCCGGAGTTCAGAAAGGGGGGGGGGAAACAGAGAGGGACTGGGCGCCGGAGGAGCTCGACGTCGCCGACGAAGAGGAGGCTCCCGTCCGGCGCGCTTCCCACGGTTGGTTCTGCTGGGGCGGCATCTCCAGGCGCGGCTCGTTGCCGGCGTGGATGTGGTCGAGAACCCCCTCGATGGTTCTGTTGGGGCCGCTCCACCAGCGGCGGCGCCCGTTGGCGTTGAAGCGGCCGTCGACCGGCCCGTTGTCATTGAGGGAGGCGATCTCCCTGTCGCGGCGGCTGGTGAGCTGCTGCCACCAGAACTCGTCGAAGCCCGACTCCGGGAAGCGGTCGGGCTCCGCCATGGCATCGCGCGCCTCGCGGATGGCTCGCCGGAACTCGGGGTCCGTGTTGGGGAGGGGAGGTACGGGCACCCCGCCGCCGCTGAGAGCCCAACGCCTCTGCCCAGCGCCGGAGCTCGGGAGGCGCACGTCCGGCGGGCACGGGTAGCCCGCGCGGTACAGCGCCATCGCCTCGCTCCGGCGAAGGTGACGGCGTGGGAAGCCGTTGGCCGCTGCGCCGTCCTTGTAGCTGGCCATTGCGTGGAGAACGGGGGAGAGGAGAGGAGAGCGCCGAGGGGAAGAAGAGAAGAGGGGAGCGCCGGTGGAAGAATGGCGAGCGCGGCGAGCGGCGGGGGGATTTTATAGGCGGCCGGGCATTTAGTGCGCGCGCATCCCCTCGCTGCCGCCCGCCACGCCATTACGCCGGCAGCCTTTGAACGGGCGCATGCACTGGGCGGCCGCCACGCCATAAACGCCGGCAGCCTTTTGACCGCGCGGAGGCCGAGAAGATGATCACGGGGCGGTTCTGTTCCCGCGCTTTCTCGTCGCGTCACTGACAGAGCTGGCCCGCGCGCGCGGCCGCGCAGTTTCGCCCCCCCCCCCAGGCCGAACCCAGCAGGCTGGGTTTGGCCTGGGTGCCGCGGCGCGAAATAGCGCCGAAACGGCGCTATTTGGGCTTGTGGGGGGGCCGAGTGGTGAAGAAACGGCGCTATTCGCCGCTTCTGGCGCGAAAAAGGCCCCCTGGGGGGCTCTGGGGGGGGGACGGCTGGAGATGCCCTTACTTACACGAAATACATGACGGTAAATACTACTAACTATCAGGGTCCGATGGGAACTAAACGTCAGAACCTTGGTTTTTTTTGTTGACGAAACAGGCTGTAGCCCCGCTATATTAATATAGCAACCAACCGATACATCCAACGAAAGCCAGGAAACGGAAAAGGCCGGGGCAGCGGCAAACAAACACCCAAAAATGGAAAGAAGCAATAAAATAGAGACACCGACGGATTAACTAAACAAGGATGACCCGCCACCGCTGCACCCGCCGAAGAAGTACGACCCCCCCTAACATCGGAGCAAAGTACCGAGCAGCACCTTCAAGAAGAAAACGACTGCTACCCGGACCAACGGACTGGACCTAGGGTTTCGCCCGGTACGCCGGGAGAGTGGCCGAAGGGTAGGCACGACGCCCTTCAGGAAGGGAAACTGCCACCCGAGGGCGGCATCGCGTCGGTGTCGGGCGAGACGACAAGGATTTCTCCCGAAAAAACTGTTGAAATTTATGGGCTGAATCATGTGGCCCAACTAGGCCCATTAAATCCTGAAATTGTCATGGCCCATTCATGAATAATGAGTGGAGTGAGTGGGACTAAAGTTTAGTCCCATACTGCTAGTTTGGAGAGAATGGAACCACCTTATAAGGTGAGACATTCTAGGTCATGTATGAGTTGGCAAGGCAAGAGGGGAGGTGTGCCACACGCGCGCTCCTCCTCCGCCGCCCGCCTCGCCACGCCTCGCCTCGTCACAACGCGCCGCGGGTTTGCGGGAATGAGCCGAGCCGAGAGCGTTTATTTTATCGTTTGGGAAAACTTAATGAGTCATTAACTTGGTAATTAACGGACGCGTTAATTCCTTAATTGTTTCTGTTTCCTTTCTGGATCGTGAAACCGAACCGACTCAGACGTGGAGTTACGTCCACGTCTCTCTAGCCGCATATAAATACGCGCATACGGTAAACCCTAGCGAACACTTCAACATATGGTTTCGCACCGTTCCAAAGTACTGCGCCGCCAATCAAGCCTTCTCCATCCCTTCTTTCGGCGTGCACCGCGAGGAGGGACAGTAGGCCTCTGGAATCCCGCCTCTTGTGATCCTGTACGGGAGAGGGGCGATCAGGTTTTTGGGGAGCGCACTCGCGCGACTGCTGACGGCGATTACTTCCCCAACGACGATTTCTTCCCCGACCTCGGCAACCTCTTCATCGACGACATGGCTGACGTGGACAACAACAACGGCGGTGCCGCTACCGCTGCATCGTACGTATCTCTATTCCATCTGTATGAGATATTACTGGAATTCTTATGTCTAGTTCTTGCAATAGATTGTTTCAGTCTGTCTACTGTATTAGATTTAGATATTTGCATGGTTACTGTATTTGCTACGGTCACAATTTATCTGATAGTATTTCGAATTAAATCATGTGCTAAATTGCTAATATATTCAACAATCCAAAAACCTGATTATAGGCAATTTCTTGCACCTGCACCGTCTGTCATTGCGGCGACAAGGTCAATCCCTTTCAAGGGTGTGGACTACAAGAGGTGGCGCACGAGAGCAGTGCTATGGTTTCAAACCTTGCGCTGCTATGCGCCCACTAAGGGCAAGCCAGAGGGCGATCTCAATCCAGCACAGCTGGAGGCCTTTGAGAATATGGACACTATGTTTAAAAGTGCCCTCCTCGGTATTATTGATGATTCCATCGTGGATCCGTATATGTCGTTTGATAACGGCAAGGATATGTGGGCTGCACTCGAGGCCAAATTTGGGCCTCGGATGCTGGCAGCGAGCTGTATGTCATGGAGCAATTCTATGACTACAGGATGACTAATGAGCGCTCTGTTGTTCAACAGGCTCATGAGATACAGTCACTCGCTAAAGAACTTGAGCACTTTAAGTGTATGTTACCGGACAAGTTTGTGGCCGGAGGCATTATTGCCAAGCTTCCATCTTCATGGAGCACCTTTGCTACTTCTCTGAAACACAAGAGACAGGAGTTTTCCGTTACGGACCTCATCGGATCTCTTGATGTGGAAGAGAAGGCGAGAGCAAAGGATACACGTGCTCGGGTTGCTGAGGTAGGCTCTTCTGCCCATGTGGTACAGAAGAAACACTACCCGCCCAACAAGCCTAAATATAACAAGAAGAAATCCGAGGGTAAAGGCAAACCCGATGGCAGGTTTAAGCCATCGCACTCTACCAACTTCAAGAAGAGAAAGGGGTCATGTCACGTTTGCGGTGAACTGACCCATTGGGCTCCAAAATGCCCTAAGCGATATGAGTTGCAGCAGCAAGAGAACAGCGGCAAGACCGCTAACATTGTCATTGGTGACACTGAGATGAAGGATACTGGGTACGGTACAGTTCCTACTATTCTTTCAGTTTGTCATTCACCTGAATGGTTAATTGACACAGGTGCCAATGTACATGTTTGTGCTGATGCTTCCATGTTCTCTTCTTATCAGATCACAGGGACTTCCCCCGTGCTGATGGGGAACGGGTCACATGCTACTGTTCGTGGTGTTGGTACGGTCGATCTGAAGTTTACTTCGGGGAAGATCGTGCGATTGAAGAACGTTCATCATGTGCCCTCCATCAATAAAAATCTCGTCAGCTGCTCACGTTTATGTCGAGATGGTTTTAAGTTGGTTTTCGAGTCCAATAAAGTTGTAATTTCCAAGTATGGACAATTTGTTGGTAAAGGCTATGAGTGCGGAGGCTTGTTCCGCTTATCCTTGTCAGATATATGCACCAAAGTTATTAATAATGTTTGCCATGATAATGATTGTGATGTTTGGCATTCACGACTTTGTCATATTAATTTTGGTTGCATGACGCGTTTAGCAAATATGAGTTTAATTCCGAAATTCAGTACTATTAAAGGTTCCAAATGTCAAGTGTGTGTTCAAGCTAAGCAACCTCGCAAGTCTCACAAGACTGCGGAGGCGAGAGACTTGGCACCACTAGAACTTATACATTCTGATCTTTGTGAGATGAATGACGTATTGACGAAAGGTGGAAAGAAATATTTCATGACACTTATTGATGAGTCCACTAGATATTGTTATGTGTATCTTCTGAAATCTAAAGATGAAGCTTTAACTTATTTCAAGAACTATAAGGCCGAAGCTGAGAACCAACTTGATCGTAAAATTAAACGGCTTAGGTCTGATCGTGGTGGAGAGTATTTTTCCAACGAGTTTAATTCTTTTTGTGCTGAACACGGTATTCATGAGAGGACGCCTCCCTACTCACCTCAGTCAAATGGGGTGGCTGAAAGAAAGAACCGAACGTTGTCTGATTTGGTTAACGCCATGTTAGACATTTCGGGTCTCTCCAAGGCATGGTGGGGGGAGGCGCTAATGACTGAGTGTCATGTCCTAAACCGAGTTCCCACAAAGAATAAAACCATTACTCCATTTGAGGAATGGGAAAGAAAAAGGTTAAAACTCTCCTACCTACGTACTTGGGGTTGTTTGGCGAAAGTCAATATACCAATTCCCAAGAAGCGCAAGCTTGGACCTAAAACCGTAGATTGTGTTCTTCTGGGCTATGCTTTTAATAGCATTGGTTATAGATTCTTGATAGTAAAATCTGAGGTATCCGACATGCATGTTGGTACGATTATGGAGTCGAATGATGCGACTTTCTTTGAGAACATATTTCCTATGAAGGATATGTCTAGCTCATCAAATCAGGAGAAACCTGTTAGTCAGGAATTAGCTGAGATTCCTGAATCCACCATTCCGATAGAACACGTTGAGAATCCCGAGGAGGATGACAATGAAGTTCCTGTAAGGAGCAAGAGACAGAGGACTGCAAAGTCCTTTGGTAATGATTTCATTGTGTACCTCGTGGATGACACACCCAGGACTATTTCAGAAGCCTATGCGTCTCTTGATGCTGACTACTGGAAGGAGGCTGTCCGTTGCGAGATGGATTCCATCTTGGCTAACGGAACCTGGGAAATCACTGATCGTCCTTATGGGTGTAAACCTGTAGGATGTAAGTGGGTGTTCAAGAAAAAGCTTAGGCCTGATGGTACAATTGAAAAGTACAAGGCACGGCTTGTGGCCAAGGGTTATACCCAGAAAGAAGGTGAAGACTTCTTTGATACTTACTCACCTGTGGCTAGACTGACCACTATTCGTGTGCTACTCTCACTGGCTGCCTCGCACGGTCTTCTCGTTCATCAAATGGACGTTAAGACGGCTTTCCTTAATGGAGATTTGGACGAGGAAATTTATATGGAGCAGCCAGATGGTTTCGTAGTACCCGGTCAGGAAGGCAAGGTGTGCAAGTTATTGAAGTCATTATACGGCCTCAAGCAAGCACCTAAGCAATGGCATGAAAAGTTCGAAAGGACTTTGACTGCTGAAGGCTTTGTTGTAAACGAAGCTGATAAATGTGTGTACTATCGCCATGTTGGGGGCGAGGGAGTTATTCTATGTCTATACGTTGATGACATATTGATCTTTGGGACCAATCTTGATTTAATCAAGGAAGTTAAGGATTTCTTATCTCGCTGTTTTGAGATGGAGGATCTAGGAGTAGCTGATGTTATATTGAACATCAAGCTATTGAGAGATGATAATGGTGGGATTACACTGCTTCAATCTCACTATGTGGAAAAGGTCTTGAGTCGCTTCGGGTATAGTGACTGCAAGCCTTCTTCAACTCCATATGATGCTAGTTTGTTGCTTCGAAAGAATCAACGGATTACTAGAGATCAACTGAGATATTCTCAGATTATAGGCTCGCTTATGTATTTGGCGAGTGGCACGAGGGCTGACATCTCTTTTGCTGTGAGCAAATTGAGCCGGTTTGTTTCCAATCAGGGAGATGATCATTGGCGTGCGCTTGAGAGAGTTATGCGCTATTTAAAAGGCATTGCGAGCTATGGAATTCACTATACCGGAAACCCGAGGGTTCTGGAAGGATATAGTGACTCTAATTGGATATCTGATGCTGATGAGCTTAAGGCCACTAGTGGTTATGTTTTTACACTTGGTGGTGGCGCTGTTTCCTGGAAGTCTTGCAAGCAGACCATCTTAACGAGGTCAACTATGGAAGCAGAACTCGCAGCATTAGACACAGCCACTGTTGAAGCAGTGGCTTCGTGAGCTCTTGATGGACTTGCCTATGGTTGAAAACAATACCCGCAATCCTAATGAACTGTGATAATCAAACTGTGATCATCAAAGTGAACAGTTCTAAGGATAATGCAAACTCATCAAGACATGTGAAGAGGAGATTAAAATCTGTCAGGAAATTGAAGAACTCCGGAGTTATTGCTTTGGATTATATCCAAACATCTATGAACTTGGCAGATCCCTTCACAAAGGGTTTATCACGGAATGTGATAGATAATGCATCGAGGGAGATGGGCTTGAGACCCACGTTATAAGTTGCCCACAGTGGTAACCCACTCTATGTGATCGGAGATCCCGTGAATTAGAAGTGGGAGACAAGCTGTTGGTCGGCTGAGAGGAGAGTATCCTTATATTTTATTCCACTCCATAAAAGATGCAATACTCTCCTGGTCTGTATGGTAGGTTGACTTTTGTCTTAATGTGTTCCAAGTGGCTTATTTATATAAGCAGAGATGTGTCCTACAGAACATCTCCTGAGGAACTCACCTATATGAGTCTGACTGTTAAACGTCGCAGTCTATGAGAATCGGGTGCTCTCTAATAAACTCATGAAAGGCCTTCGGAGTATGACGCATACGCTCCAAACCGCGGGGAAGCCTTGCGGCAGCCTAGTATCGGTTCAGACGTTGTGTGAAACTGGTATCACGGCAAACTTGTAGTTCAAGGCGTAGTCCACTATTCAAGTTGTGAACTAGTGTAGCATGATGTTCTAAGTGGAAGTTCAACTTAACAGTCTCCACTAACACCGGTATATAAACAATGTTTTGGAACAAAGATTATGAAATGTGCTAATGACACTTTGTGGGGGATTGTTGGAATTTAGGGCTGAACCATGTGGCCCAACTAGGCCCATTAAATCCTGAAATTGTCATGGCCCATTCATGAATAATGAGTGGAGTGAGTGGGACTAAAGTTTAGTCCCATACTGCTAGTTTGGAGAGAATGGAACCACCTTATAAGGTGAGACATTCTAGCTCATGTATGAGTTGGCAAGGCAAGAGGAGAGGTGTGCCACATGCGCGCTCCTCCTCCGCCACCCGCCTCGCCACGCCTCGCCTCGTCACGACGCGCTGCGGGTTGCGGGAATGAGCCGAGCCGAGAGCGTTTATTTTATCGTTTGGGAAAACTTAATGAGTCATTAACTTGGTAATTAACGGACGCGTTAATTCCTTAATTGTTTATGTTTTCTTTCTGAACCTTGAAACCGAACCGACTCAGACGTGGAGTTACGTCCACGTCTCTCCCAGCCGCATATAAATATGCGTATACGGTAAACCCTAGCGAACACTTCAACATATGGTTTCGCACCGTTCCAAAGTACTGAGCCGCCAATCAAGCCTTCTCCATCCCTTCTTTCGGCGTGCACCGCGAGGAGGGACAGCAGGCCTCCGGAACCCCGCCTCTTGTGATCCTGTACGGGAGAGGGGCGATCCGGTTTTTGGGGAGCGCACTCGCGCGGCTGCTGACGGCGACTACTTCCCCAACGACGATTTCTTCCCCGACCTCGGCAACCTCTTCATCGACGACATGGCTGACGTGGACAACAACAACGGCGGTGCCGCTACCGCTGCATCGTACGTATCTCTATTCCATCTGTATGAGATATTACTGGAATTCTTATGTCTAGTTCTTGCAATAGATTGTTTCAGTCTGTCTACTGTATTAGATCTAGATATTTGCATGGTTACTGTATTTGCTACGGTCACAATTTATCTGATAGTATTTCGAATTAAATCATGTGCTAAATTGCTAATATATTCAACAAAAACCTTGTCCACAACCCCCGAGTAAAACGAAGCCTAGGAGCCCCGTTAGAACGAACCCTCGCCACCACCAAACACGCCACCCACCAACATGAGCCACCGCGGTCACAAGGACACCGCCGTCGTTGCACCGAAACAGTCGCCACGAGGTCTACAAGACGAAGGGAAGAGTAGCTCAACATGGGTCAGTGGAACCGTGACCGAGCGGGAGGAAACTGCCTCCAGTGCCGAAAGCGGTAGCCGACCGGACACAACAGCATGCACACTAGTCACCGTCAGGTCCGGCCACCTGCTAGTCCCAACAGTGTCCGGTCGGGCACAGATCGGACCCGTAAAGCCCGCCGCCATGCTGCAACGAGGTCAGCCGCCGTCTGTGCCGCGCCATGTACGAGCACATCTCCTCCGTCTAGCGAACAAGGTTTCTTTTTTCGGGGGTCTGGTCATCTGATTTTTTTTTTGCGCATGAGCTGATGCGCCGTTGCATCAACGTACTTCCTTCCCTACACGGGTGCAAAACTGAAGCGCTCTGTGTACTTGGGTTACCCACCGACGCCATATAATTTTGCTTCTCTTTCGGTTAACCAAGTAGTACGTGAGCGTCGTCCATCATAACGCAGATGTGGCCGCTGATTCGTATCTTGATACGCTAGCGCAACGAGAACCGTGCGTGAGCAAAAGGGCAGCCGACATTCGAATCGTTTCTCCGACTGATCAGTTGGAGACCAACTGACCATGTCGGCTACACGCACGTAAAAATCTGGTCAGAATCGGCTGTGCTGAAAGCCTGCGATGCACTCATTGCCGTTTCGTGTACAAGTACGTATCTTTCCGGCTGCCAAGTACATCCTGTCGACTCGTGTACATTCATGCGGAAAAAGGGCAGCAGCATGCACGCGCGCAAATCATGAGTTTTACACGCGCGCAAGTGATGTGTGCTGCAGTAGTACACTTTTTTCCCAGCTGATATTTGTTTTTAGCTTGGTGATACTACTATTTTTGTGAGTCGACGCACACTAGCATTACCCATCGTCGACCTTTTTCGTGGGGGGGGGGGGGGGGTTATTGGACGGTATTGTGAAATCTTCAGAATAATGCGGGGTTCCATAGATACTGGGTAATGGAACATCGCGCCCTTGTCTTCCCTGATTACTGCTCCCGCCGTCTCAAAATAAGTGGCACTTATTTTGAAATACATCTGTACGAGCGACAATTATTTTAAGACGAAGCAAATGCTTGTTTTGATGGTAAAATAGAGAGAATTAAACGGTGGCTTTACAAAATGTAGAACTCAGTATACAGTAGCGGAGCGCATATAAGTATTGGGTTTAGCTGAACCCAAAAGAAATATGCTAATCTCTCTGTAATTACTACTAATTTACGTCAAATTACTAACTCATCTTTAGCTAAATATAGTGTGGTGAACCTATTGATGGAATTTTTTAGCTGCTCCACTGATTGTATACTGCAAAGATAACGACTCCTTACTCCCATTTCCGCTGATTAAAGATGGTGACATAATGAATGGCAAAGTTTCTTAGAATGTGGCATCGATACTATTTGAGAGCTACTTTATTGAGCGAGGTGATGCTCCCAAAAGTGTATAACTCTGTTGCACCACGTATCAAATGTTACAGTACTGTTCCTTATGGCAGCATTGAACGTCATGAAAGCATCAACCACATGGTTGTTGCATCACATATCAAATGTTATAGCATATTGCTCCTATTTAAGCACCAGAAGAGAGATTGAACATCATCACAATTCGCAAAGAAGACATCATGCGAGGTTTGAGTGTAGCCTAAACACATTGCTTCTAGGTTCATATTGGCATGCACTACACCATATACCAATGAACACAAATTGTGCGCTTAGTTGGAACTATTTTTGCTATGTTGTTGAATCCCAAAAGATCCTAGGAACCATTAAAAAATGCATACCGGGATTTGGAAGCGTCAGGATTCACAACTGCACTGACCCATGTTGCCTCTTGAGTCACCACTGACTCTCTAGTCGGGTCAACATGGATTCTTCTCCATTAACAATGGAATTGAGGATAGTTAGTTTCGTCTTTTCGCCTAGTTGTTGGATTTTTACTTGGAACACTTGATTGGAGTTGTAAGATGAATTAAGTATACTCTGCCCTTTTAAAACATATAGCCTATCGAGACATCGAAAAATTCTACAAGTTTAACTGGGGCAAGATAACATCGGTTGTTCGAGTTGTGCGACTCTAACCCGCCATATCCGTTTCTCTAATGGATATCACATCAGATCTACCGACTAATTTTTTTTTTGAAAAAATCCTGCCCTCTTGCATTTTAAAAGTGAAGATCGTAGTCGGTTCGGTGCATGGAAACACGAAGCTACGACTCGGAGATGCACATGGAATTATTAGGCTACTAGTCGTAATTAGCATAACGACCAGATATAAGACTCGTTGTCGTTTCTGATGTTTTTTATACACTTATGAAGATTTATGGATGGGTGTTGCAGAGCGTCCTCCGGATGCGGAACCGTTCGATGCGCCCTATCGTAACCATCCGTACCGGATCCCACAATCTGTTCTCTATCCCCCCATCAGACCGGAGCGACAGAGAAAAAAAATCCCAGCATCAACGCATGGCTTCCCCATGGCTCGAGGGCAGCTCCAAGCGCCGACTGCGAGGAAGTTATCCTGACCGCCGCCGCCGACAAACTCTCCCTCCCGCCGCCGACGAAGAATCTCTCCCTCGCCCCAGAATAGAACCAGCCCGTCGGCCTGCAGAAATCGCGTCCCTGGCTGAGATGCATCAAAGGGTGTCTCTGACTTGCAGCAACTCGGCCGACGGCAATGCTGCGCTCGCAGCAACGAAATCATGACGCGGTGGCCAACCGTGTAGCACCGGACACCTACTTTTGCATCAGCAGCGACCGGCGTGGATAGCATCATCGAATTCCCTTTGCAGCAAAAGGCATGATGCGGTGGCGGACCTCTTGTAACACCGGCGGCCTACTATTGCAGCCACGGCGACCGGCATGGGTAGCATCGGCGGTGTTCCTTTGCAGCAAAAGCTCCACGATATTCCTTTGCAACAAAATTTCGACGCAATGGCGAAACTTGTAGCACCGGTGGCCTAGTATGGCAGCAGCAGAGACCGGCATGGGTAGCATCGACGACCTTCGTTTGCAGCAACAGCAGGACGCCGATGGTAGCACAGCTCACCACCGATGACAGCACCGGTGACCTTCCGTGGTAGCATCGCCACGCACCTACGGTAGCACCGTGCTCCGCCGCTGGCAGCATAGCCGTCATGATGGCAGCACCGGCGGCCTTCCGTGCAGGGGTAGCATTGCCATGCACCTACAGTAGCACCACCGGCCGTCAATGGCAGCACCTCTGCTGACGGTCAGTAGCACCACAAAATCCGTTGCAACACTTCAGCGTGGCGGCGAGGTGGGAAGGTGAGAGTTGGGGAGCGGCAGGTGGCAGCATCAGGCGTGAGAGAGGGACGCAGAGGCGCTTGAATGGGTGAGAATGATGTCGGCGTCTAACGGGTGCGGGCGGCGGAGCGCACCGGCTTTGGGAGAGAGAACGAGTTGCTTCTGCCCGCGTGAGAGAAGATATGAGGAAAAAGGTAGAAGAAAATGAATGGATAGGAGGTGTTGACGGAAAAGGATAAGGAGAGGGGTATGGAGCAACATGGATGGGCCGTGTTTCCTTCCGCCACAAGCAGCTGGACGCGTGGCGCGCGCCGTGCCGAGGACGTAGCGCGCGTGATCCTGCGGGGGAACATAAGCTTTCCCCGTTATGGATTGCTCTAGGAAGGACACTGAATGGCTGCGCCGAAATTTCAATCAGCATTGCCATCTGAGTGACAAATGGAGATTTTTATCAAGGAATGTGACACAACGTTCCAGCTAGTTCGGCCGGTCAGTCAGGCCTACGGAGTATGAAAAAGTGTGAGAAAATGCCCCATGTGCCAGAGGCAGTACAAGCCTAAGGCCCCGCTTGGTTTGTTGGTTTAATATTCGGACCTGGCATATTTACGGAGCTGTTTTGTTGTGCCCAGCTTTTCCGCCGGATTTTATGCGGAACCCCAGAGGTCCGTGAGATTTTACCAATGGACGAGGAAGGAATCGAGCAGTGGGAAAATACGGGGCGAGAAAAAATCCAACCATCCAAGCGCTGATTTCAGGAAAGTTATGGGAGGGAGTTTTTCATGGAAGTATTGCCTAATATAGGCTCAACCAAGCGGAGCCTAACTCAAATCTCTTCTCGGGTACAAATTAAGGGCCTCTTTGATTCAAAGGAATCACATAGGATTTTTATAGAAATGAATCCTATAGGGAATTTTCCTATACATGTTGTTTGATTCATAGGATCCTATCCTAAAGGAAATAATCTCATAGGAATCTTCTAGTGTAAATCCTATAGAAAAATAACATGAGCTCCAAACTCATGAAAAATTTCCTTTGGCACAATCAAAGAGAATTGTTGTTTCCATAGGATTCAATAAGGCATGACATGCTAATCCTACAAATTTCCTATTCCTTTACTTTCTCTATCCTATAAATCAAAGGAGCCCTAAGTTGGACGTCGAGGTTTTGCACGAGTAGAGCGGCGTAGGCCTCACAATTTACAGCCAACACGAAAACAATTGGAAAGTTGGACGTCACGTTTCTGCGGGAGGTTTGGATCCTTTGGTAGCCAAAGTGTACACACCGGCTTGTCGCTGACCCGTCCAATCACACGAATCTCCAGCTGGAAACAATAGTTTTTGCTCTTTCGTCAGTCCCTACACAGTCCTCGCAGTCCCGGTCGCCATGGTCAAACCTGACGGGCCCATGCTGCTTGTTTCGGGGAGCACAAAAACGAAGCTGGGCCTACCGCTGTGCACTGCAAAATGGCACTATCTTGTACGTTCTGGTATATTGCAAATACCGTTTATATATTTATTTAATTTTAGCACAAATCTTGTACTATTATTGATCTGAAAAATTAAGCGTCAAAGAGAGAGTAGTTAACTGCGAGTTAGCCCAAAGTATCGCCAAAGGGCCAACCTTGGTAACCAATTCTGTCGCTACAAAAGGCGCAAGCTCCCCGAACTGTTTTTTTTTTTTGAACAAGAGGTGGGGCTGGGCCCCTATGCTGCTGTATTGCTCAACACGTGGCAGGTACAAAGTGCAAAGAGGACTTTTGACAACACTTGCTCTAACAACCTAATATTTGAAGAAAGGTCCTACGTTTTAATAGAAACCACCTCTGGACAAAAGAATAACAAGAATTCCAGTCCAGGGTCGTCGTTGCCACTCAACGCCGGCGACCTCAAGACGCCAGGAGCACCGCGATCGAAGAGGAGGGTGCTCGGGGTCTCTCTTGGAATAGATCCTCCGGCGATGAACCTCGTACTCTGGCTGAGACAGGTCTGCCGGGGACGAACCACTTGACAACGCCGCCTCGCCGAGCTCCAGCGCAGGATTCCGGTGACCTTCATCGAGGAGGAGAAGATCGGGCCGCCCTTTCGGCCACAGATAAGCGAGGTTGACATGGCCTCAACTTGATACGCACGAAGATGCAGCAAATCGAACTGCCCTGCAAAAAGAGATGAACCACTGCGCCAGCTCCTCCACCCCTCGCCTCCACGGCCGGCCGGTAGAAGAACCACCACCTTGTTCCATGCCAATGCAGCGCAGCCAAGTCCGGCTCCCAGAACTAGTAGCCGGCCCACGAGCTTATGAGGGATAGAGGAAGCGCCTTGATTCCTCTCGAGCTTCTCCGACCTTCGGAGAACCACATGAGCAAGAAGCGGGGCCAGCGGCGCACTTCTGCGGCTCGGGCGCAGAAGCTCGCACGACCTCGATGACATGGCGTCAAAGCACAACACAGCTAGAACGACAACAAGGAAAGATAAGCTAAGACTACTCTGTACAACCCGCGCGCAGCATCCTACTCGCCTCCGACCGGCATCGCCGTCGGAGAACGGGTGGGAGCTCGTCGGGATCTCACTCGCGGCCCTCAAGAACTGTAGCGGGGGGAGAGAACCAGGGAAAGGGAGTCGTCTCGACGGCTCCAGTTCTTACTCCCCGAACTATACTTGACCATGGATAAGTGGTTGCTTGGATTAGAATTTTTAGGAGAACGAGTTTCGGTTAGTTTTTTGTCACAGGTAGTTTTGTGTCAACCTGGATCCCAATATGCGCATGAGCCGCCGTGCCGTTGCATCAACGTAGTACTTCCTTACCTACACGGGTACAAACTAAAGCACTCCGTGTAAATGGATTAACCACTGACGCCATATATTTTGCTTTTCTCCTTCTTTTTTGGAAATAAAACACACTATATTAAGTCAGCAAGCCGTCTCTTTAAAAACCTTCTAGTCCACTTAGGTACCCTGGTAAGGAAAAGAGCGCGTCTGAAACTTGCTGCTTTACGAGTCAAATAAAGTTACATCATCAAGAATAGTTTGCAAAATAAAACTAGGCGGGTCTCCATCCCAAGACAGAGGAGAATAAGAATCAAACCCAAATCTAGCAAGCATATGCGCCGCCTTGTTTGCCTCCAGGACAGTGCTGGACTATTATATGGCCCACTCTCTGAGCGATCTGGAAACAGTCCAACAAAATAGTTGTGTAAGGGTTCCATATTTCAATCTTTCCGTTAAAAGCATCCATGAGTTCCTGAGAATCCGACTCCAAGATAACCGGTCTACAACCCAAGGACTCAATGAGTGACAGTCCATTTTGGAGAGCCAAAGCCTCAGCCGTTGCCGCATCCAGAATATTCTTAAGGGGTGCACCAGCGCCCGCCAATGCTTCACCTTTCTCATTTCAAAGGATATGGAACCTGAAGCTCCTACCCCATTAGGGAAAAAACAAGCATCAACATTTATCTTATAAAAACCATGACTAGGTTTAGACCATTTAACCTCTTTCGGCCTCTGAGTCTTCGTAGCTCCCATATGGTTTAGAGTAAGGGCTTGGATAGCAAAGCTTGTTCGTGTCGGAGAGGCCACTTGTTCGCCTTTCACCATTTCTCTACGCCGCCACCATATGTACCATGCCCCAACAGAGATGGTTTCTTTTATACCAATTTTTAAACTAGCTGGATTATGTAGATGAGCCCTCAGTAAATCTTCTAGTACCACCAAGCCCGATCTATTTAGTTGGACGAATTCTTTAATAATGTCCATCAGACCTAATTCTTTCCAAACCTCATGTGCTCTTTTGCATTTAAAAATCAGATGAGCAATGTCTTCCGCCCCAAGCTTACAAACCGGACACTGTCCTGAGACAGGAATTTGACGGTTCGCAAATATTGACATGCCCGGTACTATTCCATGTAGAGCCCTCCAAACAAAGATTTTGACTTTCGATGGCACCTTTAATTTCCATAAGATATCCCATACCGGATTGTTCCTAGAAGAGCCCTGTTCATCAGATCTCGAGAGCCTCCTGCCATATTGGTGATTCCATTCAGAATAGTAAGCAGACCGGACAGAAAATTTATGTGTTCTAGATAGATGCCATGCAACAAACTACTCATCAAGGTTTTCAGAGAGAGGTATGCGAAGAATCCTGACCACATCAATTGGACTGAAATTGGCTTTCAACACATCTTCTTTCCAAGCCCATGTCTGCTGGTTAATGAGCTCATCAACCGTAGTCAGGTCAATAATGCCTCTAGGAGTAATAACCTGACGGGACGGGCTTCCAGGCACCCAGTGATCCTCCCATATGTTAATCGTTTTTCCAGTTCCAACTCTTATAATATGGCCTCTTTTGAAGGTGCTTAAACCTGCCACTATGCTCTGCCAAGTGAACGAGGATCCCTTCTTTGCTCCCGCTTTTAGAATGTTTCCATCCGCAAAATATTTAGTCTTCAGGACTTCCGCACATAATGACTCCGGGTTATTGATCAGCCTCCAAGACTGTTTGGCCAACATAGCCAGATTGAAAGCATGAAGATCCCGAAATCCCATGCCTCCATTTTTCTTTGGAGTGCACATCTTCCACCAGGCCATCCAATGCATACGTTTATGACTTTCCATGTCTCCCCACCAGAAAGCAGTCATAGCATTGGTCATCTCCTTGCCGATTTTCTTTGGGATCTTAAAAACACTCATGGCATAAACCGGTATGGACTGTAAAATAGCTTTCAATAAAATTTCTTTTCCTCCCATAGATTTGAATTTTTCTTTCCAACCTTCCAATCTCTTTATGATTCCTTCAAGAAGATATTGGAAACTATTAGATTTGTCCATCCCAACTAAAGCAGGTAGTCCAAGGTATTTGTCAGAAACAACTTCCGTCATAATGTTTAATTGGGTACAAATTTCAGCACGGGTATCAACAAGAACATTAGGACTGAAGAAAATGCTGCATTTATCTTGGCTTACCAATTGTCCCGAGCTTGCACAATATTGATCAAGCACATGCCTCAACGAGGTTGCATTATTCATATTTGCCTTCATAAGGATCAGTGAGTCATCAGCAAAGAGTAAATGAGAAACTGATGGTGCATTTCTGCAAACCCTGACACCTTCTAAACCACGAACCTCCTCTATGTGAGTCAGAAGACTTGACAATCCCTCTGCACAAAGAAAAAAACAAGTAGGGGGAAAGGGGATCACCTTGCCTTAAACCCCTACTTGGAACAAATTCATCTGTCTCTTGATCATTGAATCTGATTTTGTACTTGACCGAACGAACACATGACATAATAAGAGATACAAAGCCTTCATGAAATCCCAGTTGTATCATTATTCTCTCTAAAATGACCCATTCAACACGGTCATATGCTTTATGCATGTCAAGCTTGACAGCACAATAATCCCACTTTCCTTTCTTTTTATTCTTTATTACATGTAAGCTTTCATAAGCCAACAGAACATTGTCTGTAATGAGTATTCCCGGAACAAAAGCACTCTGAGTTGGAGAAATCACATCATCCAGCACATGTTTAAGTCATAGAGCAATCATTTTTTATATTACCTTGTAAAGCACATTTTGCTTTTCTCCTTAGTGGTTAACCCAAGTAGTACGTGAGTGTCATCGGTCATAAACGCCGATGTGGCCGCGGATTTCGTATCTTCATATGATGGTGCAATGAGACCCTTGCGTGAGAAAAAGGGCAGCCGACCTTTTAGGCCTTATTTGTATCACAAGATTACAAAACAGAAAAACTAAGAAAACGCAAAAATTGACAGTGTCGTAGGTGCAAAACATAGGATGACAAAATAGAAAAAAAAACTATGAAAACAGTTATTTGAATGGAACCACAGGAAAATTGTCTCGATTCTATGTATCTGAGTATAAAAAAGAGGTTAGAGTGGATGTTGAAATTTCTATAGGATTTAGGTGTAGGAATGCAATTCATAGAATTTTATAGGTGTCATTTCTTTTATCCAAAGGCAGTATTTCTTAGGAAAGAATCATATAGATTGAAATCCTTCAAATTCTTTTTAAGGTACGTTAATGCAAAGACACCTTATCATTTCTCCGACAGATTTTTTTCTATGCAAATTTGGATCATTCGAAGACCAACTGACCATGCCGGCTACACGCACCTAAAAATATCCTCATGCCCGGCCGTGCTGAAAGCCTACCATGCACTCATTGCAGTTTCGTGTACAAGTATGCAGGGGCGGAGTACGTGGGCAGTCGTGCGCGTAGGTGCGGCCTGCCTGCACGCTCACTAGGGGATGCGGGACCCGCACCCTTGAGCGCTGGAAGCAATGGGCCTTATCGCCTTAGGGCATCCACAGTGTGTGCCAAATTTGGGTGTCAAATACCCTATTTAGCTTTTGGCATCGGTTCCCTACATTGTAGAGGTGCCAAATCTTGGTGCCGACGCCAAATAATTTGGTGTAGGAGCAACTAGAAGATCCAATGCCAAATTCTTTTAAGTGAATAAAATAGTAGGATGGAGGGGTGGGACTAGAGAGAGTGTGTGTAGCCCAAAATAGTTTATTATTACTTTATACATGGTGGGCCACACAATAAGGGAATTTGGCATTTGGCATTGGGTTTAACACATTGTAGATAACATATCAAGTTTAGCCCTAATGCCAAATAAATCTATGTGGCAAATTTGGCTTTGGCAACACTGTGGATGCTTTTACCTGCTGCTCAGCCTCCAACCCAGCCTGATGCACAGACCCTTTTAACATGATAAAAATAAGTGAAGAAAAAATTGGTACCGTATTCCTGTGCATCAGGGTCGCTCCAATGATCTCTGCCCCTGCAAGTATGTATCTTTCCGGCCGGCCAAGTATATAATGTCGACCCATGTACAGTCATACTGATAAAAGCGCAGCAGCATGCACGCGCGCAAATCATAAGTAGATGCGCGAGCGATGTGTGCTAGAGTAGTGCACTTTCATTGTAATACATTTTGTGCCAGATGAAATCTGTTTTCAGTTGGCGACGTTTAATTTGGGGCGGTGTTGAGCGTGGTCCTGGGAAGGGAAACCCAATCCCCGTACGGAGCACTCGACATGTGTCACTCCCCATCAATAAAAAAAAGGATCACATGTGTGGGTCCGTGACTGCTTCGTCCCTTTTTTTTTGTTCTCTCCATGTGTCATTCCCCGTGCAGCTACTCGACCCAGCCCCCTAATCTCTCATGGCTCCTCCGACCTTCTCCTCCCCGCCGCACCTCCGCAAATCCTCCCGGAGAGCTCCTTCGTTAATAATCCCCACCTCCAAAAAATCATTCTAGCGAGTGTAGCAACATTGACATCCTCTCTCTCTCGAAAGCAACGCTGGTAGCAACATTGACCACCACGAGTAGCTACATCCACCATCTTCGGTAGCATCTACGAACACCTTAGGTAGCAAAGTCGACTACCATTGGCAGTACCGCGGGAAAACGCTTGTAGCATCACTGCTCCGCTGCTTGCCACTTTCCCTGCTCGAAGCTACACCGGCCGATCCTCGTAGCACTACGCCGCTGGATTGTTGCAGCCGTTGTTTTCCCCTTGCAGCACCAGATGCGTGCCTTGCAGCACACTACGCTGCATTTCTGGGGAAGCCCCGGTGGAGGAACGACAAGAAAGAGCAACGAAAGAGGCTGGAGGCGGAGCTCCCATGGCAACGTGGTTTGAGCTCGCGGATGGCTTCACCTCCACTACGGGAATACGTCAAGACCGCCGACGACCGCCCTGTACGCCGATGGCCAAATGTCGGGGTTGTCAGTGTACAAGCGAAACACAAACAGCCGGACACCCTGGCCATCGGCGTAGTCCACTTGTGCCCGACGGTCACCGTCGGCGTAAGGTGGCATGTGGACCCAGGCAACGGGCGACCCCGTTATGGCGGACGCTATGCCAATGGCAATGTAGTCGGCCTATATTTTTTTCCTTTTTTTTTTTCATTTCCCTATATACATAGATTTATTTATTTCCCTATATAGTTTTAATGGTATAATTTCTAAATAAATTGGAGTGATTTGTATCTCCGGATTTTGGTATCCCGCCACCCGAATAAAACAACGGTGCGAATCACCGGGAACCCGACCCTACAACATAAATAAAAAATACAACATGCATATATAATCACTAGTGGAAACAGGGCCTTTTGTCCCGGGTCGTAAGGGCCATTTGTCCCGGTTGCGCAACCGGGATGGGCTAGCCGGGACAAATGGCCCTCCCCATTGGTCCCGGTTGTGCCAGGACCCGGGATGGTAAGGCTGGCCCACGTGGCGACTCTGGGCCAGGGACCGCGAGGGAGTTCGTCCCGGTTCGTTTTAGGGACCGGGATGGATGCCTTCTTAAAAAAAGAATAAAGTCCGCCCATTTTCCCTGCCGCGGCAGGTTTTTTTTGTTCGTTTTTTTTTTTCTCCTGCCTCGCAATCGCCAACCGGCCTCCCCTTCCCCAACCGCTCCAGGCCCACGTCTTTAATTAAGCCCACTGACACATTTTTTAGTCAAAAAGGCCCACTGGCCCGCGTCTTTTATTTATGGACAGTCAACGGTTCGAAGGGCCCACTGGCCCGCGTCTGTTATTATGGCCAGTCAACAGGGGCCACTGGCCAGCGGCCTGGTGGCTGGTTCGCCTGGTTCATTAAACTAAGACCGAAGGACGGTCAAAGGGCCGTTGTCCGCCTCGTCTTCCCGCCCCGCCTCGTCTTCCCGCCCCGCCTCGGCTTCCCACGCCCCACTCCCCACGCGCCACGCCTCGGCTCCCCGCATTCATGGCCGCCTGCAACCGCCGCCACGTTCAGGCCGCCGGTTGGCATGCCAGCCACCCCGGGTCCTTTTTAAAGGCCCCCCGCCGCCCATACAACCCACCCACCCCGGACGCGTCCCTGGCAAAGCAACCCTAGCCGCCACCATGTCCGCTGGTTCTCGAACTCCGGCAAGCGCCCAAGGAACGACGACGGAGGCTCGTCGAGCGGCGCCGGCCGCATCCCGCCCCGCCGGCGGAGGCCTTCGGCTACGGCCCTGGAGGTGTCCTCGGCGGGGTGCCACGCGTCCCGCGCCACCACCGGCTGCACGCCCGCCGCCCCGCGCCGCGCCCCCGGGCAAGCGGTTCCGCCGGTACGTCCGGGTGGACGAGGCGGAGTGGCACTGGAACAATGCCACTCCGGTGTTCTACAACGACGTGCACCTCCCGGACGGCTGGCACCTGAATCCCCAGCGGATCCCAGTGCCGCCGGCCCCGACCGGCGCGGCGCTGCTCGAGGAGATCGAGCGCCGGCGCGAGCTCCTGCCGGCCCCCGTCCGCAGGGAGCGGGTGTACGCGCGGGCTCCCCTACTGGGCCGCTGGCTCGAGCTCGGAGCAAGCAGCGCCGCTTCCTTCATCCCCCCCCCTCGAGGCCAACGTGGACGACTACCCCCGCCAGCGCCCGGCCGGGAGAGGGAGCTATGGCTCCTCGTGGACGAGCCGGAGGACTTCTCCGGGGAGGAGGACCCCGAGCTCCGGGCCGCCATGGAGAAGGCCTGCGAGGCCTCCCGCCGCTCCCTCATCGACGACGAGATCAAGAGGTGGGAGCGTGTCGTGGCCGCCGACGCTGCCGCCATGCCGCCGCCGCCACCCCCTAACGAGCCTGCCATCCCCTGGTGGCAGGCGATGAACGCCGAGCTGGAGGCGTCCGAGGACATGCCGGAGCCGCAGCCGCTCCCACCAGGCCTGGAGTATGGCATGAGCTGGGCCTGGACCGGCGGCGTTTGGGCGCCGGGGTCGCCGGAGCAGGAGGAGGAGCTGCCCCCGCCGCCGCCGCTGCCGCAGGAGGTGCTGCCCCCGCCGCCGCCGTATGCTCCCCCGGTGCCCCCGATGTCTCCAGCCCCGGCGAGCCCGGCCCAGCCGCCTGCTCACCTGTGGCAGCCCCCCGCCTACGTAAGCCTCTCCGACGACGAGGACGACTAGATTGGCGCCGGCCGCCTGTGGCCGCGCCCCGCCCCCTATTCTATATAGACAACGCCCCTAGCTACCCCCCCAAGAAACGGCCGGCCGCCTGTGGCCGCGCCGCCGCCCCTTATGCAAGTACGGCCGGCCGCCTGTGGCCGCGCCGCCCCTATGTAAGCAAGGCCCCTGGCCTTATTCTAATAGAAGTTGTGTTTCCCTAATCTACTGTGTCCCTAGTCCATTCGTTCCCGCCGCCGCCGGCAAGGCTTCGCCCAGCCATATCCACTCGTTCCCGCCGCCGGCAGGGCTTCGCCCAGCCATATCCACTCGTACCCGCCCCTGGGGTGTCCGCTCGGCCTGGAGAGAGGGCCGCGCTTTTTATACACTTGGGCCTTTAGTCCCGGCCCGTGCACCAACCGGGACTAGAGCCCCTTTGGTCCGGTTGGTACCACGGCCCGGGACCAAAAACAAATTTTGAATTTCGGTGGCACCCCTGCGCGCCCAAAATTTTTTAGCGCCAAAATTTGAAAAGTGTTAAGTTTGCACATTAACAACTTTTATATACTTCCAAATTTGACAAAAATTCCAACATGAAAAATGCTAGAATTTGCAAAACTAATTTAAATCCATTTTTTGTTTAACTAAATTATTCTAACTATTGAAACTATTAATTATTTTTTCATTTGTATATAATTTGAATATAAATTATGGAAGTTATGGATGTAGCCTCTTTCTTGAGCAGCGCAACAGAAGTGCTTAGAATCCACAAACTCCGGCTCTGTGTCATACAAATTTCTGGAAATTTCCACCCATACACTTTTTGGAGCTAGGGCCTTATTTTCATAGTAGAAGTAGGGTGGCTTGTTCATCCTCTAGAGTCGATGTCAGTCCTGGATGCTTGTCCATCCTCTAGAGTCTGCTCTGCTCTGCTCTACTGCTCCTTGCGGCTCAGGTTGGTAACGGTCAATGTTTGCGTATGCTTTGTGAACTTATGGTTTGATTTGAGAATTTCAAAACTTTGATTTGATAATCTTTTGGCCGGAAGCACCTAGCAATATCTTTTAAACCTTGTTTCTCTCCATATGCTATTTGTACTTCTCATCGGCTCTAATGTTTATCTACCTGATTCTACTTCTCCTCTGCCTAGTTTACAGATGTTTGCTCTTTCTGTAGATGTTTCTACACTGTAAAATGGGCATGTCCTGCGAAACATGCAGACAAGGCGCTGAGCACCACTACTGGGACATCTTGGACGATCAAGGCAAAGGTTTTTTCAAGATTATGCAATTCTATCATTAGTGAGAGACTTCACGTCGGCAATCTCAATTAAAGTGCCAATTTGTGTCTGATCCCACCAACCCCTCAGAATCCTCCTATTAACTTCACCTATCTCAACTGAAATCACTGTCTTCATGTGGATGCCAAGCCTGTGCAAAGCTATCTCTCCTCCTCCAATACCGGAGAATAAGGACACCACATTAACACCATTGGGAAACATGTTCTTCAACACCGACAAGTGACAACCCAGTATCAATTTGGAATGAATTGCCTTCCGTGTACGCTATCATTAGTGAGAGACTTCACGTCGGCAATCTCAATTAAAGTGCCAGTTTGTGTCTGATCCCACCAACCCTCAAAATCCTCCTATTAACTTCACCTATCTCAACTCAAATCACTGTCTTCATGTGGATGCCAAGCCTGTGCAAAGCTATCTCTCCTCCTCCAATACCGGAGAATAAGGACACTACATTAACACCATTGGGAAACATGTTCTTCAACACCGACAAGTGGCAACCCACAGTATCAATTTGGAATGAATTGCCTTCCGTGTACTCTATCATTAGTGAGAGACTTCACGTCGGCAATCTCAATTAAAGTGCCAGTTTGTGTCTGATCCCACCAACCCCTCAAAATCCTCCTATTAACTTCACCTATCTCAACTCAAATCACTGTCTTCATGTGGATGCCAAGCCTGTGCAAAGCTATCTCTCCTCCTCCAATACCGGAGAATAAGGACACCACATTAACACCATTGGGAAACATGTTCTTCAACACCGACAAGTGGCAACCCACAATATCAATTTGGAATGATACTGTCTAGGTCCTTGACCATATCGAATATATGATTACCACTACGGAGCTCAGGCTTCTTTCGGTTATCTGCCTCACCTCTGAAATGCTTCCCTCCTTTTTTCCTTAAGGGATGCTTGATCGGAAGAAATCTACGATGCCCCAGGTATACAACCTTTTTACATTTATCAAAAAACACTGTCAGTCTTATCTAAACAGTGTGTGCATGCATTGTATCCCTTGTTTGTATGACCGGAAATGTTACTAAGAGCTGGCCAATCATTGATGGTCACGAAAAGCAACGCCCGTAGGTCAAATGGCTTTTGTTCGTTCTCATCCCCACACGTACACCTGGTTTGCCCCACAGTTCTAAGAGTTCTTCCACTAATGGCCTTAGATACACATCAATGTCGTTGCCAGGTTGCCTCGGGCCTTGGATGAGAACTGGCATCATAATGAACTTGCGCTTCATGCACAACCAAGGAGGAAGGTTGTACATACATAGAGTTACAGGCCAAGTGCTATGACTGGAGCTCTGCTCCCCAAAAGGATTAAAGCCATCTGTACTTAGACCAAACCATAAGTTTCTCGCCTCTCCTGCAAGTCTGGAAAGTCTCTCTCGATCTTTCTCCACTGCGATCCATCGGCGGGGTGCCTCAACTTTCCATCTTTCTTACGGTCTTCTTTGTGCCATCGCAACAACCTAGCATGCTCTTTGTTTCTAAACAGACGTTTCAGCCGTGGTATTAGGAGCATACCACATCACCTTAGCAGGAACCCTCTTACGGGGGGGGCTCGCCGTCAACATCACCAGGATCATCTGCTCTGATCTTATACCGCAGTGCAGTGCATATCGGACATTCATCCAAATTCTCGTACTTCTCACCGCGGAAGAGAATGCAGTCATTAATGCTGCATGTATCTTCTGCACATCTAATCCTAGAGGGCAGAGAGCTTTCTTTGCTTCGTACGTACTCTCAGGCAATTCGTTATCCTTTGGAAGTTTTGGCTTCATTAGTTGAAGTAAAGTCTCAAATGCCTTGTCAGTCACACCGTTTTGTGCCTTCCATTTCAGCAACTCCAGTGTGGTACCGAGCTTTGTGCTACCATCTTCGCAATTTGGGTATAACAATTTTTTTGTGATCCTGTAACATGTTGTCCAGTTTCAACCTCTCCAATCTATTTTCACAGTCTTCCCTTGCATCAGCAATAACTCGGCCAAGATCATCATCGGGCTCTTCTGATGCCTGTTCTTGATCACCTCCTTCTTCTGCATTCTCTTCCATTGCAGTATCGTCGTATTCAGGGAACAAAGGATCTTCTTCTTCTTCTTCATCGTCTTCCATCACAACCCCTCTTTCTCCATGCTTGGTCCAGCAATTATAGCTGGGCATGAAACCTCTCCGAAGTAGATGGCCGTGAAGGATTCTTTCGGAAGAATGTTCTCTGACGTTCCGACAATCAACACATGGGCAACACATGAAGCCATTATCTTTGTTCGCCTGAGCTACAGCAAGAAATGCATTCAGGCCTGCCATATACTCGGAGGTGCGTCGGTCACCGTACATCCATCGCTGCCGTGCATCCATCTGCATCATATAATTAAGTTTATCAAAATACATATTAATACAGAGATAACCACAGTACATCGACAAATAATACTTTTTTATGTATCAGTTACAGATGAAAAAGATAATTTGTTAACCTCGGTCGAAGAAACCATTTTCAGTGAGCTTGTGTGCGTCTCGGGAATTTCGTCGAACACCTCGTGTGCATAGTAAAAAAAAAACAGCAACACCACACTCTCTCACACCTCCAAGCAAAAAAAAAGATGGAAGGAGGGGGGGGGGGCTGGGGCAGTATATATAGGGGAAGGGGGCATTGGTCCCGGTTCGTGGACTGAACCGGGACAACAGGTCATGCGCGTGCCACGTGGCCTGTGGCTAGGCATTGGTCCCGGTCCGTGGCACGAGCCGGGACCGATATGCCCCCCACGAACCGGGACCAATGCGCCCAGGCGATTCCTGTTGCCCCGGGCGCACGAACCGGGACCAATGCAGGGCATTTGTCCCGGATTTGGTTGCAACCGGGACAGCTGCCCCCCGGCCCCCTGGACGAGAGGGGTTGTTTCCACTAGTGAATATACATTTACAATAAAAATATTAAATATATAGCTCAATTTGTACGACCCCGAGGCTCTGAAGCCCTTCTTTTGGGAAAACCCTAACACGTGCGCCTGCTTCATGTACCCCCAAGACGGGCATCGAAAGGGGGTATAAGAGTACAACCTTATATTCTTTTATGCATGGTTAGGTCATAGCAACATGTCAAGACAAGCTTGGACCCAAGATTCAAGAAGATTCCCTAGGGTAGACCCGCGGTGGGAGTTTCACAGTCTTCGGTCCTCACAACATGCCTGAAAGTTCTAGATCGGACGACCCGGAAGGAATCTTGTCAATAGTTGGGTTAAACCTTTGTCTTGGGACTTCCTAGGGCCGACCCTAACACAAGCAAGAAATTAGTTTCACTTTTCTACTCTCTTCCGACACATGTATCGGGGGTAGACGTATAAGTCTGGCTTTACTCCAGCGGGGCTAGGGTTTCGCCGGGGAGGGGCTCTGGAGCGTCGGAATACCACCACAAGTTAGAGGGTCCTATACCATGTGTGTAAAAGTGTTATATGGGTTTTGTATGACAAACATTCCACCCCGGGGTGTCATCTTCATCACCGGCATCCACTTCTTTCTAACGAGTTTCTGGACTTATAGCATGAAAGTCCCAGATCGGACGAACAAGAGCGAATCTTGCCAAGAGTGATTTCTTACATGATTGTATACAGGGGCGGAGCCGGCACATAAGTATTGAGTTTAGCTGAACCCGATAAAAATATGCTAATCCCTCTATAATTAATAACTCATCTATAGTTGTATATAGTGTGGTGAACCAAATGATGGAATTTTTTAAGCTTCGCCACCGATTGTATACTGCAAAGATAACGTCTCCTTACTACCATTTCTGCTAACTAACGATGGTGACATAATGAATGGCAAAGTTTTCTTACAATGTGGCATCGATACTATTTGAGAGCTACTTTATTGAGAAAGGTGATGTTCCCATTCCAAAAGGTATATAAATGTGTTGCACCACGTATCAAATGTTATAGTACAGTTATTGTTCCTTATGACAGCATTGAACATCATGAAAGCATCAATCACATGGTTGGTGCACCGCGTATCAAATGTTATAGTGCTTTTCCTATTTAAGCATCGGTACAGAGATTGAACAAGACCATAGTTCACAAAGAAAAAATCATGCGAGGTTTGCATGTAGCCTTTCTCACTTCTAGGTTCATATTAGAATACACCGTATACTAATGAACACAAATTATGCGCTTTGTTGGAACTATTTTTCTTTGTTGTTGGATCCCAAGACATCCTAGGAACCATGAAAAATATAAACATCCCAGGATTTGGAAGCGTCGGGATCTACAACTCCACTGACCTATGTTGCCACTTGAGTCAGCCTCGACAGGATGGTCAGACGAATATGGACTCTTCTTGATGTGCAATGACATTTAGGATAGTCAGATTCGTTTTCTCGCTAAGTTATTTGCCATTAACTTGGTACACTTAATTGGAGTTGCAAGAGGAATTAAGGATACTCCAAGCATCCGACCTTTCCCAAACATGCCGCCTATGGAAACATACCCAAAATCTACAATGTTATCCGGGGAAAGATAACATAATTTATTCGAGCTACGCGACTCTAAGCCGCCAGGACTATTTCTCTAATGGATATAATTTGTACACACCAGATCTACCGACTAATACAAATAGCAGCAGCTGGAAGTAGTTCGGTTATGAAATCCCCACGAATCTACCGAGGGAACATAAGTCAAGGGATGGTGCCTGATTGGGTGCATCCCTACTAGCATTTCTACCCAATTGTGCATATTTTCCCATCTAACGGCGATTCTGTTGGCAATCTTCACATGACAACCTCTCATGTAATGGTATGTTCTGCCCTCTTGCATTCTCTTTTTATGAAATCCCGCCCTCTTGCATTTAAAAGTAATCATAGTCTGGTCGGTGCACGCAAACATGAAGTTACAACTAACAGATGCACATGGAATTATTAGGCTACTATAGCGTAATTTGCATAACGACCAGATAGGACTATGTTGTTGTTTTTTATGTTTCTTATACACTCTTATGGAAGAACACTCAATGGTTGCCGTCCTAAATACTAATTGACCGGAGTCAGTAGGTTATTGCCATTTCCATCTCAGTGACAAGAGGAGATTTTTATCAAGACGGTGGCACAACATTCCAGCTAGCCCAGCCGGTCAGTCAGTCCTAGGGGAGTATGAAAAAATGTCCCGTGTGCCAGAGTTGGTACAAGCCAAATTCAAATCCCACGAGTAGAACCACATAGGCGTCATAATTTAGAGCCACCACGGAAACAATTGGACAGTTGGACGTCACGTTTCTGCGATTGGTTTGGATCCTTTACTTGCATAAGAGCATCTCCAGTCGCCGCCCCCAATAGGCGACCGGATCGGCGCGAGAACAAGGCTTTTGGAGGCTGCCCGGACGGAAAGTCGCCGTTAGGGTGGACCGTTCCCACTCACAGACCCCCACCCCCCCCCCCCCCCCCCCCCCCCCCCCCAAAGTAAAACGAAATCTCATTCAAATTTGTATGAAATTTTACAGAACTTGAACGAATTTAAACTAAAATATAAATTGGAACTAAAAACGACGTGTTCTACTAATAGAACACGTTGTAGTTTTCCTCCTTGACGACGTAGGTGCCGTCCCCGCCGTCGTCGCCCGGAGAAGGCGGCGGTTGCTCGGCCCCTCCTCGTCGTCGTTCGTCGCTGGGAAGAAGCCACCGTCGCCGACGAGGTTGATGATGGGCGTGCCGATGATAACAGCGTGGTCGACTGAGGACCACGTGCACGCCACGCACTTGGGCAGCGCCACCCACGTGTGGAAGGACGTGTTGAAAGCGGCGGCGAGTCCCTTGGGGTCGTCCAACGTCGCGAGCGACTGCTGGACGACCAGTATCTCCGCGTAGGTCGAAGACCGCGGCTCCGTCTTCACCTCCACATTCTTCGGCGGCGTTGGAGCGGAGCGTCGCGGGCTGGAGCGGGCGCCGTTGTTGATGACGATGGCGTCGGAGCTGCGTGTTGGCGCCGAGCGCGGCTCCGGCTTGGGAATGCGGAGGTGCGGGGAGGCTCCCGTGGAGGAGTGCGAGGAGGATGAACGGGGCGACGAGGACGTTGTCAACGCGCGTCTCACGCCCTGCTATGTGTTGTTGGGAACCCCAAGAGGAGGGTGTGATGAGCACAACGGTAGGAGTTTTCCCCTTAGTTAAGAACCAGGGTATCAATCCAGTATGAGAAAGAGAATCTTCGGAAGGTTGATGCACTGATGGTGGTTCTGGCGCTTCACCGGTGTCAGCAACAATGTGGAACCTGCACACAACACAACCAAAATACTTTGCCCCAACGGTACAGTGAGGTTGTCAATCTCACCGGTCTTGCTGAAAACAAAGATTAGACGTATAGTGTGTAAAACAGTGTATGCTTGCAGTAAGTAAAGAAAGCAGGAAATTGTTGTGGTTTGTTTAACAGTGTGGAAAAATGGACCGGGGTTCATAGTTTCAGTAGTGGTGTTTCTCCATAAAAGATAGCATGCTGGGTGAACAAATTACAGCTGGGCAATTGACAAATAGAGGTTGCACCGTAGTACACAATATGACATGAAGATTAGTATATATGTTATTTAGTGCGGGCATTACAACAAGATACATAGACCGACATCCATCTGCATCTATGACTAATAATCCACCCTCAGATTATCATCTGAACCCCCTTAGGTATTAAGTTGCAAGCCACAAATAATTGCATTAAACAAAGTGTGTAATGTAAGCAATCATTATGCACGCGGGCACTCTCACGGCTATTTTCTCCCTAATGGCAACAACACATCCTCCCCCTACACGTTTCTGTCACTCGAGCAAGACAACAAGGAGGCATGAACCCACTATCAAGCATAAATACTCCCTCTTGGAGTCACTAGCAACTACTTGGCCAGAGTAACCACTAGCAATGGAAAGCATGCAAGATCACAAATAACATATGCAATAAAGACTATAATCAACTTGGAATAAGGTCAATATTCATCGGATCCCAGCAAACACAACATATAGAATTACATAAGATCAATCTTGATCATGATAGGCAGCTCACGAGATCTAAAAATGGAGACATATAAGGAGAAGACAACAATCTAGCTACAGCTACGAACCTGTAGTCCAAGGATGAACTACTCACACATCACTCTGGAGGCAGGCATGGTGATGTAGAACCCTCCGGTGATGATCTCCTCTCCGGCAGGGTGCCGGAAACAGCTTGGGAACCCCCCGATCTGGGTTTGACGGTGACGGCGGCTGCAGAACCTTTTCGGGGATTTTGATCAGGTGCTTAGCGTTTTCCATCCGGGGGGCTTAAATAGGCGAAAGGGCAAAGCCGTTGGAGCTCCGGGGGGCACACCTATAGCTGGCGCGGCCAGGGGCGCGCAACCCTATGGTGTGGCCCCCCTGCTGCCTCTCTTCGACTCCTTTTCGGTCTTCTGGATGCTTCCGGGGAAAATAGGACTTCCGGGATTCGAACTTTCCAATTCCGAGAATATTGCTAGAACAACTTTTCTGAAACTAAAAACAACAGAAAACAGGGAACTGGCTCTGTGGCATCTTCTTAATAGGTTAGTCCGAAAAATCGATAAAAATGACATAAATAAGGAAGAAAACATGTAGCAACTGGCATAATATGACCATGGAGCATCAGAAATTAGGGATACGTTGATGACGTATCACCCCCCCCCCCCCCCAATTATGCCATATTTGATGGGTGTCGGGCATGTGTCCGGTCAAAATTGGATTAGCGCTCACATTGGCACCCTCCAAACACGGTTCACAGTCATGAAAACAACACCTTTTGGGCATTGGGAAAGTGCATGTCGGACCAACGCTATGGAGTTGTCATGTCCGTCATTAGAAAAGTACAGAGGCCGCAGGGGGGGGGGGTCGAACGTAGCTCGGGTGCAGGAGGATGACGAGGCTACACCGGGGGTCCGAGTGTTGGAGGAGGGGCGCTCGAAGAATCAAAGTGCGGCAGAGCTGCACCGGTTCGGAACCACCTCTAGCAGCATCGTCTTCTTTGACCTTGCCTACTTTGAGGCCAAGCGCGCCCTGTCCCGGTGCTTCAGAAGGGAGTGGCGGGGGGGGGGGACCGTTGGCGGTGAGGGAGTCATCCATGGTGGCGCTGCTGGAGTAGCAGAGGGAGGTGGCGCTGGAGTAGCAGAGGGAGTGCCATGGTGGCAATGTAGCGGGGCGGCGTGGAGAAGGTTTCACTATATCGCGGCAGGAGGCGAGTGGGCGGCACACATTTACGCTGATGCACGCGTGGGAAACCGGCAAGACCATCGCGTGCGCGACGCGACTGGCCGACGAGACGTCTCACTGCGCCGGTGCGTCGTCTCAGGAGAAGACGAAAACCGCGCCGCTTTGACTGCATCGGCGTGTCGGTAACATGCCGCCAGGTCCACGGCCGCGTGGCGGCGCGTTCTTCCCGCCGGGAGCCCCCACGGGAACCCTGGGAAGCGGGGTTAGGCTGGGTTTTCCGGACGGGAAATGAGGTCTGTCCAGACCGGAAGGCCCATTGAAGGGCGTGCTCAGGGCTGCTCCGGACAGAAATGGACTTAGAGGGCTTTGGAGGGCGCGAATGCAGATGTACACGGTGAGATCAGAGCGACCAAGTCAAACCAATCGGATAATCCAGTAAGGGTGTGTTTGGTTTAGGGGATATGTTTTGTGCTTGAGGGTAACCCCAACCACCTGGTTATGGGTAGCCATTTTTTTGTTTGGTTGGTAGGATGAGAGGTGGTCATTGGTAGCCATATTTTTGTTTGGTTAAAAGGATCATGAGTCGATCAGTGTCTTATAAAGACAAATACATCAACACTCTGATACTTGAACACAAAACCAGTGACAAACGCAGCCAAGTACAAGTTCAACAAAGGAAACAAATGGTGAAGTATTACACACAATTTTTTTTACTTCACATGCTCGACCCCGTTTAGCCTATCCAGAAAAGAGCTCGTACAGGGAATAACAACATGTTTAGAAAAGAGCTTGGACAGGGAACATCAACATGTTCAGAAAATAGCTCGTGCAGGGAACATCGCTGGATTGATCCCGTTCAGAGCCTCTAGATGAAGGAATCACGTCTTGGCTTTCGACGTTATACGCGGCCGCCTCGCTTCTCGGCTTGTGGATGCACCGCCACCATTCGGCATGTAGATAAAGGCTTTCGTCACTGCGCTACCCGTCCTCCGCTCCCATAGCATCTCGGCACTGCCCCGACGCCGACGGAGACAGAGAGGCGAGGCAAGAGAGAGAAGCCCATGCTGAATAAGGAATATAGGGGAGAGGTACCTATCGCCGCCGTCTCTGCCTTCTGGGGCCGCGTGGATTTCGAGCCGACTCCATGGACCGTCCTTGTTCACGAACGAGAGGGAGAAGGGACGAGCAAAAGAGATAAGGTGTGCTCGTTTTTATCCACTTTCACGAGCGGTGAGGATAGCGATGGAGTGGTTGGCCTCATCCGGTGTATTTTGGCGGATCAACGGAGCCACCATTTTGGTGGTACATTCTTCGAATCCGATTATCCCCAACCGTTCTCATCCTCTGAACCAAACGACCGGCAACCACTAAAAAGTGGCTATCCCTAAGAGCATCTCCAGGCGTCCCCCAGCACAATTTTTTGGTTTGGGTTTATGCTCGGATGGCCAAAATGAGCGAAAAATGGCTCATTCATGCCCCCAGCGCCTCCCAGGACGTCGAAATAACGCTGGCAAACCCAGTCGAAATCCAGGGCGCTAGGGGCTGCTGGGGGAGCCGGCGAAAGTTTGGGCGAATCACGTCTCACCAAGTGTGTTTTTTCTTGGCCCACTCAATTGTTCCCCTCACAAACTTAACCTTGGGGTGAGGTGTGGCTGGGAAGTTGCCCTCCTATTTTCGCCGGATGGAGCATTTGGACTCCCAAAACACAATTTTTTTTTCTTCGGATGTGTGCTGGGGGGCTCGAACGGCTAGGAATGCTCTAAGAGCATCTCCACCAGCGCCCCCAGTAGCCCCCCCTAGGGCAACTTTTTTACAGCCGGTACACCGTTTTTCGCCCAGTCGCGCCCCCAGCCCATCGAATAGCGCTGGTTTGGGCCAAATTAGTGCCCGGCGAGCCCAAGCCGAACCCAGCGCGCTGGAGGGCTGTTGGGGGCTCTGGCGGAAGCGAAATCGCGTTTGTGGGCCAGCATTGTCAGGCGAAGGGCAACTTTTCCACGCCCTGTTTCCCCTCCCTCACCGCATACCGCCCAACCCCGCTAGAATCCCATTCTGCTACCACAACTGCCTGCCGTAGACACGCCAACCTCCCTCCCTCCTCTAGACGAGCTCGCAGCTTCCTGGCGAGGCCACAGGAAGCCCTCTCTCCACCACTCCCATGCGGTGTTCGGCGTTTTGCCTCTTCGGCAATGGACTCTGACGATGAGGAGATGTTCGCTGCTCTGATGTCGATAACGAGCACCTCATGTGCCATGCCGCTCTGTTTGCGCAGAACGCGAAACCGGGTGTGGTGGATCAAAGTTCGGTCGCCGGAAGGGCAAGGAGAGACAGCGAGTGGAGGGCTACTGCATCCTCTATGCCGACTACTTCGTCGATGCTCCATTGCATGGCGAGGCAGTGTTTCGGCGCTGATTCCGGATGAGCCGGAAGCTCTTACTCGACATTGTGCATGCCATTCAGGAGTTTGACAACTATTTCATTTGAAAGAAGGATGGCACCGGGATTGTTGGATTCACCTCGCTCCAGAAGTGCACCGTGGCTCTGAGAATGCTTGCATACGGCGCTCCCGGCGATACCCAAGATGACTATATGCGCATGGCTGAGTCTACCGCCTTTGATTGTTTGAAGAAATTCTGCAAAGCAGTGGTGGCAGTGTTTGGCCCAAAGTACTTGAGATCACCCAATGCTGAAGCCACTGCTCGGATCCTAGCACAGAATGAAGCAAGAGGATTTCCGGGGATGCATGGAAGCATCGACTGTATGCATTGGGCATGGAATAACTGCTCGTTTGCTTGGCAGGGGATGTACAAGGGCGCGAAAGGAGCTTGCAGTGTGATACTTGAGGCAGTGGCTACGGAGGATCTCTGGATTTGGCACGACTTCTTTGCCATGCCTCAAACTCACATTGACATCAACGTCCTGAAGTGCTCCTCGGTCTTTGGCAATCTTGTTGAAGGCCATGCCCCTCCGGTGAACTATGAGATCAATGGCCACCAGTACAACAAGGGATACTACATAGAGGATGGTATCTATCCAAGATGGTCAACATTTGTGAAGACTATCTCCAACCTAGTACCAGGAGGCAAGAAGTCTTGGTTTGCTCAGCGCCAAGAGGCTTGGAGGAAGGATGTCGAGCGAGCATTTGGTGTGCTTCAATATTGGTTTGCTGTTGTCCGGTACCCTGCTCTGACTTGGTCCAAGAAGCATATGTGGGAGGTGATAAACTGTTGTGTGATCTTGCACAACATGATCATCGAGAACGAACGTGACAACCCAGTGTTTGACTGAACCATATTTCAGACAGGGTCCTCTTGCGGCTGTCGATCATTAGGTGTCGGCAGCATGGAATGCATATCTAGCTATGCGACAGCAGATCCGAGACCCCCAGGTGCACCAAGAGCTGCAGCGTGATCTGGTGGAGCATCTCTGGAGACTCAAAGGCAACGTCTAGTTTCATGTGTTTTCATTTGTGCTCAAAACTTGCTAAATTATGTTGAAATATTTGGTTTTCGGCGATTTGTGTGCCAAACTTTGTGATAAATATATGTTACATTAAATATGTGCCGAATTTGGTCGAATTTCATGGAACGACGAGTGTATGCCAAACGTGTGACGATTTTGTGCCGAATTTGGGCGAAAACCGACGAAACTACATCAAATTAGGGCGAAAACAAAACGTTTGGGGTAGTACGCCTGGGTACACAGCTGGGAAGCGACGCCCCCACCCCCCAAAGGACAAAAAATAGCGTCGGGCGTCCCCGGGAAGCGCTATTTAGCGCCGAAAGTTGGCCCTGACGGGCGAACGGCTGGAGATGTTCTTACCACTTGAGGGATATTCCGTCAACCAAACAAACCCTAAAAACGAGCACGCGTCGGTGGAATGGAGCACGTCAGTTTCTGTCGTAGTGTCGGGCCTGTCGACAAAATTCACAAAGCCTGACAGTAACATTGCACATATATGTTGGCGGTCCGTCAGCGTTTGGGTTTGTCTTTTAGTTTTACCCACTCGCAAAGCAGTTTTATGTCACCGTTGCCGCAAAATTGTTCCACGAGCGGCGGTCGATCTGTCCACCTTAATTTTTCGTCGCGCCTCTTTTGATCGAGCCAAATTGAATGCATACTAATTAAGATGGTCCTCTATTAAATACTTTATATTTTGGGCTGGTGTATTTTAAGGATGAATAGGGCACATATAACAATTCTCTAAACCCTAGGTATTCATTCATTGTGGTTTAAACATTACATGCATTGGTGGAAAGGGGTGGAGAGAACCAACCACCCTCTAATTAGAAGAGAATTAATGCAAAATGTGTCTAAGAGATGGGACTGCATGTTTTTGGTATTATGCCGTATACACCAAGACGGAGGGAGTACTATCAATTTATGTCGTGTTAATTATATGCTGACTCGTGAATGCTTGTACTCCATCCGCCCCGCTGTATAGGACACATATAGCAATTCTCTAGCCACTAGATATTCATTCATTGGGTTTAAATATTGCATGCATTTTTGGAGAGGGATGGAGAGAGACAACCACCACTAGTAGAAAACAGGGCATTGAGCCAAGCACATTGGAACCGGATGTGATAAAAACCGGTTCTAAAGGGCCTGTCCCCTGGGCCCCCTCCCTGCAGCAAAAGGCCGCAAGGCCTTTAGGACCGGTCTATGATACAAACCGGTCCTAAAGGCCTTGCGGCCATTTGTTGCTGGGAGGGGGCCCAGGGGACAGACCCTTTAGAACCGGTTTTTATCACAAACCGGTTCTAAAGGTTTTCTCTTTTTTTTTTGCAGCAACTGCGGGTCCCGCTGTCAGAACCTTTAGCACCAGTTTGTAATACAAACCGGTCCTAAAGCCCTCCTCTAAACCCTATATTCTACCCCGAGCTCAGCTCCATTTTTTCCAGGTCGAGCTCAACTCCATTTTTGCTCTCTCCTTCCTCTTGTGAGCTCTAATCCATCCCATTTTTCTCCACCATTTGTCAAGATTATTGGTACCCATCGGTTCTAACGGTTAGCATCAACATTCCCTCTTCCGGCATTGCAAGTTTTGCTCGTTTTCTTGCTCATTTCATTTTTGTTGTGCTAGCTAGGTGTTTGATGAAATGCCTAAGCTAGAGAGAGTTCATCATTTGTTATGTATACATATGCAATTTGAGCTCAAATTTAATTATGATTTGTGGTTTTTTTAGTGTCGCGCGCCTTGTCCCCTTCCTCTCGCCGTCGATCGCCCCGTCACCGACACAACCTTGGTGAGCCTATTGTTTTTATTTACCAAAACAAATTTTGATTTGTATGATTTACATATATATTTACTTGTATATAATTTTTTTTATATATATAGCGCCATGGTTTTGATATCCGTCCCCGTTGGCCCTCGTCCAGTCTATGATTCGGATGTGGTATATTATCTTTTATAACTACATATTTTCATTTCCTGATTATATGACAATTAATTACGCCGACCAATTTGACATAGATTTTTATCTAGGAGGTAGTGGAACCGGAAATGCCAATCGACCCTATTGTTGAGAAGTTACACTTAGTTGAACCAGAAAATATTGGCTTGAAAGAAAGATTGAAAAAAACTGAAGAAAGGTTGGAAAAAACTGAAAGAGAGAAGATGACATTGGAAAAGGTTCTTGCCGGTGTCGTCGATGCTCACAAGAGCGAGATGGACGCAATGCGCCTGAAGATTAGAAAGATTAGAAAATATGCAATTAGTAAAGAGGCTTGGTATCATTATGCCGTCGGGTCAATTGTTACCTTTGTTGCGATTTTGATCGCATTTGTTGTTGTTTTTAAATGCATTAATTAGAGAGAGTTTTTATGTATGGTCACTACGCTACTTTGGTTTTAACGTGTGGTGAACTTTTTGTATTAATTAATTAATTTAGTCATGATGATTTAGCATAATGGTTGTTGATAAATTTATATAATGCAGATGAACCGGCAATGGATGTACAGTGATCGACGTCGTCCCGAATTCCTTAATGGCATGCATAGTTTTCTCAATGTGGCACTAGTGGAAAGAGGGCCTTTTGTCCCGGGTCGTAAGGGCCAGTTGTCCCGGTTGTGCAACCGGGATGGGCTGGCCGGGACAAATGGCCCGTCCCATTGGTCCCGGTTGTGCCAGGACCCGGGATGGTAAGGATAGGCCACGTGGCGAACCTAGGCCAGGGAGGTCGTCCCGGTTCGTTCAATGGACCGGGATGGATACTTTTTTGACAAAAACAAATATAATCATTCAGTTTTCGCGTCCAGGCCCCACGTTTTTTTGGGCTACTGTCTCCCAATCCCGAGCCGGCCTCCCCTTCCCCAACCGCGTCCAGGCCCACGTCTTTTATTAAGCCCACTGGTCACATTTGTCAAAAGGGCCCACTGGCCCGCGTCTTTTATTATGGTCAGTCAACGGTTCGAAGGGCCCACTGGGCCAGCGTTGGTCAGTCAATGGTTCGAACGGGCCACTGGCCAGCGGCGTTGGCTGGCTCGCCTGGTCCTTAAAATAAGACTACAGGACGGTCAAAGGGCCTGTCGCCTCGTCTTCCCGCCCCGCCTCGGCTTCCCCGCGCCCCCACTTCCCCACGCGCCACGGCTGCAACCGCCGCCACGCCTCGGCTCCTGCCGCATTCATGGCCGCCTGCAACGCCGCCACGTCCAGGCCGCCGGTTGGCATGCCACGTCCAGCCCACCCCTTTTATAAAGGCCCCCCCGACGCCCGTACAACCCATTCACCCCCGGCCGCGCCCAAGGCAGACCAACCATAGCCACCATGTCCCGCTGGTTCGGCAGCGGCTCCGGCAGCGGCTCCGCCAAGCGCCCCAGGAATGAAGGCTCCTCGAGCGGCGCCGGCCGCATCCCACCACCGCCGGCGGAGGCCTTCGGCTACGGCCCTGGAGGTGTCCGCCTCGGCGGGACGCCGCGCGTCCCCGCGCCACCTCCGGCTGCACGCCCGCCGCCCAGCGCCGCGCCCAAGGGCAAGCGGTTCCGCCGGTACGTCCGGGTGGACGAGGCCGAGTGGCACTGGAACAACGCCACGCCGGTGTTCTATGCCGACGTCCACCTCCCGGACGGCTGGCACCTGAACCCCCAGCGTATCCCTGTGCCGTCGGTCCCGACCGGCCAGGCGCTGCTCGAGGAGATCGACCGCCGGCGCGAGCTCCTGCCGGCCCGCGTCCGCAGGGAGCGCGTGTACGCGCGCAGCTCCCCCTACTGGAGCGCCTGGCTCGAGCAGGAGCACGAGCAGCGCCGGCGCTCCTACATCCCCGCCCCCCACGATATGGACGTCGAGGACTACCCGCCGCCACCGCCCGGCCGGGAGAGGGAGCTGTGGCTCCTCGAGGACATCCCGGAGGACTTCTCCGGGGAGGAGGACCCCGTGCTCCGGGCCGCCATGGAGGATGCCTGCGAGGCCTCCCGCCGCTCACTCGTCGAGGACGAGATCAAGCGGTGGGAGCGGGTCGTGGCCGCCGCCCGCGCCGACGCTGCCGCCATGCCGCCGCCGCCGCCCCTCGAGCCTACCCCCTGGTGGCACGCGCTCTACGCCGAGTATGAGGCGTCCGAGGACCAGCCGCCGCCGCAGCCGCTCCCCCCCGGGCTGGAGTACGGCATGTCCTGGGCCTGGACAGGCGGCGTTTGGGCGCCGGGGTCGCCGGATCAGGAGGAGGAGCTGCCCCCTCCGCCACCGCCGCCGCAGGAGGTGCTGCCCCCGCCACCGCCGCTGCCCCCGCCACCGCCGTACGCGCCTCCGATGCCCCCGATGCCTGCACCCCCGGCCCAGGCGCCGCCTGCCCACCTGTGGCAGCCGCCCCCCTACCAAGAAATCTCCTCCGACGAGGAGGACTAGTAGATCGGCCGGTCGCCTGTGGCCGCGCCGCCCCCTATTCTATGTAAGCAAGGCCCCTAGCTACCCCCAAGAAACGGCCGGCCGCCTGTGGCCGCGCCGCCGCCCCTTTATGCAAGCACGGCCGGCCGCCTGTGGCCGCGCCGCCCCCTATCTATGTAAGCAAGGCCCCTGGCCTTTTTTTAATATAAGTTGTGTGCCCCATATTCTACCGTGTCCCTAGCCCATACCCGCCGGCGGTCCGCCGGCGGGATCTGACTACTCGTTCCCGCCTCCGGCAGGGCTTCGCCCAGCCATGTCCACTCGTACCTGTCCCTGGGGTGTTCGTTCGGCCTGGAGAGAGGGCCGCGATTTTTATACACCTGGGCCTCTAGTCCCGGCCCGTGCAACCAACCGGGACTAGAGCCCCTTTGGTCCCGGTTGGTACCACGGCCCGGGACCAAAAACAAATTTCGAATTTCGGTGGCACCCCTGCGCGCCCAAAAAATTTTAGCGCCAAATTTGAAAAGGGTTAAGTTTGCACATTAACAACTTCTATATACTTTCAAATTTGACAAAAATTCCAACATGAAAAATGCTAGAATTTGCAAAACTAATTTAAATCCATTTTTCGTTTAACTAAATAATTATTCTAACTATTGAAACTATTAATTATTTTTTCATTTGTATATAATTTGAATATAAAAATATTACAATTTTGATTTCTCTCGTGATCTTCCTAATTCAAAGCGAGTTGTACCTTATTGACACGGTGAATTTGAGATCTTCGTCTACCACAGAAAAACCATAGTTTTCCTTCGAAGTTTTACTCTGCGCATCCACACGTATTTTCTCTTTATTCCGACCCCGCTTGAAAACATAGTAACTTCCGTGTACGCTATCATTAGTGAGAGACTTCACGTCGGCAATCTCAATTAAAGTGCCAGTTTGTGTCTGATCCCACCAACCCCTCAAAATCCTCCTATTAACTTCACCTATCTCAACTCAAATCACTGTCTTCATGTGGATGCCAAGCCTGTGCAAAGCTATCTCTCCTCCTCCAATACCGGAGAATAAGGACACTACATTAACACCATTGGGAAACATGTTCTTCAACACCGACAAGTGGCAACCCACAGTATCAATTTGGAATGAATTGCATTCCGTGTACGCTATCATTACTGAGAGACTTCACGTCGGCAATCTCAATTAAAGTGCCAGTTTGTGTCTGATCCCACCAACCCCTCAAAATCCTCCTATTAACTTCACCTATCTCAACTCAAATCACTGTCTTCATGTGGATGCCAAGCCTGTGCAAAGCTATCTCTCCTCCTCCAATACCGGAGAATAAGGACACCACATTAACACCATTGGGAAACATGTTCTTCAACACCGACAAGTGGCAACCCACAGTATCAATTTGGAATGAATTGCATTCCGTGTACGCTATCATTAGTGAGAGACTTCACGTCGGCAATCTCAATTAAAGTGCCAGTTTGTGTCTGATCCCACCAACCCCTCAAAATCCTCCTATTAACTTCACCTATCTCAACTCAATCACTGTCTTCATGTGGATGCCAAGCCTGTGCAAAGCTATCTCTCCTCCTCCAATACCGGAGAATAAGGACACCACATTAACACCATTGGGAAACATGTTCTTCAACACCGACAAGTGGCAACCCACAGTATCAATTTGGAATGAATTGCATTCCGTGTACGCTATCATTAGTGAGAGACTTCACGTCGGCAATCTCAATTAAAGTGCCAGTTTGTGTCTGATCCCACCAACCCCTCAAAATCCTCCTATTAACTTCACCTATCTCAACTCAAATCACTGTCTTCATGTGGATGCCAAGCCTGTGCAAAGCTATCTCTCCTCCTCCAATACCGGAGAATAAGGACACACATTAACACCATTGGGAAACATGTTCTTCAACACCGACAAGTGGCAACCCACAGTATCAATTTGGAATGAATTGCATTCCGTGTACGCTATGTGGTTTCTTGGGAGACCCCTTGTGTGGTTTCTTGGGAGACCGAGTAAAAATTCCATCTCGTCTGGCTCTAGAGGGGCAACCTTGTTATTCTCAATTGGCAAATTATGGATGTAGCCTCTTTCTTGAGCAGCTGCACAGAAGTGCTTAGAATCCACAAACTCCGGCTCTATGTCATACAAATTTCTGGAAATTTCCACCCATACACTTTTTGGAGCTAGGGCCTCATTTTCATTTGGAATAATAATGAAGTCAGACTGGTCATAGTTGTCAAGCACTCAATGCTTGCCAGCTTTTGACCGATCAATACAAATTATTGGTCAAACTTGCACCTACTCCATTCATAATCACATAATATGTATAAATATCATTTTGGTTAACAAAATCTCGTTCATACTACGTTATAAGAACTATGATCATGTTTCCACGTTTATTATTACACATCACCAACAACATCCCTATCTAGTCTTCTGAATTTTCTTCGTGTCCCTTGCTTATGATCGCTTCGGCCGTAACCATGGAGCATCTTCATTATTTAACGGGATGGTGGGGTCAGCTTTCACTGTGAAGGGTGGAATTTCAACAAACTTATTATAATCTTCTGACATGTCTGTCGTGTCCTCGATTCCCACGATGTTTCTTTTCCCTGAGAGAACTATGTGACGCTTCGGCTCATCGTATGATGAAATTGTTCCCTTATTTTTCTTTTCTTCGGTCTGGAAGACATGTCCTTCACATAGAAGACCTGAGCCACATCATTGGCTAGAACGAATGGTTCGTCATTGTAACCAATACAGTTGAGATCCACTGTTGTCATTCCATAAAGCGGGTCTACCTTTACCCCTTCTCCATTCAGGTTGACCCATTTGCACTTGAACAAAGGGACCTTAAAAGAAGGTCCATAGTCAAGTTCCCATATCTCCTCTATGTAACCATAGTATGTGTCAGTTTTTCCATTCTCGTTTGTTGTATCAAAGCGGACACCACTGTTTTGGTTGGTGCTCTTCTTATCTTGGGAGCTCGTGTAAAATGTATTCCCATTTATCTCGTACCCTTGAAAACTCCCAATAGTCGAAGATGGTGACCCTGCCAACATGTATAGCTGATCTTCAACAGTGGTGTCATTTATAAGACGTGTTTGCAACCAACTTCTGAAAGTCTCCATGTGTTCGCGTTTAATCCATGAGTCATCCTTCCCCGGGTTTGCAGACCGTACAATATTCTTGTGTTCCTCGACATACGTAGCCATGAACATAGAATTTTGTAGAACTGTGTAGTGTGCTTTGGTCAAAGAATGCCCGTCCCTAGGTATCATTGTTTTCTTTCCCAGCGTTCCTTTTCCCCTCAGTCTCCCCTCATGCCGCGATTCAGGAACACCAATTGTCTTAAGGTCAGGAATAAAGTCAACACAGAACCCAATGACCTCCTCTGTTCCATAGCCCTTCGAGATGCTTCCTTCTGGCCTAGCACGGTTATGAACATATTTCTTCAAGACTCCCATGAACCTCTCAAAGGGGAACATATTGTGTAGAAATACCGGACCGAGAATATGAATCTCTTCACATAGGTGAACAAGGAGATGAGTCATAATGTTGAAGAAGGATGGTGGGAACACCAACTCAAAACTAACAAGACACTGGACCACATCCCTCTGTAATCTTGTCAGAATTTCTGGATCGATTACCTTCTGAGATATTGCGTTCATGAATGCACATAGCTTCACAATGGGTACTCGAACATTTTCCGGTAGAAGCCCCCTCAATGCAATCGGAAGCAATTGCGTCATAATCACGTGGCAGTCATGAGACTTCAGGTTTTGGAATTTTTTCTCTGCCATGTTTATTATCCCCTTTATATTCGACGAGAAGCCAGACGGAACCTTGATACTGTAAAGGACTTCAAGAATATTTCCTTCTCTGCTTTAGTAAGAGCGTAGCTGCTTAAGGAATGGCGCCTTGTATCTGTGTGCTTGTTGCTTGGGTCTTTCATACGTTGCTGGTCCTCCCGTGCTTCAGGCGTATCTTTTGACTTCCCATACACGCCCAGGAAGCATAGCAGATTGACACAAAGATTCTTTGTCACGTGCATCACGTCGATCGAAGACCGGACATCTAAAACTTTCCAATAGGGTAGCTCCCAAAATATAGATTTCTTCTTCCACATGGGTGCCCGCTTATCAGGGACGTACGGAACTGGTTGGCTGCCAGCAGCCTTACCAAAGATTACTTCTAGGTCCTTGACCATATCGAATATCATTACCACTACGGAGCTCAGGCTTTTTTCGGTTATCTGCCTCACCTCTGAAATGCTTCCCTCCTTTTTTCCTTAAGGGATGCTTGATCGGAAGAAATCTACGATGCCCCAGGTATACAACCTTTTTACATTTATCCAAAAAAACACTGTCAGTCTTATCTAAACAGTGTGTGCATGCATTGTATCCCTTGTTTGTATGACCGGAAATGTTACTAAGAGCTGGCCAATCATTGATGGTCACGAAAAGCAACGCCCGTAGGTCAAATGGCTTTTGTTCGTTCTCATCCCACACACGTACACCTGGTTTGCCCCACAGTTCTAAGAGTTCTTCCACTAATGGCCTTAGATACACATCAATGTCGTTGCCAGGTTGCCTCGGGCCTTGGATGAGAACTGGCATCATAATGAACTTGCGCTTCATGCACAACCAAGGAGGAAGGTTGTACATACATAGAGTTACAGGCCAAGTGCTATGACTGGAGCTCTGCTCCCCAAAAGGATTAAAGCCATCTGTACTTAGACCAAACCATAAGTTTCTCGCCTCTCCTGCAAAGTCTGGAAAGTCTCTCTCGATCTTTCTCCACTGCGATCCATCGGCGGGGTGCCTCAACTTTCCATCTTTCTTACGGTCTTCTTTGTGCCATCGCAACAACCTAGCATGCTCTTTGTTTCTAAACAGACGTTTCAGCCGTGGTATTATAGGAGCATACCACATCACCTTAGCAGGAACCCTCTTACGGGACCCCCTGGACGAGAGGGGTTGTTTCCACTAGTGTGGCTGAGAAAAACAGGCAGAATGGATTTATTTTTTGTCCATGTAAAAAATGCCAGAATAAGAGGAATTTCCCTAGCTCAAGAACCATACACACCCACCTGTTGCAAGAAGGCTTCATGCCCAGTTATTTTTGTTGGACCAAGCACGGAGAAAGAGGGGTTATAATGGAAGACAATGAAGAAGAAGAGGATAATGCTAATTATCCTATGTTCGGTGAACACGGTGATACTGAAATGGGGGAAGACGAGCCTGAACTTGAGGACATTGTTGATGACTCTGATGATGATCTTCGTCAGGTCATTCGTGAAGAACAGATAAACTGCGCAAGTGAAAACGAGAGGTTGAAGTTGGAGCGCATGTTAGAAGACCACAAAAAATTGTTGTACCCAAATTGCGAAGATGGCCAGAAAAAGCTGGGCACCACCCTGGAATTGCTGCAATGGAAGGCAGAGAATGGATTATCTGACAAGGGATTTGAAAATCTGCTGAAAATAATGAAGAAGATGCTTCCAAGAGATAACGTGCTGCCCTGCACTACATACGAAGCAAAGAAGGTTGTCTGCCCTCTAGGATTGGAAGTGCATAAGATACATGCATGCATCAATGACTGCATCCTCTACCGCGGTCAGCACGAGAATTTAACTGCCTGCCCGGTATGCGGTGCATTTCGGTATAAGATCAGGCGAGATGACCCTGGTGATGTTGAGGGCGACGATCGCCCCAGGAAGAGGGTTCATGCCAAGGTGATGTGGCATGCTCCTATAATACCACGGTTGAAACGTTTGTTCCGAAACAAAGAGCATGCCAAGTTGCTGCGATGGCACAAAGAAGACCGTAAGGAAGACGATATGCTGAGACACCCCGCTGATGGGTCGCAGTGGAGAAACATCAACGATAAGTACGAGGACTTTGCACGTGACGCAAGAAACTTAAGGTTTGGTCTGAGTACAGATGGCCTGAATCCGTTTGGGGAGCAGAGAGTAGCAGTCATAGCACCTGGCCCGTGACTCTATGTATCTATAACCTTCCTCCTTGGTTATGCATGAAGCGTAAGTTCGTTATGATGCCAGTGCTTATCACAGGCCCGTCGCAACCTGGCAACAACATTGATGTGTACCTGAGGCCACTGGTTGATGAAATTTTAGAGTTGTGGGCTGACGAAGGTGTACGTGTGTGGGACGAGTACAAACAAGAGGAATTTGACCTACGAGGGTTGCTGTTTGTAACCATCAATGATTGGCCCGCTCTTAGTAACATCTCAGGACAGTCAAACAAGGGATACATCGCATGCACACACCGTTTAGGCAAGACTGAAAGTATACATATAGGCAAGAATGTGTACCCGGGGCATCGTCGATTTCTTCCAGACAGGCATCCCGTAAGAAAGAAAGGAAAGCATTTCAAAGGCGAGGCAGATACACGGAGGAAGCCAACCCTCCCTAAAGGTACTGATATATATGACATGGTCAAAGATATAAAAGTAATCTTTGGTAAGGGTCCTGGCGCACAATCTGTTCCGAATGACGCCGACAACCACGTAGCCATGTGGAAGAAGAAATCTATATTCTGGGAACTACCCTATTGGAAATTCTTAGAGGTTCGCTCTGCGATCGACGTGATACACGTGACGAAAAAATGCGTGAACCTGCTAAACTTATTGGGCGTGCATGGGAAGAAGTCGAGAGATACACCAAAAGCACGGCTACACCACCAACGTATGCACGAACGAGACGACCTGATGAATCCAGAGAATTTCAAAGGTCCTGCCAGCTACGCTCTTACCACGGAAGAGAAGGATATCTTTGTTTATGATTTTAGAAATCAACTACCAAGTTATAGGATGTGTTCCCATATTGTTTGTTGACTAAAATGTTCTTTGTTCTACCTTCCAAATTGCTAGGATACAATAACCCATGTTCATAATTCATTCATCAAAATACAAAACATCCGGATTCGCCATCGTACGTCCAGCCGTGCATTTGGTATGCATATATGCACCCAGTAGCCACGGTTGGGCTGTACGATGGCGATACCGATTGTATTGTTCTACACCCCCCTTTAAGGTTTGATACATCATATATTCAGTTCATCCAGCAAATACAAAACATCCGGATTCGCCATCATACATCATGTCGTGCATTTGGTATGCATATTGCACCCAGTAGCCACGGTGGGGCTGTTTGATGGCGATACCGATTGTTGTGTTAGGGTGGAGCGTGGCGCAGGAGTTGACGCGTGGCGCGGGAGTAGACGTGTGGCGCGGGAGTTCACGCGTGGTGCGGGAGTTGTGACGCGTGGCCAGGAGGGCGCGGTATAAACTGTCGCGCCTCAAGCGCGTCTTCTCCTCTCCACGCGCCCACTCCTCTCCACGCACCGTCGCGCTTCCACCATGCCTCCGAGGAGAAACAGCACCACCGGCTTCCGCGGCGTCCGAGCACGGCAGAACGGAATGTTCAGCGCAGATATCCGCTGGGGGGACGACCGCATCCCCCTCGGCTCCTTTGCGACGGCGGCGGAGGCCGCCCGCGCCTGGGACGCGGCGGCCTGGCGCCTCAACTGCCCGCGGTCGCTGATGAACTTCAACGACTGCCACACCGTTTGGGAAGCGGAGGCCAGGGCGCCAAAGCCGCAGATCGTCACTGCCGCCGACCACCTCCACCTCCGCCACCGCGCGTTTCAGGGCCTAGTCGACGCCATGGAAGACCGCGTCGTCCGCGAGTATTACCGGAACAACCCGGGGGAGGAGAGCGCCGACGAGGAGCTCTGGCAGACCCGCGCGGCTGAGCGGGCGGAGCGCCGCCTCGAACGCCACCTCGCGTTAGATGCCGCTCGGGAGGCGAGGACGAATGCACTGCAAGAGCTTCGTCGGGCCGACCACGCCGGCGAAGTCTGGGCCTCCGACGATCCGAGGTGGGGGCCTATCTCGGACATACCATCATGCACCTCCGACGACGACGAGGAGGTCACCGACGAGTTCGACGACGACGATGACCCGAAGGAGGTCACCGACGAGTTCCCCGACGACGACGACGAGGAGTAGTGTTCGTCTGTTTTCTCTTTTTTAATAAAAGAATTTGTATTCCGGCGACACTGCGGCACGCTAGCGCGTCTGTTTTCTATTTTTAATAAAAGTAACCTTCTGTTTTCCATGTTTTCCACTCGTTTTCTCAAATATTTGATTTTACAATTTTTTGAGTCTACTTTGATTTTATAAATCAATGTAAAAGAAAACAGAAAAGGGAAACAAAAAAGAAAAATAAAAGAAGAAAAATCTACATGTATGGTATCTCGCTAAATCAATCTATATATATTTATCCACGATATATATGCTCGATGTATCACTTGCGCTCTCACTTCTCGTTGCCTTACTCATTACCCACCCTAACAAACACAGAAACTTACCACAGGCGCATAAACTCCAAAATGCGCCTGGGGTAACTTTACCGCAGGCGCACAGTGAAATAATGTGCCTGGGATAAGAGCAGTACCGCAGGCGCATATTTAGTAATGTGCGCCTGGGGTAAGTGATCAGATTTTTCCCATTTTCCACCACATTTTATATCTTTGTTTATGATTTTAGAAATCAACTACCAAGTTATAGGATGTATTCCCATATTGTTTGTTGACTAAAATGTTCTTTGTTCTACCTTCCAAATTGCTATGATACAATATTATGCAATGGGGAGAAATTCTACATTCCAAATGTTCTTCGTTCTACCTTTCAAATCTACGCGAAGAAATTCAACATTTACATAGTATGAGATGAGCTCTTATCACAATGAGCTATGCCATGGGGAGAGATAGATAGTGTACAGAACACCATTTTAAATCATTCCTAAGCAAACAAGAAATGGGATATGTTTGATAGTAATAAACTGGTGATGTATCAATCATGTTCAAAATACATTAGCTAGCAAATCGAACACCATTTTAGAAATCAACTACCAAGTTATGGTGAACAGATATATAGAAACGGTAGCTTTTCTGTTTTATTTTCTTGATGTGTTTTTGTTTGTTTGTTTGGAAATGTGTGTTTGACATAATATAGAAATAGTATAGCTAGGAATTAATATAGAAATAATATCCATTACATAATAATATATCCATTACATACTAATATATCCATTACATGCATATATCGAACGCACGATGCGGTACACAAACAACATCTACTCGAGCTCCGTCGAGTAGATGCGGAACAACTCGTAGGCAACGTATGCATCTATGGCTGCATAGTTGACGTTGGTCCAGTCCAGTGGGTTCTTCCCCCAATACATGTGATTTTTGGAGGGGAAACGAGACTTCATGGTTTTGTAGTCGTCGTGGATGAATGCGGTTGCCATCGTAGCCATCCGGGTCTTGGGCCCAGACAACTCATCAAAATGGATAAGGTCCTGAAGATCAATGTAGTGATCTTCAGGTATCACAATACCCAAGCTCATCAACTTCTGACGGTCTTGAGTGATGTCAACGCTGCAGAAGTCATACCCCTTGTTGACAAGAAAATCAACAAGTGCCGGAGAATGCTTTGAACTACTGCAACAACAAAAATAGAACACGTGTTAGATATGTTGCAACACATGTATTCTTCAGATGCAACAAACAAATCGAAAATGCAAGATTGTACGTGTGCGTTACGTTGACCATTGGAAGACCAAAACGAACTCCTTGATCGCAATCTGGATGACGGCAACATCCGTTGATCCGCCGTATACTCTAGATCAAGCCCGAAGAACCTATGGTGTTCATCGGCTTGTTCATAGAGATCACTAATAAAATGCTCAAGAAGACCGGGGAGCCTCTCGCAATTATTGGTGTAGACCACGTCGAGACTCTTGCCGCATGGTGTGGCCACACGGAGAGTCTCCCAAACATCAGCCATGGGTGCTTGGTGGAGGAAGATCAAAGAGAGGAAGAAGAGGAAGAGAGAAGAAGAAACAGAGAGACTCTCGATCGGGTGCGCACTGTAGCAACAAAACCGCCACGCGGGAGGCGAGCAGTTTGTATCTAGACCCTTTCGCACCGGTTGTTAACACAAACCGGTGCTAAAGGTCTGTACAGGGGCGCGCAGTCTGAAAGTGGCCCAGTACAGACCCTTTACAACCGGTTTGTGTTAACAACCTGTGCGAAAGGTCTGTACAGAGGGCGTAGTCTGAAAGTGGCCCCAGTACAGACCCTTTAGCACCGGTTTGTGTTAACAATCGGTGCGAAAGGGTCTTTAGCACCGGTTGTTAACACAGACCGGTGCTAAAGGTCTCTACAGGGGCGATATCCATAACTTAGCGAAAATTTTCTCTCATTCAGTTTCGCGCGCGTCTTCTCTCCTTCACACGGCGAAGCCCTGCTCCGGCCGCGCGTCGCCGTCCGCCTCGCCGTCATCTGCTCGTCGCCGTCCGCCTCGCCGCCCCGGGCGCGCCCCGACGTCGCGCCGCTTCCCTCTGCCTCCCACCACCGACCCGAGGCCGCGCGCGCGCCTCCCCACCGCGGCCCCGCCTCCGTCGCCGTCGCCGTCCGCCTCCGCCTCCGCCGCCCCGCCTCCGCCCCGTCGCCGCCCACACGCGGCCCCGACGCCGCCGCGCGCCGCGCCGTCGCCCCCTGTGGACCCTCGCGGTCGCCTCTCGCCCCTCGCCGTCGCCCCGTCGCCCTCTGTAGGTAAGAAAAACAGAGAACTTTTTTTACTGCTTTAATTTGTTTTTACAATTTTGTTTAGTGTTAGAAATTTATTGTTAGAATTTTGTGTTAGAATTTTTGTGTTAGAATTTAGTGTTAGAAATTTTTAGAGTTATAATTTAGTGTAAGAAATTTTTTAGTGTTAGAATTTAGTGTTAGAAGTTAGGAATTTTTAGAAAAAAAATAGTGTTAGGAATTTCTACTTAGGAATTTTTAGTGTTAGGAATTTCTACTTAGGAATTTTTACTTAAGAATTTTACTTAGTAATATCAACTTAGGAATTTCACTAAAGAATTTTTAGAAAATTTCACTAAGTTAGTGTTAGAAAAGTTCACTAAGTTAGACAAATTTCACTAAGTTAGTGTTAGAAAAGTTCACTAAGTTAGAAAAATTTCACGAAGTTAGAAAATTTCACTAAGTTAGAAATTTTCACTAAGTTAGTGTGTTAGAAAATTTCACTAAGTTAGTGTCTTAGAAAATTTCACTAAGTTAGTGTTAAAAAATTTCAGAAAGTTAGAAATTTTCACTAAGTTAGTGTGTTAGAAAATTTCACTAAGTTAGTGTCTTAGAAAATTTCACAAAGTTAGTGTTAGAAAATTTCAGAAAGTTAGAATAATTTCACTAAGTTAGAAAATTTCACTAAGTTACCATCTTGTTCCTGTTTAACTTTCATCTTATTTCTGTCATATTTCTCAATTTACTATTTTTTACTAAGTTAGAAACACTAAGGTATTTTACCTAATTACGGAATATTTACTTAGTCCGGGCTTGTTTTTAGTTCATGTCTATGTTGGACCCGCCGGGCGATGTCCGGGACTGGGCCCCGCCAGGATGGCACTGGGAGCTCCTTAGTACCGGGGCACGCGGCTTGGTGAGAAATCCGGGTGACGTGGTCGATCCGGATATTCATTGGTGGCCATCGCGTGGGCCACGCTCGGTGCGGAGAGAGCCGGCCCCTAAGGAGGTGGTACAACAGCGTATCAGGGAGGAGGACGAGCACGTCCGTCGCTACATGTACTTGCTCGATAGGCAGTATAGCAGCAATTGGTCGATTATTCGGAGGGTTCCTTACCACGTGAGCTATGACCCTATGAGGGTTCCTTATCTATGAATGCGTAGCACCCGTGACTCAGCACCCCGCGGCTTAGGACCCGGTCGGAGTTAATTATTTTGAGAGATGTCACGAGACTATGTATAAGTGATATTATTCGATCGTGATGTATTAGGGTTAAAAAAATTAACCCGAGCTATGTAACTCTTGGTCCAGAACTATTATTATTAGAATTATTATTTGTAGTTAGAATTATTATTAGAATTAGAATTAGAATTAGAATTAGAATTAGAATTAGATTTAGAATTAGAATTAGCTAGAAGTAGAATTTCGCTAAGTGTCCGATGAAATAATTTCGCTAAGTGTCCGATGAAATAATTTCTCGCTAAGTGTCCGATGAAATAATTTCGCTAAGTGTTCTTCATTTTATAAATTTTACTAGCAGGTGTTGAGCTATGGATCCCCAAGAAGTTGCACATGATTCGCACGCCGATCAGCTCGCGGGAATGGGTGAGGCGGAGAAGGAAAGAATAATGTGCCAGATGATTTTTGAGAATGCAACGGCCATATATCATGATCACGACGGTGGACAGGCGTTTAGCAATCAATTTTTGAATGACTCCGGTGACGGAGCTGAGAATATAGAAGATGTAGTAGATGGTGACGACGACAACGTCGATGATGCAGAAGTGCCCTCCAGAACAAACTCTGCCAATGTATATCTCAAGTCACTGTTGACGCAACAATTAATTTGTATTGCACTTACTAACGAATCATTATTTTCCTGTTTAGGCGCCCTCCGGAACAGCTAGCGCAAGTACTAAGACAAAGTCGAAACGAGGCCCGGCCGCAAGGTTGAAAGATACCGCAAGGTTCTCGATCGATACAGTTGCTGCTGATGGCAAACCACTGGAGCCCCCAGAAACTTATCGCAAATTCGTAAATCAGTGCGGAGTTGTTGTAAGAGACCTGGTCCCGATCAACTCAATAGAATGGAATAAGCCGAAGACCGGCGCCAATGTTGGAGCTACTTATGTCGATGACAGATTGAAAAAACTGCTTTGCGACACGGTATGGCTAAATTTCAGCGTAGCGAAAGATAAGAAGAAGAAAGTCGAGGAGTGGGCTTTGAAGAAGATGGCCACACAATTCCAGAGGTGGAAGAAAGACCTGTGGAAGAAATATAAGGACGAAGATCCAGTTTTCACTGGGCAACTAGTGAAGATAAGAGACGCTTGGGATGATTTTAAGGCGTACAAGAAATCGGGTGTCTTTACATCCCGATCAGCCACAAATAAGGAGAATGCGAAGAAGAAGAAATATCACCATATTTTGGGGTCAGGTGGCTACATGACTGCCCTGCCTAGGTGGCGACGCTATGAAGATGCGCTTCTGAAAAGAGGTATCATTCCACAGACACATGACTGGCCCGATAGGTCCAACTTCTGGTTGTTCGCGCATGGGGCAACGTTGGACGCTGAGACTGGGATGATTGTTGCTCAGGGACCATGGTCGGAAAAAATAACAAAAGTCGTAGCAGAACTAGAGAAGGCAATAGAAGCTGTTCGAAAAGAAACTTTTGTTCCCGATAGAGAGAACAACGAGCTGACGAAGGCACTCGGGAACCCTGAAAAGTGGAGACGAACACGAGGCTTTGGAGCCACTACCCCGTGGAGCCAAGGGTTTCCAGCGGACATTGACACTTACAGAAGCCGTGGTAGAAGCAAGAAGAAGGCGCTGCAACGGATATCGACATTAGAAGAGAAGGTGGCGTTTCTCTTGGAGAAAGGGGGACACCCTGTACCTAACACTGAAGAGGAGGTAGAACATCCTCCTGCACCTGATCAGCTGCAAATAGAAAACGATCCTGTAGCAGATACCGTCCCATCTCAGCATAGAAGCAGCGTGGGTTCCACGCAGCTGCAGCTAGAAGACGGTCGTGCAGTCGAACCGTCGGCGCCTCACTACCCCGTGGATGATATCACGGAGAAGACAAACTGTGAGATACATATGCCAATGGGGAACATATCCTTCAGGGTGGCGTCAGGCTATGCTTTACCGAATCAACCTGGAGCAACCTACCATGGTGGTCAGATTCCATCATCCCATGCTCGTGTCGGATTGTCAACAATTACGCCGGGATGCCATTCAATTGAGCTCCATATTCGTGGAGGTGAAGGCGAGAAGACACTGGGAGAAATGGAGCTTGGTATCATCTTGTGGAATAAGAAACACATCGTGTTTCCTAATGGGCGCCAAGGCCACCGACTCCTCCAGGTACAAATGCACCACCTCCATCAATTACTGAATGTTGCACCACATGTAAGCCTATTTTTAATAGTTTTTTCACTTTCGTACGGAGAATGCACGACATCCAAGTCCACCCCCCAACGCACCTCCAAGTCCACCCCACAACGAAGATTGGGAGCCCGAGGACGAGGGTCCATCGCCCGTGCACTCCCGTGAGCCGACGGATGCGCCCACTACGGGTACGGCAAAGTGGAAGCTGCAGTTCAGAAGAAACAGGACTCCTCCCAAGAAGATAAAAAGGAAACCCAAGAAAGTCGAGACTCCCCCGAAGTTACCAGGCCTGATGACTCCGGAGGAACTAACCGATGCCGTGAAAGCCAAAACCAAAGCATGGTTCGCACGGTTTCCCCTGAAGCCCCCTCCAGACGTCTTGAAGGAAACTCTGAAGGACATCCCAAAGTAGAAAATTGAGCGGACCATCGACAACTTATATTATCCTGCACCGCCGCCACCGCCGCCCCTTTCAGACTATGAACGGTACATTGACAAGATGCACACCGCACAGATGAAGTAGGCGGAGCAGATGAAGCAGGCGGAGCAGACGAAATGCGGGAAACAAGTTCCCCAGCTCGGACAACAAGAAGCACGGTCAACTGCCCCGCTCAAGGTGTTATCTGACCAGGCTTCAGTTTCCGGTCCACGCATGGGCGACGTGGGTTACGCTATTGCTGATGTGGTATATAAATACAAGCCCGAGCACCCTCTGGTCGAAAATCCTACTGCTCTAACAACCCAACTACGGAATTTACATGATTGGTACTTGGAGGCCGCAAGGCAAAAGAGAGACTGTATCATGGCTCAAGTTCAGGATCAACACTACTTCAGAGAGTACGGTGTGGAGCTTGGGTTCGATGATTTCTTGCAGATGTACAATCAACGTGCCCTCGACAAGTCTATCCTCAGCTGCTACTGTTTGTAAGTGATTTATTTGTGTAATTTAATTATTTAGTTAAGCTCGCGTTCATTGCCCGTATAATTATCACTCACGACATTCTTTATGTACGCTACTATGCAGAATGAAGATTCGTGAATGCAGGCTGGCAGGAATCTGGGACTTTGGGTTCATTGACCCGTATTCGTATCATCAAAACACAATAGAAAAGTTCAACAAGGATACACCAGATGATTTGCTAAGCTTTTTGAAGCGACAAAGTACCAAAAAAGAAATACTTTGGCCCTACGGATTCAAGTGAGTGTTACTGTCTTGTAGACATTCCATGTTGCTTACCTGATGTTAAGTGTAATTGATGAGTATGCATGACTGTGCGTGTACACGTGCGTAGGTCCCACTTCATATTGTTCATCATTAGAACCGATCAAGGACAAGTTGAAGTCTGGGACTCGTTAACCTGGGGCGCTGACACATGGAAGAGCGCGCGTCAGATGCTTCAAAAGTATATATATATATATCGGCCTCTTTCGTTCATCGGCCTCTTTTTCGTTCATTTCCTGCTATCAAGTAAGTAATAACTAACTCTTGTATTCATTTTTCTTTTGTCGGCCAGGGTTTGGCAAATGTTCATCAAGGAAGAACCCGGTACATGGGCAGACAAGCTCAACTTTCAGATAAACAAAGTAAGTAGTACTACGTACCCTGGTTTCAATACCATTACAATTCTCTTGATTATTATTAATTTGACTGAATTATGTTTCTCGTATATAGAACGTCCCGCAACAACCACAGGGCACTGATTATTGTGGATACTACGTTTGCGAGTTCATTCACAGGATTATCAATGATAAATCCCGTACTTCCAGAAATCTAGAGGTACGTAACCGGATCTTCACAACTTTATTTATGTTGCCATCAATTATGTTTAGTTTTGTTCATAACTTAATTGTTTTCATCTACTTCTTTTAAAGATGGCACGAAAGCGGGCGATGCTCAAACCAATCGAACGTTGCAAGGCAATTGCAGAGGAATTGGCAGGATTTCTCCTCACGCAAGTCATAGATGAAGGCGGAGAATTTTTCCATCCTATGAACCAATTATAGCCAGCTCCCTTCTCTATGCAAGTATACAACTATTGGAAACGAACTTCAGATTATGTAATGCTCGGTCGATTACTTCGTGTTACATGTATATATATATATGTACTTTTATTTGGTGCATCAACATTTAACCGCAAACACGGAATCGGAAACACTTAACCGCAAACACGGAATCGGTGTTTCCGGATACGTATTTCCGATTACGTGTTTCTGATTCCGTGTTCGTAAAAAACGAAACACGGACACACGGAATCGGAAAGACGTAAACGGAAACACGTAAACGGAAACCCTGAAAATACGGAACACGCCCTAAACCCTAAACCCTAAATACGGAATCGGAAACCCTGAAAAGAAAAAGGAAAAAAAAAAAGAAAAATCATTAGGACCGGTTGGTGTTACCAACCGGTTCTAAAGGTCCTCCGTCTGCGCGCACTCCTCGGCGCCCACGTGGAGGCCTTTAGAACCGGTTTGTGACAGACCGGTTCTAAACGGGGGGGAGGGGGGGCTTTAGTCCCGGATACGTAGCACCGGATTTGTATCCGGGCCCAAAGGCCCTTACAAACCGGTGCGAATACCCCTGTTTCCACCAGTGCACTCACTAATAAGAAGAGAATCAATACAAAATATGCCTAAAAGATGACACTGCATATTTTAGTATTGTGTTCTATACACCAGGACGAAAGGAGTACTACTTAGAATACATGTTCCTATTCTCGGGACAGGTCAACCGCGTCTCGACACCACACACACACACCCATGCACGTGCATGTTCGCTCAGCTTTTAATTAGGGTCCCGGATTCATGGAGCTAGGCATTTTAAGAATATTAAAAATAATCATGTCTAGAGGTTTTCAAAAAAATATGTTGTTTTGTATGTGGATGCATACGAATTAAGATGGTCCTCTCTGAAATACGTTGTATTTTGGGCTACACAAAAGTGACAAGTACAGATTAAAAAAAGTCATTATTATTGATATCGACATTTGTCCTTTTTGTCATGGACGATGGTATGTTTCGATGAAACTTTTTTCGTACATTTTTTTGAGACTTCACAATGTGGTTTTCGAATTTTTAAAATGAAGAAGTCAATTGAATAACATTTTATTTATTTTTGTCTTTACACTGTATGCACTATGGATTTTCGTTTTTAGAAGGAAAACACGCTACTAGTAGCACCAGCTCGGTTTTTTTTAGCATATCACCGTATTTTATTCAAATGATCAAGTGTCCAAAGCTAGAATTCTGGAAAGAAAAAGGTGCCCAAGCTAGAACGCCATTCCATGGTAATGCATCGTGCACGAGTAGTACCTTCCTGGTGACTTGGTGTCGTTAAAGTGTGACCTTTTGCAAAGTGTATGCAAATAAAACGTGTAAAACATTGTCAGAGCATGACTATACATACATTAGCGGTTAACCCGAGGCACTTCCTAATGATTAATTGGCGCATGAGCTGATTTCTACTCTCCAAGCATGACCTAAAATTGGTTAGATAGATATAAATCGGGCAAATGCCTATAAAGTAGGCATGTATTACACGTTCTGATGTCATTTTGGTTTCGGTTTAATGTAGGAGTACGTATTATGACGCGTGGTCCTTTTGAACTAACGTACTAACTCAGCGTAGCCGGATACAGAAGTCCGTATTCCCAGTAACTGTATAGATATATTCATATTTGAACAAATAAAAGTCACGTATTGTTGAACGGACATAGCACAAAGTAAGCTAATTGAGTTTAGGATAAAGTGCATGCAACGCACGTGCACGCACGCACGCGGCACGCCCGATAACGGGATAAGCTACCCAGCCTCTGTTAAAAAGGACTACCCAACTACGTAGATTTAATTCGTTCTAGCAGTAGCTTAGCCACAAGTGTGTCGGGATAAAATTGAATTTACCGCTTTCCTGTACGTATGAACTTGACTAATGCAATGATAGTGCACGAGGTAAGCGTGCAGCCGTGCATAATCATGGGACTGAAGTTTCTTTTTTTACTCCCTACGTCTCAAAATAAGTGTCGGACTAGATGTATCTAGATGTATTCTAGTACTAGATACATCCATTTTGACCCATTTCAACGACACTTATTTTGAGACGGAGGGAGTACATTATCATGCATGGAACTGAAGCTGCTTCATACGTGTGCACGAATGACGCATGCAGACCCAAGCTCTCAGCGCAAAAGCATATACTCACCAAGTTGTCTACATACGATACGAGCAGTATTTTTCTTAGATTTCAGCCGAACTTGAATCTATCGGTCATGACATGGATTCGGCTTAGTTGCTTTGAATTATTTTGGCCACTGATTGCGTATCTACATAGATCCGTTCCTGAGCAAAAGCGGGGCAGTCTTTGATCATCTCTTGCACGCATTTCCTTTTTGTTGACGCACATCGATCATTCCGAGACCACCTGGCCATGTCGGCTATGCATGAATCTCGTCAGAACCGGCCCTGTTGCGACGCACTCATGGGTCATGGCCATTCTCCCGTATCCATGTAGAATTACGTATCTTTCCGACTAAGTACACACATGTCGACGCGTGTACAGTCGTACAGAAAAGAGTGAGCTAGTAGAGATGCACCGGCAGGCAAATCATGGGTTTTACCTGCTTTCTTGCATGGCGTAGTTCTGCCTTCTTTTTCGAAATATAGGGGTCGCCCCCGATTCCATTGACATGAAATCAACAAACGACAACCAGGTTTCATGCATAAGCATATTCAGGTTACTTTTTGCCGGAAGCAACACAGCAGAAGGGTCCAAACTAATACTCCCTCCATCCAGAATTAAATGTCACAAAGTTTGATAAAATTGGATGTATCCTGTCTAGATACATCCACTTTTATCAAACTTTGTATCTAGACATAATTTAGTGTTGGATAAATCCACTTTTATCAAACTTTGTGACACTTAATTTCGGACGGAGGGAGTAGATTATTATTACAAAAGCCTTACATAACGCTGAGTGCACCGAACACCAAGGCACACACCCGAAGGAATCAAACATCAGGGCACTTGCGCTTCGCTCCAGGAGTGGCCAACATCGAGCTAGGAACAGGAGGCGACGGCAGGAACCAGCTTGTAGACAGGAGTGGTAGATTCAGGTCTTCCATCTTCCAAGTCCTAGTTTGAGGAATCATCGCAAAGCTATCCGCAGCAGCTCCTCGCGCTTTCGCTCCATAGATCCCATGTAGTTCATCAATGTTGTTATTTGGGCAGATTTGCATAATATTTTCCACCGATGTATGGTCGAGAGCAGTCTGTCCCATACATCAGCGATGCTTTTCCACTGACGACCCTGGAAATAAATCTCATTTCGGTGAGTCCATAAACACCAAAAGGCGGCAGATGATATCACATTGACATGACCAAATTTTTTTGGAGCAATCCACAGTCTAGCAATAGACTCATAATTGTTACCAATCTTAAAACCTACAACTTCAGAGATTGTTTTCCAGATTAAAGACGCAACTGCGCAAGAGCACAAAAGATGTTCAGAATTTTCAGGTACAGAGCAGTACACACAAGATGCATCAAGAACAGGTCTACACTTAGCTAAATCGTCACGGGTAAGAAGCCTATTATTACTAAATAACCAGAGAAAGATATGAATTCGAGGAGGATTAGTAATATTACACAAGGCTGGGGTATGTACAGGGGTTACTCGGGGTTATTAAGGACATCATAGAAAGATTTAATGTATACGTGCTCGTTGGATTAAACATCCAGACAGGTTTGTCATGTTCGTCTGTAAAGACAATGCTACGAGCAATATCCATCAATTCATACCACTGAGCCATAAGGCTCTCATCTACAATGCGCCTGAAAGTAAATTTCAAATTAGATCCATCCCAAGCCTCATCAATTGTAGCATTCTTTTCATTAGCAATGATATATAGATCTCGGTATAAAGTAGCAAGACTACAATGGCCGAACCAAAAATCTTCCCAGAAGTTTATATGTTTTCCATCCCCCACATTGCATCTATAGCCAAATTTAGCGGCACTTGCTGCCCAAATAACCCCTTTCCAAAAAGAAGAAGCATTTTTATCATCAATCCACAGGATGTTAGGTTGAGAAGTGTCATATTTAGAATCGACGATTGTTTTCCAGATTTTGTTTTTAGCAAGATTATATCTCTTGATCCAGCTAGGGAGCAAACAAAGATTAAATTCTCGAAGATCATGGACACCAAGGCCCGCAAATTCTTTCATTTGGCAAACCAAGTCCCAGTTCGCAACATGGTAATGATTTTTGTCTCTCGTGTTATCTAAAAAATGACTCATTTGGGAGTTAATTGCCTTAATGGCCCATTTTGGAAATTTCAGAATGGACATGAGAAAAATCGGTATGCTTGCCAGGCAGGTTTTCAGAAGCGTCGGCCTAGCAGCATAGGAGAGCAATCTCGCCATCCAACCACCGATACGTTTGATGATCCGGTCAATGATCGATTGAATGTACGGTTTCCTTAGCTTGGAAAAATGCAAAGGGACTCCCAAGTATTTAAGAGGGAAATCACTAGTTACACATCAGAATATTTGAGCATACATATCCATCTGAGAATCATCCATGTTAATGGTGAGCGGTTCATATTTATTGTAATTAATCTTCATACCAGATAAGTTTTCAAAACAAGAAAGAATCTATTTCAAGTTCCTTGCACAGTCCTCATTTTACTCAAGGAAAAGAATGGTATCGTCAGCGTATTGCAAACTGACAACACGACCATGGACAATATTCTGTTACACGCAATAGCAAAACAATGATGAAGTTAAACAAGATCGAACCAACTGGGACACGAGATTTTAACGTGGAAAACCCTTCCAACAAGGAAGAGAAAAAACCACGGGCGCCAGCCAGCAATACTTCACTATTTCGGGGTGAGGTTATAATCGCGCCGGGATTTTCAATATGTGGCTTATCCCGTGCGGCGGCTTACAAGAGGTATATAAAGGCGGTCCTTACCTAACTTTCCTTTATCTTCATATGAATTTGGATCACCATAAAATAACACTCCACCTTGAGACAAATTCCCTCTTGTAGCATAAATGAGAACCTTCACCTGAAACACACAAAGAAAACACCTTCGGCGCCAAATAGCCTCTTGGGCTAAGCAGTGATACCAACTAAGCTTGAGCAAAGCTCAAACTTAGCAATAGGAACTGGCTTTGTCATCATATCAGCAGGATTATCATGAGTACTAATCTTGCATACCTTCAGCTTACCTTGTGCTACAACATCACGCACATAATGGTACTTGACATCAATGTGCTTTGTTCTCTCATGGAACATCTGATCCTTAGTAAGGTAAATAGCACTCTGACTGTCACAAAACAGGTTAATGCAAGTATCATCTCCACAAAGCTCAGCAAACAGACCTTTCAACCAAACTGCCTCTTTGCATGCTTCACGAATAGCCATATACTCAGCCTCAGTAGTAGATTGTGCAACAACACCCTGCAAGGTAGCCTTCCAGCTAACGGCACATCCACTAATTGTAAACACATAACCTGTGAGGGATCTCCTCTTATCCAAGTCGGCAGCATAATCTGAATCCACATAGCCTGCGAGTCACTCACCAGTCTTGCCAAATTTCAAGCAAGCTTTGGATGTGCCGCGAAGGTACCTGAAAATCCACTGAACAGCTTTCCAATGTTCTTTACCAGGATTAGCCATGTATCGACTGACCAAACTCATAGCATAAGACAAATCAGGTCGGGGGAACACACCATGGCATACATTAAGGAACCAACAGCACTAGCATAGGGAACTCGTGACATATACTCAATATCTTTGTCCGTAGTAGGACATTGCAATGCTGACAACTTGAAGTGCGAAGCAATTGGAGTACTAACAGACTTTGCATCATGCATATTAAAACGATGAAGAACTTTCTTAATGTAATTCTCCTGACTAAGAAATAGCAATCTAGATTTTCTGTCTCTTGAAATTTGGATCACCATAAAATAACATATTCGGAATTAAGCCCCTAATTAAGTTTGCTTGTGCCGCTTTTCCCAACATTTTGGAGAAGACATCGGCAACCAAATTAAAGAGAATGGGAGAAGAAGGATCCCCTTGTTTTAAACCACTACGAGCAACCAAGTATCTACCATTGCAATTATTGATTCTGATACAAAAGGAACTATCTACAAAAACACTTTTGATCCAATAAATGACAGAAGGCCCAAACCTTCTAGAAACGAGGGATTCCTCCAAAAAAATCCTGCGCACACGATCGTAAGCCTTTTTGTAGTACAGTTTCAAAACCAAACCGAATTGACCAGATTTTTTAATTTCATGTAGAATTTCATGGGCACAAACAACGCTCTCCAAAATATACCTCCCACGAATAAAAGTTGTTTGATTAGGGGAGATCAGCCTATCACATATAGGAGTAATCCTAATTGTTAGAACTTTTGTGAAGATTTCAAAATACAAGTTCCCAAGCTGATAGGTAGAAATTTATTCATAGTTTGGCATCTGGAAGGTAATAATAGATAAGTTTAAGCGTTTCACATCCAGAGTTTTTTCATGGAAGTCCTTGGCTAAGACCATCACTTCCTTCTTAATAAGGTACGAGAATTTTTGGTAGAAGAGGAAGGAGAAACCATCGGGCCAGGTGTACCAGCTGCATAGGAGCTCAAGATGGCATCACTAACTTCTTCTTCAGAAAAAGTGAAGGGTTTCGTAGCAAAAAAAAAATTCCTAACAATGATAACCGAAAAAAAATTCATAATCTATTACAATGCAGATATAGAGTAACGGAGAATTAATGGTTACCGAAAACGGGGATTACCCTCCCGCACAAGGGTTGTCGATGAAGAGAACGAAGCCGACCTAGAGGTCGAGGAGTGGTTCCACGACTAGTACCCCAAGTGTTGCACCTCGTGGGACTACACACATACGGTGTAGACTATGACTCCCGGTCTCCGGCCCAACGAAGGTTGCGGAAGTAGAGTGGTACGTCTCCAACATATCTATAATTTCTGATGTTCCATGTTGATATTATGCCAATTGCTACATGTTTTCTATACACTTTATATTATTTTTATGCATTTCCTGGGACTAACTTATTGACAAGATGCCACAGCGCCAGTTCCTGTTTTTTTGCTGTTTTTTGTTTCAGAAAAGTTGTTCTCTAAATATTCTCCGAATTGGACGAACCAAAAACCCAGGGTCCTATTTTTCTGTCACGTACATGAAGTCTAGAGGAGACCCGGAAGGGGCACCGAGGCGGCCACACCATAGGGTGGCGCACCCTTCCCCCTTGGCCGCGCCACCATGTGGTGTGGGCCCCTCGGTCGCACACCGACATCGCCCTTTCTCCTATTTAAAGTTTTCCTCGGGAGAACCTTAAACACCCGAGCCTCCATCCATGAAAAGTTCTATAGCCATCGTCATCATCAAGCCTAGTTCGGGAGGGTTCTGAAGCTAGATATTTGTCTTCTCCTTCCTCCGGAGTGATGCGTGAGTAGTTCATCTTTGGACTATGGGTCCGTAGCACTAGCTAGATATTTTTCTTCTCCTCCTCTTGTGCCATCATGTTTAGATCTTGTGAGCTTCCTAACAATGTCAAGATCATCTTATTGTAATGCTACATGTTGTGTTTGCTGGGATCCGATGAATATTGAATTTTATGTCGAGTTGATTATAGATCTATCATAATTATGTTATTTGTGATCTTGCATGCTCTCCGTTACTAGTAGATGCTCTGGCCAAGTTGATGCTTGTAACTCCAGGAGGGAGTATTTACGCTCGATAGTGGGTTCATGCCTCCAATAATTTGGGAGAGTGACAATAACTTCTAAGATTGTGGATATGCAATTGCCACTAGGGATAAAACAACAATGCTTTGTCTAAGGAAAATTTTATTGTTACATTACGCACTTAATGCAATAATATGTTGCTCGCAACTTAATAGCCAAAGTTTGCTCGGATGACGTCCTGAGGGAGGATTATTAGTCATAGATGTAGTTGGATTACGGTCTATGTATCATGTTGTAATGCCAAAATAAATCTCATACTAGTCATCATGTCATGTATTTGCAATACGGTGCAGCCTCTATTTTGTCAATTGTCCAGCTGTAATTTTTTCACCCAGCATGTTATTTATCTGTTTTGGAGATACACCACTAGTGAACTGTGGACCCCGGTCCATTCTTTCACACTGATAATACAACCTACTACAAGCATTCTTCTCTTTTACTGCAAACATTGTTCTCATTTCATTCACTGCAAACAAACATCATTTTCCATATTATACGTTTAATCCTTTGTGTTCAGCAAAACCGGTGAGATTGACAACCTCACTGTTTCGTGGGGCAAAGTATCTTGGTTGTATTGTGTATAGATTACATGTTGCTGCTGAGCCTGGTAGTGCACCCTGCTAACATTAGCTCTCAACAACCTTCAGAAGTGATTTCTTTCTCCTACTGGTCCGATTAAACCTTGGTTTCTTTCTGAGGGAAAACTAGTTGTTGTACTCTTCATACCTTCCTCTCGGGTTCTCCCAACGAACGTTTGTGTACACGCCATCAAGTTTGTTTTCTGGCGTCGTTGCTGGGGAGGAAGAGGATTTCTGCAAGGTGATTCTCTCACTTCCAATATTTTTACTTTGTTATTGTTTTGCTTAATTTATTTTATTTTTATCTTGTTTGCTTCTTTATATATAAAAAATCGGTTCCTATTTAAAGTTGCCTTTATGTCTAGTCATGTCTCTATTACCATGTCACCTAAGGAAATGATCTTCACTTTCAAACAAGGGAGTGAGGAGAGTTTTAAAGAAGCTCGGTCTAGAGTTTTTTATTCCTATTGTAAAACTGAGCCAAAAATGACTCTAAGCTTGTTTCTTCATAGCTTTTACTTTGGTCTTGTTCTTTGCTATAGATATGCTTTGGATATTGTAGTAGGAGGAGATTTCCTTCATTGTGATAGGGATCTAGCTTTTAATGCCATAAAAAAGTTGATTGCAACTTATAGCTCACCTAATAAATTTGACTCAGTTTTTGTGAGCATACATGCTAGATTAAACACTCTTGAGACACATATATATTATTTAAAAGAAGGTTATAATCAGATTCGTGAACATTATGATTATGTCCCAGTAAATTTTGAAACCTCAAAATGGATTCATACAGTAAAAGTTGCTATAAATGGCGAAACTTTTCATGCTCGTTGTGATATTATGTCTGAATTTTTTCTTATGCCTAAAGATATTTACGAATCTTTGAATATTTGGGAACTTTCTGAAGGTGGAGAAGAAATACCTCTTACTAATAATGACATTATATTACCCATTGGGGTTGCTAAAGGGATGTTCACAAAACTCATAGGAATAATGGTATCCATTGATTATCTTGTTATTGAATGTGTAGGAAAAGGACAAATTACTATTAGAAGATCTTTGCTAAAACTCTTGGGAGCAACAATAGATATGGGAAAAGGCACCATGAATTTCACCTCACCTGGCTACAGTCGTGTGTTCCCTAAAAGTAAAAGTAAGAGTAAGGTTAAGAGAGGTAAACGTAAGGCTCCTGGTCTTAATTTGGATGCTTCTTTACATGAAAATACTTGATTCTTTCTTTCTGTGCCTAGCTGAAAGGCGTTAAAGAAAAGCACTCATGGGAGATAACACATGTTTTATTTCTGCAAGTTTTCTTTTGTTTTCTTTGAGTCAAGGTGTTGTTTACTTCTGTAGAAACTCCTTTTATCTTTAGTTTTTCCAATTGTTGTGCCAAGTAAAGTCTCTAGAGAAAAGTTGATGCTAGATTTGGACTTCTGCACAGGAACCGGTTTTTTCTGTCCACCGTTTAATTCTTCATAAATTCCAAAAAAAATCGAAACATCCTGAAAAAAATTGTGCATGATCGTTAGATATGTACGCAACTTTTCTTAGTTCGGAGTTTTCTTATCAAAGCAACGTAAGTGCCTCGAAAAAATTCGTGTTTATAGATTGTTCTGGTTTTTTACAGATTCTGCCTTTTACTTTGCATTCTCTCTTTTACTATGTTGAGTGGATTTCTTTGCTCCATAAAACAGCAGTGGTTGTAGATAATGTTTAGAAAGTATTGGTAATGCTTGTGTCCATGGATAATATGTGACTTTTTTATTATGTACTAACCCTCTCATGAGATCGAGTTTGGTGGGAAGGAAGTTTTCAAGATTCAAGAGAAGAGAATGATATAATGTGATCAAGAGTGAAAAGTCTAAGATTGGGGATGCATCGATCATCCCAGAAAATTCCAAGAAGACTCAAGCGTCTAAGCTTGGGGATGATGATATGTACATTTTGTATCACTATTTTATATCGTAATTTACTGTTATTCATCTATATGTTTCATATTTAGAGATGATACTTATGTTATTTCATCTATTTTGCATGTTTTACAATTATTCAAGAATAATTCACCGCGGCCAGAAATCTGCTGGAAAAAGCACCGTCCAGATACCCTATTTATGAAGATCAAAAGAAGGAGGGAAACATGAGAGAAGTCTTATATCATCAGATGATGGAGCTAGCCAGGAGGGGAGCCAGAGGGGGGCCACCAGGGGCCCACACCACCTGGTGGCGCCCCCCTTGGTCGCGCCGCCACGTGGTGTGGCCACCCTGGCCCACCACTGGCAGCCCCCTTTCGTGTACTTCATCCTGAGGGAACGCTAAGACCTGAGAACCATCGACGAAATATTACGCCGCCTCCTCGAGGCGGAAAACATTAGAGAGAGAAAAGCTTTCCAGCAGGGAGAAACCTGCCGGGGAAATTCCTCCCCGGAGAGGGGAAATCATCGCCATCCTCACCGTCATCGCTCTGGGAATCATCAAGATCATCATCGTCATCATCATCATCAACATCACCCTCACCATCCACCTCCGTCCCGTGGTAACGATTAGGGTTCTATATCGTTGTTCTTCACTAGATCTCTCTCCCGGTGTGGATTACTCTTTTGTAGTTGATGCTTACGAGATTTATCGGTGTTTGCACTTCATGAACAGATTTTTATTCATCATTATATCACCTCTGATCATGATCCATATGATGTCTTGTGAGTAGTTCGTTTAGTTCTTGAGGACATGGGAGAAGTCAAGATGCTAGTAGTGGAATTATGTTGAAGTAATATCTAATTGTTTGATATTTAGGTTGTGGTGCTATTCTTATAGTGGTTTCATGTGAACGTAGACTACATGACACTTGACCTTTATGGGCTTAGAGGGATGCATTGTGTATTTGGCTACTAATTGTGGGGTTGCCGAACTGACAGAAACCTAAACCCCCGTTAGGAAACCGATGCACGAGGGAGTGTAGTATCCTAGAGTTTAAGGCTGTGGTTAGATTTATCTTAATAACTTTCTTGCAGTTGCGGATGCTTGCAAGGGGTATAATCACAAGTATGTATTAGTCCTAGTAGGGCAGTGCATTAGCATAGGTTCACCCACACAACACCTATCAAAACAGTAAATATATATCAATTGTATGAAACAAAAGCGCTTGACGAAATTCCCACGTGTCCTCGAGAATGTTTAGTCATCATAAGTAAACCAAACGGCTTGTCCTTTGCTAAAGGATTGGACCACTTGCTACAATTATTATAAAAATCTTTTATTTACTCGCATTTTATTTATCTGATATATCAAAAACCACCAAAAACATGTCTGCTAGTGTTTACAGTGAATTCTCTATCCAACCTGATTGTCAACACCATCTGCTCCTTGTTGGGTTTGACACTCTTATTTATCAATAGTACTATGATACACCCCCTATAATTGTGGATCATCATATTCCCAAGGCATCCCCTTCTTCATCAGCAACTTATCAGGTCACTTCTAGTGAAATTATATTTTTATTCGGTCACATCTTATGTACTTTACTGGGAGCGTCTGTTTGTTTTTATTTTCTGTAATAAACCTGGTTGGATCCTAGCATTCTTGTGTGGGAGAGAGATGATCCGCTTTTTCATATGAATACTCGTATTCTTCATTTATCATCTAGCTACTGCAAATCTTTTAGTTCATGTTTTTCATGCATCTCTTATTCAGGGCTATTCTTTCTTGTAGACTCGTTGGGAAACCCCAAGAGAAAGGTTATGAAGAGTGCAGCGGCAAGTTTTCCCTCAGAAAGAAACCAATGTTGAATCGACCAGTAGGAGAAACAAATCACTTCCGAAGGTTGATGCAGCTGATGTTGGCATGGCACACGATCGGTTCATCAACAACGTGTAATCTACACAACACAATCAAATTATTTTGCCCCAACGAAGAAGTGAGGTTGTCAATCTCACCGGTTTTTCTGAAACAAAGGATTAGACGTATAGTGTGGAAAATAGTATTTGTTTGCAGTAGACGGAAGAGAACACTAATTACAGTAGTAAAACAGCGGTTGCAGTGGTTGTATATCAGTGTAAAGAAATGGACCGGGGTCCACAGTTCACTAGAGATGTCTCTCCAAAACAGATAGATAACATGCTGGGTAACCAAATTACAGCTGGGAAAATGACAAATATAAAGGCTGCACCGTAGTGCATATGCATGACATGATAATTACTATGTGATTCATGCGGGCATTACAACAAAATACATAGACCGTTATCCAACTGCATCTATGACTAATAATCCACCCTCGGAGTGTCATCCGAGCAAACTTTGGGTATTAATTTGCAAGCAACAGATAATTGCATTAAGCAAAGTGTGTAATGTAAAGAATAAATTATCCTTATAAAAAGCATTGTTCTTTTCTCCCTAATGGCAACAACACATCCCCCACCCATTACGTTTCTGTCACTCGAGCGTGAGTGAAAGGGAGGCATGAACCCACTATCGAGCATAAACACTCCCTCTTGGAGTTACAAGCATCAACTTGGCTAGAGCATCTACTAGTAACAGCAAGCATTCAAGATCATAAATAACATACACATGGAAGAACATGATAGATTGATAATCATTGGACATAGCATTCAATATTCATCGGATCCCACCAAACACAATATGTAGTATTACAATAAGATGATCTTGATCATGTTAGGCAACTCACAAGATCTAAACATGAGGCATAAAAAGGAGAGAACAACAATCTACCTACTCCAATGGACCCGTAATCCATGGATGAACTACTCACGCATCACTCCGGAGGCAGACATGGTGATGAAAAATCCTCCAGTGATGGTTCCCCTTCCAGGCAGGGTGCCGGGGAGAGCTCCAGAACCCTCCCAAACTAGGGTTGACGATGACGGCGGCTACGGTTCTTTTTGGTGGAAAAGGCTCGGGTATTTAGGGTTAACCCGTGGAGGGGCTTAAATAGGTGAGAGGGAAACATCGGTGGGTGGCCAGGGGGCCCACACCACCAGCTGGCGCGGCCAGCAGGGCGCACCGCCCTATGATGTGGGGCCCCTAAGGCCGCCCTCCAGACTCCATGTACGTGACGACTTTCTAAGACTCTGGTGCTTTGTTTCGTCCAATTCCAAGAATATTTCCAGAACAACTTTTGTGAAAGCAAAAACAGCAGAAAACAGGAACTGGCTCTGTGGCATCTTGTCAATAGCTTAGTCCCAAAAAATCCATAAAAATGACATAAAGTGTATAGGAAACATGTAGCATATGGCATGAAGCAACATGGAACATCAGAAATTATAGATATGTTTGAGATGTATCAAGCATCCCCAAGCTTAGTTCCTACTCGTCCTCGAGTAGGTAAAACGATAAAAAAGTAATTTCCGAGGTGACATGCTACCAAGATAAACATGATCATCATAATGTAAAGCGTATAAAATAGGATCAAATGAATAAAGGCTATGGTTTATAGTTGATATCAAATAGAGTAATGTATAAACTATTAGGAAGAACAAATTAAAAAATATTCAATGAATCAATGCTAAAAGACAATCAACTGTGCAAAGTATATTAAAGATGATTTAAGCTTCAAGAACAACAATATAATCATCCTAAGCATCAAACTCTCAAAACAACTCCTCTTAGGATCAAGTCAAGTGACAACAATATGCACGTAGGAAAATCATCAAACTATTTGTGCACTCAAAACAAGCAAGCGTTCTATATTGATCCCTGGCACCAGGATGTTATGGCTAAAAGAACATTATGGGAGGTTTGGAAGGTCAATGGAAGATAGTCTCACACAGCTGAAAAGTGATCATTAGACAATAGGAAGTCTTATAATCGAAGATATCCATGGAGTATTGCTTGCCACACAACGTATGCACATATATCTATAAGTGTATGAAAGCTCTCCAATGGAACTAGTGGGGGTGCATCCAACTTGCTTGCTTACGAACACCTAGAGAACTTTTAATTTGAGGAGGCTCATCATTGGAATATACAAGCTAAATTCTATAATGTAAGGTTCCCCACATAGTTATGCAAGTCATAAAATGAAAACTCTCTCTAAACTGAAGTATTGGTGCCAATAAGCACACGTGTGGAATAAATGATAGTAAAGCTGACCCCTCTCTCTTTAGTATCTCTCTTTGGCCCTCTCTCTTTTTCCTTTTTGGGCGTTTTCTCTTTTTTTTTATATAACCTCACCGGTAGGGGAAGCACTCTATTTTACAATGAATCATCACACCTTTTAGTACTCATAACTAGAAATGAAATATCTCTGATGTATAAAAATAAATGCTCCTGCCAGTGTAGTAGTATGCAAAATAACAATGAAACATGTAACATAATGAAGATGGATGTTGTATGTCAATATATATTGGAATCGCTCTGGAAATGCCATGAAAGGTAGGTATGGTGGCTGTTTTAAGAAAGATATTTGGGCTTATGTGTAGGAGAACAAAGTCCTCCACGGGGTTTGGATGCACTGGCGAAGTTTGCACCAACTCTCAATGTGAGAATGGGCAATGCACAGTACCGAAGAGGCTAGCAAATATGGATGGTGGAAGTGCCAGAAAATCGCAACTTAGAACTCAAAAGTTCAAAGATTACAGCTAGAAATATGATCATACAAGGCATAATTAAAATCACTCCAAGAGGGTCTGTGGAAAGTCACTGTTGGCTACCCCGACCGTAGTGTGTAACAAAAAGCCATTACGATTGTTAATAGCAGAAGTAGTCATATACCATTATACTATCAACTAGTTATTCGACTGTGCCACAGTTTTCAAGCTTTTATACCAACCATTAATTGTTTTTTACTTCACTAAACCAGCAGGTTTACCACTAAGCATATTAATATCTCAAAAGAACAACAAATAATCAAGTGAAACAATTTAACGATCTACAAGAGTATTGATACGTCTCCAACGTATCTATAATTTCTGATGCTCCATGATAATATTATGCCAATTGCTACATGTTTTCTCTCTTCTTTCTGTCATTTTTACACGTTTTCCGGGACTAACCTATTAGCAAGATGCCAAGTGCCAATTCCTTGTTTTCTGATGTTTTTTATTTCAGAAAAGTTATTCTGGAAATATTCTCGGAATTGGACCCCACAAAGCCCGAAGTGCATATTTTCCCCGGAAGCATCCAGAAGACCAAAGAGGAGTCGAAGAGGGGCACCAGGGGGCCCACACCATGGGGTGGCGCTCCCCCTTGGCTGTGTCAGGGGGTGGTGTGGGGCCCTCAGGGCTCCACCGCCTGTACCCTTTCGCCTATTTATTCCCCGGATGGAAATCCCTAGATACATGATCAAAAATCCCCGAAAAGTTCTGCAGCCGCCGTCGCCGTCAACCCTAGATCAGGGGGGTTCTGAAGCTATCTCCGGCACCCTGCCGGAGAGGAAATCATCACCAGAGGCCTCTATATCACCATGCCTGCCTCCGGAGTGATGTGTGAGTAGTTCATCCTTGGACTACGGGTCCATAGCAGTAGCTAGATGGTTGTCTCCTCCTCATATGCCTCCATGTTTAGATCTCGTGAGCTAGCTAACATGATCGAGATTGATCTTATGTAACTCTATGTGCTGTGTTTGCTGGGATCCGATGAATACTGAACTTATGCCAAGTTGATTATAGTCTTTATTGCATATGATATTTGTGATCTTGCATGCTTTCCGTTGCTAGTGGTTGCTCTGGCCAAATAGTTGCTAGTGACTCCAAGAGGGAGTATTTATGCTCGATAGTGGGTTCATGCCTCCTTTTCGCCTGTGCTCGAGTGACAGAAACGTGACGGGGAAGGTTGTGTTGTTGCCACTAGGGAGAAAACAGCGGTGTGAGTTCCCGCGTGTACAATCACTGCTTACATTACACACTTTGTTTAATGCAATTATATGTTTCTTGCAACTTAATACCTAAGGGGGTTCGGATGATAACCTGAGGGTGGATTATTAGTGATAGATGCAGTTGGATTATGGTCTATGTATATTGTTGTAATGCCCGCACTAAATATCATAGTAGTCATCATGTCATGAATGTGCACTACGGTGCAACCTTTATTTGTCAATTGCCCAGCTGTGATTTGTTCACCCAGCGTGCTATCTTTTATGGAGAGACACCACTAGTGAACCTATGAACCCTGGTCCATTTTCCTACACTGTTAAACAAACCACTACAATTTCCTGCTTTCTTTACTTACTGCAAGCATACATTATTTTCCACACTATACGTATAATCTTTGTTTTCAGCAAGACCGGTGAGATTGACAAACTCACTGTACCGTTGGGACAAAGTATTTTGGTTATGTTGTGTGTAGGTTCCACGTTGTTGCTGACACCGGTGAAGAGCCAACACCACCGTCAGTGCCATCAACCTTCCAAATATCCTCTTCCTCCTACTGGATTGATAACCTTGGTTCTTAACTGAGGGAAATTCCTACCGCTATACTCGTCACACCCTCCTCTTAGGGTTCCCAACACGTAGCACCAAGGAAATTTCTGGCGCCGTTGCCGGGGAGGAAGAAGTCTTCTGGCAAGGGGAGTCTCTCACTCTCATCCTCTTTATTTTGTTTATTGTCTTGTTTTTATTTTTGTCTTGTTTTGCTTCTTTATCAAAAACACAAAAAGCTTAGATTACTCTATAACTGTTATTTATTTGCTTGCTTTTATTCTGCTAAAGTGAGTTCCTTTGAGAATACTAAGGTGTGTGACTTCACTAGCACAAACAACAATGATTTTATTTGCACACCTATTGCTCCACCTGCTCCTACTGCTGCTTTCTATGAAATTAAACCTGCTTTATTAAATCTTGTTACGAAAGAGCAATTTTCTGGTATTAGTACTGATGATGCTGCTGCCCACCTTAACAATTTTTTTGAACTATGTGAGATGCAAAAATATAAAGATGTGGATGGAGATATTATTAAACTGAAATTATTTCCTTTCTCTTTGAGAGGAAGAGCTAAAGAATGGTTGTTGTCTTTGCCTAGAAATAGTATTGATTCATGGATTAAGTGTAAAGATGCTTTCATTGGAAAATATTATCCTCCTGCTAATATTATATCCCCGAGAAGTGACATAATGAATTTTAAACAATTTGATAATGAACATGTTGCTAAAGCTTGGGAAAGAATGAAAACTATGGTGAAGAATTGTCCCACTCATGGACTGACTTCTTGGATGATTATACAAACCTTTTATACATGACTTAATTTATCCTCAAGGAACCTATTGGATTCAGCTACTGGAGGTACCTTTATGTCCATCACTTTGGGCAATGCAACAATGCTTCTTGATGATATGATGGTAAATTATTCATAGTGGCACACTGAGAGAGCTCCACAAGGTAAGAAGGTAAATTATGTTGAGGAAGCCTCCTCTTTGAGTGAAAGGCTTTATGCTATTATGTCTATGCTTGTCAATGGTAAAGCTCAAGTTGATCCAAATAATGTTCCTTTAGCCTCTTTGTTGCTCAAGAAGAGCATGTTGATGTGAAGTTTATTAGAAATAATAATTTTAACAACAATGCTTAAAGAAATAATTTTGGTGGAAACAATTATAAGCCCTATACTCCTAATAGTGGTAGTGGTTATTCTTATGGTAGATCTGTAATGCCTAGCGAGGAAAGGATTGTAGAAGTTGAAAAAGCAACTAAGAACTTTATGCAAATGCAATATGAACAAAATAAGTTGTTTACTAAAACTATGGAAGAACAATCTTCTATGTTGAGAACTATTAGCCAACAAATTGGAAATTTGAATAGAGAAATCTCTGGTTTGCAAGGTAAAATTTCAAGTGTTGAGATTAGTATTTCGGCCCTATTAGAGGCACGATTTTCTTTGATAAATAAAATGGCTGCAAAAACTAAAACCATTTAAGATAATCCTTTTGCTGCAACCAATGTCATCCAAGTTCAAATTGATGATAATGTTAGGTTGATGGCTGAATTACGTGCTATGTGGGAAAGAGAAGATGAATTGGCTAAAAAGAATAATATTGCTAGAGTTTGAACTATCACAACCACTAGTAAAATTGAAGATCCAAGTACCAGTAAACCTCCTACTATCAGTAAAGTAGTTGGTGTTAACAAAGACTCCACCCCTTTGGTGAAACGTGCTAAATTGCCTCAAACTGCTGAAATTGCTTCTGATAAAAGTGTTGAAATGTTTAGAGATGTGGGAGATAATGGTCCCATTACTTTTGATGATAATAATATTGATTTTGATGATTGCAATATCTCTGAAGTTATTATGTTCCTACAAAATCTTGCTATAAGTCCCAATGCTAGTGCCATGTATATGGCCTTTACTAAACATATTACCAATGCTCTCATGAAAGTTTGGGAAGAAAAGCTGAAACTTGAAACATCTATCCCTAGGAAATTAGATGATGGTTGGGAGCCTATCATTAATATAAAAGTAAATGATTTTGATTGCAATTATTTGTGTGATTTTGGTGCTATTATCTCTGTTATGCCTCAAAAGCTTTATGATATGCTTGATCTACCACCGTTGGAACACTGTTATTTGGATGTTCATCTTGCTGATAATGCTAAGAAGAAACCTCTTGGTAGAATTGATGATGTTCTTATTATGGTTAAAAATAACCTTGTACCTGTTGATTTTGTTGTTATGAACATTGAATGTAATGCTTCTTGTCCTATTGTTTTGGGAAGACCTTTTCTTAGAACTGTTGGTATTGTTATTGATATGAAAGAGGGGAGTATTAAATATCAATTCCCACTCAAGAAAGGTATGGGACACTTTCTTATAAAGACGATGAATCTACCTTTTACTCTATTATTAGAGCAAGTTATGATGTTGATGCTTCTTCACTTGAAAATACTTGAGTTGCTTTCTATGCCTAGCTGAAAGGCGTTAAAAAAAAGCGCTACCGGGAGACAACCTGTTTTATTTCTCTGTTTTCAACCTGTTTTCCTTTGTTTTATTTTGTGTGCTTTGCACCTGGGTGTTTTCTATTTCCTTAGCAACCCCGTTATATCTTTTATTTTGAGTTCTTGTTGAGCCAAGTAAAGCCTCTAGTGGAAAGTTGAGGCTATATTTCGGATTTCTGCGCAAGAAACAAATTTCTGTTGTCCACTGTTTATTCCGTATAAAATCACAGAAAATTCAAAATGATTTGAGTTTTTTTGTGCACAATCCTGGGCTGTATACTCAAATCTTCTTAGTTGACCACTTTTTGATTTGAGCAACAGAAGAATTTCGAAAAAAATCATCTTTACCTGCTATCGTGTTTTGACAGATTTCTGCCAATAATTGCATTTGCATCTTAATCGCTTTCTTTTGGTGTTCCTTTGAGAAAAAGAGTTTTAAAAGAAGTTGTGACAGTAGCTAATGTGTTTTTGAGTGTTAGTCATGTGTTGAAAGTGAATCATGTGAATTTATTATTTCGATTGCAATAACGTTGCTAATGAAGATTGTGAGAAGTTTGGTGTGAAGGAAGTTTTCAAGAGTAAAGAGAAGAGGGTGATATGATGTGACCAAGAAGACTGAAAAGCCTAAGCTTGGGGATGCCCCGGTGGTACATACCAGCAAATTCCAAGAAGACTCAAGCATCTAAGCTTGGGGATGCCCAAGGCATCCCCGTCTTCATCGACAAATTATCAGGTCACTTCTAGTGAAACTATATTTTTATTCGGTCACATCTTATGTGCTTTACTTGGAGCGTCTTTTATTTTTGCTTTCAGTTTGTTTTTATGTTTTGCTTTCAGTTTGTTTTTATTTTTGCAATAAGCTTAGTTGGACCCCATCATTCTTTTATTGGAGAGTGACACGCTCCGCTTTCTCATGGGAATACTTTGTATTCTTAATCTTTGTCTGGCTGCTGCATTTATTTAGCTCCTATTTTGCATGCATCTCTTATCAGAGTTGTTAGTTTTAGTAGTGTTATGTGAGTAATCTCATGTTTTCTTGCTGTATCATAAAGATTATTTTTTTGTTAAAACATATCTTGTATGGTGCTTGTTGAGAGAAGAAACTGTTGTTTGAAGTAGAATTTATAACAGTGCAAGTAGAAGCTTGTATAGACTGTTGCTAGAACTTTTTCATGCCATGTTAAATGTTATTTTAGTTCCAAAGCCTTTTGGATGTTGAGTAGCATGAATAGCCTCAAATAGCTGAGAGTGTTTAATATGCCATTAAAAGATTCATGAGTTGTTCTTGTCACAAGGAAGCATAAATATATGGTATTCTCTTTCGAATTTTTTATTTGGTTGACTTGGCGCATGCTCACACCATGTTTATGAATATGAAACAGTCACGAATAGCCTCCATGACCACTTAGTTTTTGAACTTGTGATAACTCTTATGCTTTAATTATTGATGTTTATGTCGCTGTGCGTGATTATGGCTCTTATGCTCTCTTGATTTGTCGCTCCCAGTCTTTTGCTAGCCTCCAACTGTACTGAGTATGAGCTCTACTCGCGCATCCAACTCACTTAAACCAAAGTTTTTCCCATTGTGTCCACCATACCTTCCTACATGTGGTATTTAACTGCCACTCCAAGTAAATTGCTCACGTGTTACCTTTAAAACTTTCAAAATTACTCCTGCTTTATGTTCCTGTTTTTGCTCATGAGGACGTCAATAGAGAATCTTTATCTCACTTGTTGATTGGATTTCACACCCTGGACTAGTGGCTTCATCCGCTTATCCAAATGATAGAAGAGCTGGCAGCGGGGTGCCCAGCCCCAAATTAATACACACAAAATCTCTTCACTATTTGTGCCCCCGATTTATCAGTCAAAACATAATTGTGTAAACAAAAGAGAAAGAGGGATGACCTTCTACCCAGATGCGTCCTTCACATGGGAGACGCTCTTGTGAATCCAGTTGTCTTGTGATGTAATGTATTTTCTGTTTACCATTCGTTGACATTAGCATATATCTCCCAAAATATAGACACTCCTCCACGGTATGTGATTGTTGGCAGACACCCGAGGATTCGGTTAGCCATGGTTTGTGAATGATGTATGGGAGGAGTTTCAAACTTTTAATACCTCTATTTAATAAAATAAAAAGCTCTAGCACATGAGTGATCCCTGCTTCCCTCCGCGAAGGGCCTTTCTTTTACTTTTATGTTGAGTCTCCATCTTCTAACTTTATGCACAGTTGAGAGAGCATTTTTTGCCATTCTGAGTTCTATGTGCATTTGTCTCATAAACATCAATAATTACTTCATGATGTGATATTATTTGTTCTAAAATTATTTTATCTAGTCTTCCTGATGAACTTTGAAGGTGTCCTGGCATTTATGTTTTGCCCCACTCTTAAGGACTAGCATAATATCACTTTGCCATGCTTTTTCTATACCTGAAAAAAAAACGTTTATCTTTCTTTGCATTATTATTCATGATCCTTTATTTGAGATACTCTTCATGATGAAAAGTGATTGCTTTGATTTATTATTAAAGTTCTATTTATCATGTTTGTGTTTGAAGTTCTATGATCTCAGCTTGCAGATGCCTTTACATTTTTATGATCAATATTATGTTAGTAGCATGTCACCTCAGAAATTATTGTTTTATTGTTTACCTACTCGAGGACAAGTAGGAACTAAGCTTGGGGATCCTTGATACGTCTCCAACGTATCTATAATTTCTGATGCTCCATGATAATATTATGCCAATTGCTACATGTTTTCTCCCTTCTTTATGTCATTTTTGCACGTTTTGCGGGACTAACCTATTAACAAGATGCCAAGTGCCAGTTCCCTTTTTTTCTCCTGTTTTTTACTTCAGAAAAGTTGTTCTGGAAATATTCTCGGAATTGGACCCCACAAAGCGCGAAGTGCCTATTTTCCCCGGAAGCATCCAGAAGACCGAAGAGGAGTCGAAGAGGGGCACCAGGGGGCCCACACCATGGGGTGGTGCCCCCCCTTGGCCGCGCCATGGGGTGGTGTGGGGCCCCAGGGCTCCACTGCCTCTGCCCTTTCGCCTATTTATTCCCCCCAGATGGAAGACCCTAGATACCTGATAAAAAATCCCCGAAAAGTTTCGCAGCCGCAATCGTCGTAAACCCTAGATCGGGGGGTTCTGAAGCTGTCTCCGGCACCCTGAGGGAGAGGAAATCATCACCCTAGGCCTCTACATCACCATGCCTGCCTCCAGAGTGATGCGTGAGTAGTTCATCCTTGGACTACGGGTCCATAGCAGTAGCTAGATGGTTGTCTCCTCCTCATATGCCTCCATGTTTAGATCTCGTGACCTGCCTAACATGATCGAGATTGATCTTATGTAACTCTATGTGTTGTGTTTGCTGGGATCCGATGAATATTGAACTTATGCCAAGTTGATTATAGTCTTTATTGCATATGCTATTTTTGATCTTGCATGCTTTCCGTTGCTAGTGGTTGCTCTGGCCAAGTAGTTGCTAGTGACTCTAAGAGGGAGTATTTATGCTCGATTGTGGGTTCATGCCTCCTTTTCGCCTGTGCCCGAGTGACAGAAACGTGATGGGGGAGGATGTGATGTTGCCACTAGGGAGAAAACAGCGCTGTGAGTGCCCGCTTGTACAATCATTTCTTACATTACACACTTTGTTTAATGCAGTTATCTGTTGCTTGCAACTTAATACCTAAGGGGGTTCGGATGATAACCTGAGGGTGGATTATTAGTCATAGATGCAGTTGGATTACGGTCTATGTATATTGTTGTAATGCCCGCACTAAATATCATAGTAGTCATCATGTCATGAATGTGCACTACGGTGCAACCTTTATTTGTCATTTGCCCAACTGTAATTTGTTCACCCAACATGTTATCTTTTATGGAGAGACACCACTAGTGAACCTATGAACCCCGGTCCATTTTCCTACACTGTTAAACAAACCACTACAATTTCCTGCTTTCTTTACTTACTGCAAGCATACATTATTTTCCATAATATACGTCTAATATTTGTTTTCGGCAAGACCGGTGAGATTGACAACCTCACTGTACCGTTGGGACAAAGTATTTTGGTTGTGTTGTGTGCAGGTTCCACGTTATTGCTGACACTGGTGAAGCGCCAGCACCACCATCCGTGGCATCAACCTTCCAAAGATCCTCTTCCTCCTACCTGATTGATGACCTTGGTTCTTAACCGAGGGAAATTCCTACCGCTACACTCATCACACCCTCCTCTTGGGGTTCCCAACACGTAGCATCAAGTATGCAAGCCTTTCCAACATACCATCTACCACATGTAGCATTTTCTATTTCCATCAAACACCAGAGAATATATGTCTCCACACAAACTCTCCAACTAATATAGCAATGAAACAAGGTTGTAATAATACTACTCTACTAAAACTAATAGCTCTGAATAAAAGATGCATGAAAAACATGTGCTAAAAGGATTTGCATCAGCTAGAATAACAACTAAGAATACGAGCATGCAAGAAAACGAGTATTCATATGAAAGAGCGGAGCATGTCTCTCTCTCACACAAAGAATGATGGGTTCTAAATATATTTATTGCAGCAAGGTAAACAAAAGAAAAAACAAACAGGCGCTCCAAGTAAAGTGCATATGATGTGACCGAATAAAAATATAGTTTCACTAGAAGTGACGTGATAAATTGTTGATGAAGAAGGGGATGCCTTGGGCATCCCCAAGCTTAAAAGCTGAGTCTTCTTGGAATTTGCTGGGAGGAACCACGGATGTATCCCCAAGCTTCGTCTTCTCACTCTTCTTGATCACATTATATCACCCTCTTCTCTTGACCCTTGAAAACTTCCTTCACACCAAACTCAAAGTAATTCTCATTAGAGGGTTAGTGCACAATCAAAAACTCTCATGTTCTCCTTTGACACATGCATTATTATTACTTTCTAAACATTAGCTACAGCCATTGATGTTTTGTGGAGCAAATAAATCCCCTCGACATAGTAAAAGAGAGAATGCAAGTAAAAAGGAAGAATCTGTCAAAACCAGAACATTCTATAATGACGAATTTTTTCGGGGCAATTACGTTGCTCAAATCAAAAAACTCAAAGCTATAAAAAGGTTCGGCATTATCTGAGGAATAAGAACAAAAATTTGTTGTAATTTTGATCTTTCTGTGAATTTACACGAATTTAACTGTGGATAGCAGAAATCTGTTTCCTGCGCAGAAATCCAAGTCTAACCTCAACTTTCACCAGAGACTTTACTTGGAACCAAAAATTGCGAGAAAATAAAGGTACAAAGAAGTTGCTACAGAAGTAAACAACACCTTGAATCAAAGAAAACAGAGAAAAACAATGCAAAAATAAAACCATGGGTTATCTTCCAAGAAGTGCTTTTCTTTAACACCTTTTAGCTAGGCACAGAAAGAAAGAAGATGCTCACATAAGAAATATGAATTAAGCAAAAGAGAGCATCAAGAAGAAAGTATAAACCAAATTTAGGTCTAAAACACTTCCTATGCATCGGAATCTTGTAAATAAATAAATTAAAGAAGCACAAACTAGAAATCATGGGAAGGTAGAACAAAAGCAATTTCAAAACTTTCAACAAAAAGAGAGGTGTTTTAGTAACATGAAAATTCCTACAACCATATTTTCCTCTCTCATAATAATTTTCAGTAGCATCATGAACAAACTCAACAACATAATTATCATATAAAGCATGTTTGTCGTGACCTAAAAGCTCACAATTAATATCAAGCTAAAAAATAGTGGGATCAAAATTAAAAATAAAGACATCTTCTTTCTCACTTTTAGCAATAGCAAAACAAGATGATTGGTCACTATTAAAAGGTATGGGACACATTATAGCAATCCTATTTTCCGTAGCATTATAATTTATAACATCAAGTAACATAGTACCACCATCTAGAGCATTATCATATAAATTTTCTAAACAAACTTCCTCATTATCATGCATATCAATAGTTGGAATAAATAGAGGATTATCATAAGATTTATCAAAGTAGCATGGATTAAAATAAAATAAGGTATGAGTTCAAGAATTGCTCTCATTCGGGAGTAGACATGGGTAGCTCCATTCTTCCTCCTCTTGATCATCACTCTCCTCCTCTTTTTCATCCAATGCGCTTCTAGATTCAGCAATTTCTTCTTCCATAGGCTCACGCAAGGCATTAGCCTCTTCCTTTGGTTGAGAGCATTTATAAAGATATTCAAGAATATAGTCATTTCATTCCTTGTAATTATCAAATCAAAATTCAAGTATATCATAAATCTCATATTTATAAGGTGCATCATAAATATTTTCAAGCAAATAAGCAATTTCGAATGCACCCTTCCAAGAAATAAATTATTCAATTTGTTCCACATCATAAAGTCATAATTTCCCTTAAGATATGGTAACATTATCATTATACTCACATTGAAAAGGGACATGTTTATACCTCCTACAGCAACAAGATTTATCAAAGCAATAAGTAACATTATAAGTAGAGCACAAGTTTTAGCATAGTTATTCAATTTATCAATTTGTAGCCATAATTGTATCCCTTTTTGTCACAAGCGGTGTTCCTTATAATAATTTTTTTTGTACTTCCGTGAACCGAGCTTGCCAATAAGATCTAGTTTGAAAGAAATCAATCATTGATAGAAACTATGATAAAGCAATTAAAAAACAAAACAATAACAAAGTAGAAATATTGGAGGTGAGAGACTCCCCTTGCAGAAATCCTCTTCCTCCTTGGCAACGACGCCAAAAAACTTATTGGTGTGTACCTGACACTTGTTGGGAAACCCCAAGAGAAAGGTTATGAAGAGTGCAGCGGTAATTTTTCCCTCAGAATGAAACCAAGGTTGAATTGACTAGTAGGAGAAAGATATCACTTCCGAAGGTTGATCCAGCTGATGTTGGCAGGGCGCACTACTGGTTAAGCAGCGACGTGGAATCTACACAACACAATCAAATTAATTAGCCCCAACGAAGCAGTGAGGTTATCAATCTCACCGGTTTTGCTGAAACAAAGGATTAGATGTATTGTGTGGAAAATAGTATTTTTTTTGCAGTAGATGAAAGAGAACAGTAACTTCAGTAGTAAAATAACAATTGCATTGGTTGTATATCAGTGTAAAGAAATGGACCAGGGTCAACAGATATCTACAGGTGTCTCTCCAAAACAGATAGATAACATGCTGGGTAAAAAATTTACAGCTGGGCAATTGACAGATATAAAGGCTGCACCATAGTGCATATGCATGACATGATGATTACTATGTGATTCATGCGAGCATTACAAAAAAGATACATAGACCGTTATCCAACTGCATCTTTGACTAATAATCCACCCTCGGAGTGTCATCCGAGCAAACTTTGGGTATTAAGTTGCAAGCAACAGATAATTGCATTAAGAAAAGTGTTTAATGTAAACAATAAAATTATCCTTAGACAAAGCATTGTTGTTTTCTCCCTAATGGCAACAGCACATCCCCAACCCGTTACGTTTCTATCACTCGAGCGTGAGTGAAAGGGAGGCATGAACCCACTATCGAGCATAAATACTCCCTCTTGGAGTTACAAGCATCAACTTGGCCAGATCATCTACTAGTAATGGAGAGCATGCAAGATCAAAAATAACGTACACATGAAAGAACATGATAGATTGATAATCATTGGACATCGTATTCAATATTCATCGGATCCCAGCAAACACAACATGTAGCATTACAGTAAGATGATCTTGATCATGTTAGAAAGCTCACAAGATCTAAACATCAGGCATAAAGAGGAGAGAACAACCATCTAGCTACTGCTATGGACCCGTAGACCAGGGACGAACTAATCACGCATCACTCTAGAGCCAGGCATGGTGATGAAGAGCCCTCGGGTGATGATTCCCCCTCCCGACAGGGTGCCGGGGAGAGCTCCAGAACCCTCCCGAACTAGGATTGACGATGACGGCGGCTACGGATCTTTTTGGTGGAAAAGGCTTGGTATTGAGGGTTAACCCGTGGAGGAGCTTAAATAGGCGAGAGGGCAACGTCGGTGGGTGGCCAGGGGGCCCACACCACCAGCTGGCGCGGCCAGGGGGCGTCGCCCTATGGTGTGGGGCCCTTGAGGCCCACCCCCCTCCGGGTCTCCTTCGGACTACATGTACGTGACGACTTTCTAAGACTCTAGGATTTTGTTTCGTCCAATTCCGAGAATATTTCCAGAACAACTTTTCTGAAACCAAAAACAACAGAAAACGGGAACTGGCTCTGTGGCATCTTGTCAATAGGTTAGTCCCAGAAAATTCATAAAAATGACATAAAGTGTATAGGAAACATGTAGCATATGGCATGAAACAACATGGAACATCAGAAATTATAGATACGTTTGAGACATATCATAGAGTAGTACTCTCTTGTTTTATTGATAAATTATTTGGAGAGTTTTTGTTCAATTAAAGTGATTTGTGTTGGAGAACAATAAAATATTTCATGCTTATAATGGTGCAAGTGAAGCTTGTTTAGGTTGTGACTTAGACTATAACATGTCATGTTAGATATTATTTTAATTCTATGCTTAGTAGTTATTGATGTAGCATGACTTGTCTCAAATATCTGAGAGTGCTTAATGTGCCATTGGATGAAATCATGAGTTTTTTTATCATAACGAAGCATGATATTGTGGTATTCTCCTTCGAATGCTTTATTTGGTTGACTTGGCGCATGCTCACACCATGTTATGACTACAAAACAGTCACCTCTAGCCTCTATGATCATTTAGTTTTTTACTTTTAATATCATTTATGCTTTGATTAATAATTTTTTATCGCTATGCATGATTATGGTCATTATTGCTCTCCTAATTTGTCGCTCCCAGTCCCTTGCTAGCCTTCACCTATACAGAGTATGAGCTCTACTCGTGCATCCAACTCCCAAAAACCCAAAGTTTGCCAAATGTGTCCACCATACCTACCTATATGTGGTATTTAACCTCCACTCCAAACTAAATTTCTCACGTGCTGACTTTATAACCTTCAAAATTATACATGTTTTGTGCTCTATTTTAGCTCACGAGGAAGTAGTTTAAAGTTTATTATGGTTCATGTCAAGCAAAGTTCTTCTCTCTCTTTCACCCGATGAGTATGGAATCTGTGCTCATCTAAATTTGCAGAGAGCTGGTGCCAATTAATATAACCAAAAAGTCACTTCCCCATGGTTTGATGAAAGTTGGTGGGTACCGTGGATATGGCTAGCCCTAGTTTGTGAAAGGAATGGTGGGGGGAAGTGCCAAACTAAATAAACAAAGGAAAACGCTCTCAAAAGTCTAAAAACCTTGCTTGGCATGATTTATGATAAGTTTTTCATTACCATTCGTTGACATAGAGATACACCTTTCTCAAAATTGTTTCCAATACCTTTGCTTTAATCAAATAAAAATCTCTAGCACATGAGTAATCCTTGCTTCCCTCTGCGAAGGTCCTTTCTTTTACTTTTATGTTGAGTCTTCATCTTCTAACTTTATGTACCAATTAAGAGAGCATAGTTTTCATTATGAGTATAATGTGCATTGGTCCCAAAATTTATTATTGATTGATTCATGATTATGTTATTACTTATTCTCAAATTATTTGTATCTAGTCACCACTTGAACTTTGAAGGTGTCCTGGCATTTATGTTTTGCTATCACTTTAAGGAGAAGCGGAATACCACTTTGCTATGTTTTCTTTATGCTCGAAACAAATGTATAACTTTCAGTGCATTATTACTCATGATCTTTTGTTTGTGTCACTTTTCATGTTGCAACATAGGTGCTAAGTTACATTGTTAAAATTATATCTATCATGCATGTGTTAAGAGTACTTTTATCTCAGCTTGCAATGCTTTTACAATAATGATGAGCAACATTGTGTTGGTAGCATGTCACCTCAGAAACTATTTTGTTTTTATCTACCTACTCGAGGACGAGTATAACTAAGCTTGGGGATGCTTGATACGTCTCCAACGTATCTATAATTTCTGACGTTCCATGTTGATATTATGCAAATTGCTACATGTTTTGTATACACTTTATATCCTTTTTATGGATTTTATGGGCCTAACCTATTGACAAGAAGCCACAGCGCCAGTTCCTGTTTTCTGTTGTTTTTTGTTTCAAAAAATTTGTCCTGGAAATATTCTCGGAATGGGACAAAACAAAATCACAGGGTCCTATTTTTCTGTCACGTACACGGAGTCCGGAGGAGACCCGGAGGGTGGGAGGGGAGCAGCCACACCATATGGCGCCCCCTGGCCACGCGGCCACGTGTTGTGGGCCCCCTGGGCACCCACCGACATCGCCCTTCCGCCTATTTAAAGTCTTCCTCGGGAAAACCCTAAACACCCGAGCCTCTATCCACGAAAAGTTCCGTAGACGTCGTAATCGTCAACCCTAGTTTGGGAGGGTTTTGAAGCTCTCCCCGGCACCCTGCCGGGAGGGGATATCATCATTGGAGGGCTCTACATCACCATGCCTGCCTCCGGAATGATGCATGAGTAGTTCATCCTTGGACAACGGGTCCGTACCAGTAGCTAGATGATTGTCTTCTCCTCCTTTTATGCCATCATGTTTAGATCTTGTGAGCTGTCTAACATGATCAAGATCATCTTGTTGTAATGCTACATGTTGTGTTTGCTAGGATCCGATGAATATTAAATGCTATGTTAAGTTGATTATAGATCTATCTTATTTATGTCATTTGTGATCTTGCATGCTCTCCGTTACTAGTAGGTGCTCTGGCCAAGTTGATGCTTGTAACTCCAAGAGGGGGTATTTATGCTCGATAGTGGGTTCATGCCTCCAGTAATCTGGGAGAGTGACAATAACTTCTAAGATTGTGGATGTGTTGCTGCCACTAGGGATAAAACAACAATGCTTTCTCTAAGGATGATTCTATTGTTTACATTACGCCCTTTACTTAATGCAATAATCTGTTTCTTGCAACTTAATTAATACCCAAAGTTTGCTCGGATGACATCCTGAGGGTGGATTTTTAGTCATAGATGCAGTTGGATTGCGGTCTATGTATCATGTTGTAATGCCCAACTGAATCTCATAGTAATCATCATGTCATGCATATGCACTACAGTGCAGCCTCTATTTATGTCAATTGCCCAGCTGTAATTTATTCACCTAGCATGTTATTTATCTGTTATGGATAGACACCACTAGTGAACTGTGGACCCTGACCCATTCTTTTACACTGATAATACAACCTACTACAAACACTATTCTTTTTCACTGCAAACATTATTCTCATTTCATTCACTGCAAACAAACATCATTTTCCACACTATATGTCTAATCCTTTGTTTTCAGCAAGACCGGTGAGATTGACAACCTTACTGTTTCGTTGGGGCAAAGTATCTTGGTTGTGTTATGTGCAGATTCCACGTTGTTGCTGAGCCTGGTAGTGCGCCCTGCCAATATCAGCTGTCAACAACCTTCAGAAGTTATTTTTTTCTCCTATTGGTACGATTATAACTTGGTTTCTTCCTGACGGAAAACTAGCTGATGTACTCCTCATACCTTCATCTTGGGGTCTCCCAACAAACGTGTGTCTACACACCATCAGACTTGCATCATCGTAAGTCCTTACAGCAAGTTGACTTTTCACTCTCACCATAGACCAAAAAACATAACTTCAGTTCTCACCAGACACTGAAATATATATACTTAACATTTGTTCATCGATGCATTTAGGAATCGCTCTAGAACTTGTTCTTCAACGAACAACTTGGGTCACACCAGGTCGAGAATTCAACATGATAACATGGTAGAACCAATGACAAAGGCATATAGGATGTCAGACATCCTTTTCTTCATTTAGTTATTGTTGACATGCCGAGATAAACTCGATATCTTATTTAGTAACACAAGTAAGAACTCCTTCTTTGCTTCTCCTATTCTAAACACCTTCATAATCCTGTCTAGGAAAATAATACGACTTAATGTCATTAAGCTCATTGATCTATACACTATAGATTTAATGCCTAATATTTCTAACTTCATTCATACAGAACTTATACACTTAAATAATCGTTTATACTTTGCTTAGAGGATATGTATGATTCCAAATATGTCACCATAGAAAACTTTCCAATATGTCACCACATAGTAGTTAGAAATGACACCTAGCTCCCACTCAAATATGCCACCCACATATAAGAATAGGAAATTCGGTTTAGCTCTCACTCAAATATTCCATTCACATATAAGGTTAAGAAGAGCTACTAAACTCCCACTCACTTTCCTTTAAATGCAGATCTCTACACCCATTTTGGACAACTCCAAAATCCTTTGATTACATTATCAAAGTGAAGATTCCAGCTCATATATACTTGCTTCAGCCCATGAATGGACAGAAGTTCGCATAAGTGTCTAGCATCCTTAGGATCAACAAAACCTTCTTGTTGTACAAATGCAACTCTTGCTTCATCTTTACATTAGGAAACACGGTCTCTTTGTCCTTCTAACAATTTCTCAAATTGTATTAACTGCTAAAATAATCCTAAATAGACTTAAGCTTCGCCACCTGAGATTAAATCTCGCTGTGGTCAACTCTTTGAATTTTTCGAAACCATTTCGCGACAAATCGAACTTCACAGACAGTTGTTATTCTTTCAGTGTCTATCTTTTCATAAACTTACATTTGTTGACAACGGCCTGGAGGACATTGAGAAGATCTACCCAAGTCACTACTTGGTAGTCATACATGGATTTTATCTAGGATTATATATGTATTAGACATTTCTCAGACTTAGGTCCACCATCTCTTCTTCGTAGTTTGTAAGTTTTATCATGTTCCACAAACATTCTCGTATGCCTACGATCGTAGTAAGAGCTTTAGATCAGAGTCATGATCATAACCACTAACTTCCTTCCAGAGGACGGTTACGGAATGACTTCCGCTGCACCACTCGACGTCCGGAGAGAAATTTCATGAACTCTGTCTTACTATACTTTTTCTCTCACTTATACCCTTGGCAAGATACGACTTCTTGAGCAAGGTATGTTCCAGCACCAAATTTCTTCCATTGTGAAAGATGTATCCAGTTAATTTACCAGATATTCTACAAAAATGAATTTATCCGCTTTAGGTTCGAACACATCAAAAACCCAAATTATGTAGACGACAATCTAGGCTAAAATGCCATGCCATAACTGATATGGTATTGTATCCACGGATTTAGATGGTTTCCCTATTATCTAAAGTGAATTTTTTGATTCTAACATATAACTCAAATGACAATAATAATTCGATAAGAGATATTATTGACCACACATTATCCAATTAACTATGGTCACAACATACAAACACACCATAGCACTGTGGTGTACTATGCAACGTAATTTGTGCAACTCTTTTCACAAGTCTTCTGATGATATACCAAAACTCATAACTCAAATCATTGTCTCCTCGATCAGCATCACAGGAAATTGATTTTCTTGTTAAGTCCACTTCACTCCGAACTTGTTTGAACTCGTAAAACTCTTCAGACCAGCGTTTCATTAAGTGGATATACCCATATCAACCCAAATCATCGTTGAAGTTTTACTTCACTCTGAATTTGTTTGAACTCATCAACCATTTCAGATCAGCGTTCATTAAGTGGATATATACATATCTACTCAAATCATCATTGAAATTTATGAAATAATGATTTCCATTACTCGGTTGAAGTACTCATGGATCTTGCACACATCAACATGTATGTTTCTCAATAAGTTAAAATTCTGGTTCACAAACGGAGTCTTTTGTTATCTTTGTCCATGAAGGACAATCTGCATGAGTCAAAAGATTAATCTAATGACTCAAAGGTCCCATAGGGTGGAGCCTCTTCACGCATATAACATTGACTTGACTTCAAACAATAGTGCCAGATGAATGTGGTGTCACTACTAAGTTTATGTATTTTGCATTAATGTTATGAATGCGGGAACTACTACCAAAAATAAGAACAATCCATTCATAACCAGTGTATGATCATTAATAGATATCATCATAAATATAGGACAACGACTTGCCGTTAACACATATGAATAATTGTCTCGCTTGTGGCAAGACACACTTATAATGATCATGCTAACGTGTGATTATGAAATATCTCATTTTAAATGGTAATGTAGAGGGAGAGTGTTGATGGTCATCACAACATCTTGCTTGCCATCATTGACACATATCGTCTCCTTGTTTCTCCAAGCTACTCAAGCAGAAAATCTTGTTTTCATAAAACATGACTAGTATCATAACTCAGTCGCTGCAATGAGCATTGGTTTAAGTAAAGCATATACCATCATCAATGATGACTTCCCGGTAATCTATTTCATCTTCTTGATTTTTCAACACAACCAGCAATTCTTGAAAGTGAATAATTCGCCTTGCATGATATAGTCCATGAAAAATTATCTTCAACTAGGGCGGGCGGCAATCGCAACACCCCATCATAAGAAAAATTGCATGTCACCCAGTAATTGGACCCAACATGGAGTTTCAGTGTCATCAACCATGACTACCATGTATTATGAGTTGATGACCCACAACTATAGGGGTTGTATCATAGTACTTTCGCTAAATAAGAGTGTCGAACCCAACAAGGAGCAGAAGGTGTTGACAAGCTATTTCGATGAAGGAAAAACTGTAAATGCTGGAAAATATATTTGTAGGGGTTTTTGATATTGTAGATAAATAAAGTGCGAGTAAATAAAATACAGTAGTAATAATTGCAGCAACTGGCCCAATCCTCCTTTCTTCAGCAAAGGACAAGCCGGTAGGCTTACTTATGATTAAAAAACTTTCTCGAGGACACACGGGAGGTTTCTGTCAAGTGCTTTTGTTCCATGCAGCTGAATAATGTTAGGTGTTTTGATAAGTGTTGTGTGGGTGAACCTATGCTAATGTACCGTCCCATCCAAGACTAATACATACATGTGGTTATTCCCCTTGCAAGCATCCGCAACTACAAGAAAGTAATTAATAAATAAATCTAACCACGGCTTTAAACTTCGGGATTCTACGCTCACTCGTGTAATGGTTTCCTAACGGAGGTTTACGTTTCTGTCACTCCGGCAACCCCACAATTAGTAGCCAAATACACGATGCATCCCCCTAGGCCCATAAATGGTGAAGCATCATGTTTTCGACGTTCACATGACACCACTAGGAGAATTACACCACAACTTAAATATCAAACATTAAATATTATTCAACATTACTTCACTACTAACAACTTGACTTCTCCCATGTCCTCAAGAACAACACGAACTACTCACAAGTCATCATATAAATCATAATCAGAGGTGATATAATGGATGATAACAATCTGGTCATAAAGTGCAAACACCAATAAATCTCACAAGCATCAACTACTAACAAGTAATCCACACCGGGAGAGAGATCTAATGCAAAACAACAATAGAGGCCCCTAATTGTTACAGCGGGATGACGGTGGATGATGAGAGTGATGGTTCTGGTGGTGATGACGACGATGATGACGATCTTGATGATGCCCAGAGCGATGATGGTGACGATGGCGATGATTTCCCCTCTCCGGAGAGGAATTTCCCCGGCAGATTTCTCCCTGCCAGAGAGCTTTTCTCTCTCGGGTGTTTTCCGCCCCGCGGCGGCGACAGAATAATTCGTCGAAGATGGAATGAGGCTTAGGGTTCCCTGGGGGCCAAGCACTCCAAAGATGACCCCATAGGTGGGCCAGGGTAGCCACACTCCTAGGTGGCGCGGCCAGGGGGCGTGCCATTCCTAGGTGTATGACCCTGGTGGCCCCCTCTGGCTCTCCTTCTGGCTGGGTTCCTCCTCTAAACTTTTAGGAACCCCCGGATTTCCCCCTTCTTCTTCTGATCTTCTGAAATATGGTATCTCGACGGTGCTTTTTCCATCAGATTTCTGGTCCTGGTGTTTATTCTCCAAAAATTATAAAACATGCAAAATAAGATAAAATAACATAATGGATGCATCATAACATGAAATATAGCGATGAATAACAGAAAATTATGATATAAAATAGTGATGCACAATGGACGTATCATGAGTATTTTCCCCCGTTTCACTTGAGAAGAAAAAACTGACTCATGATGCATACCGAGCATTAAGCTCAGTGATCATTCTGAATGTTCAAAATGCACCTGCAGTTTACTTTCTATAGCAAAGATCATAACATACTGGACAATGATGAAATTATTCGCACAAAGTTGATAATCATATTATCTCTTTGTTAGCATATTTTCCGAGTTTAACTTTCGAATTATCCACACGAACTTGATAATCAAATTATCTCATCGTTAACGGAATCTCCGGACTTATCTACTAACGTGCTTTTTATCATATAGAGCTAAAATGTTTAACATGAAGTATCCTAAAGCTATGGTATAAAACAATGAAGTTGGACCCACCTTTTATGTTTCTAAATCACAGGAATTCGTCTAAGTTTAAGAGGGATACATAACATGGTTTTTCTACAAATGTTTTGCAAAGACATTTAAGACTATGTTCATAATACTGGGATCATGTTTTCCAATATATTACATGCATATATAACATAAAATCCCACTTAAACGAAGATACTTCGCTTCGTTTAGTGATCACACTACCCTCGTCCACCACATCTCCCCCGATCGTCACGACCATTGGTGTAGCTTTAGAGGTAGACAAAACATGTCAGTTCATCGTTTATGCAACTCGTGCTTGACCTTTTGGTCTTCTGTGTTCCAAGGCCATGTATGTATGTGCTAGGCTCTCCAACTTAACCTTAGTATATCTAGCTGTGCGTAACATGGCTTGCACCCGCCATATGCGAACACGGAAGGAAGTACCCAATCGTCACGACCCACTTTCCTACTACGGACTTTCTTGTCGGTGCCACACTAAGGGAGAACAATTACATTCGAATTAAAAGAGGGATCATCCTATATAGCTACCGCCAAATATATCATAATATACTATTAGCTATACAGATGCATATGAAATCCACACAATAACATCAAATGAAATAGTGTGAATTGATATGATATGATATGATTGTCGCGCCTTGATCTCCATCGTGCGCTCCAAAACGGCTCCAGGTCCTTGATGCCTCCACATGAAAAGGTTAGTCCGAACAATTCCAAACAATTCATAAGCTCACCTTCACCATATCACATCCTTTGTCCCCTACAACATAAAGTTAGACGCCTCTACTTTATCTTTATGCAAGTTTTACGTGGCTCAGGGGGCTATCATGAAAGAACAGTTTCTTACCTACGAACCTGCAGCCACAACACCGATCAACTAGTTGTTTGTTACATATCCCTTTTGGGCCTCCCATTATAAATTCCATGATATTTATTGTAAGAGAAACTGACACCCTCATAGCTGCTTCATGTGGTACAAGCCACATGTCAGTCGCAATGCCGGTCTCGTGTACAGAGTACACGTAAGGTTGGCTTCGGGGCGCTATCATCAAACAATGCCAACATCATAAACAAGTGCACGCGAGGAGGTAAAAAATATAAGATTGATGCACTCATTCAACATGATTTCTAACCGTTTGTCTATATGTACGCATAGATCGGCTCTGATACCATTGAAGGGTTTCGTAGCAGAAAACAAAAAAATTCCTAACAACGATAACCAAAAAAACAGCCATGATCTATTACTATGCCGATATAGAGTAACGAAGAAGTAACGGTGATCATACCCTTGAAGACCAAAAATAGGGATTATTCTCCCACACAAGGGTTGTCGATGAAGACAACGAAGCTGACCTCAAGGTCGAGGAGTGGTTCCACGACTAGTACCCCAAGTGTTGTACCTCGTGGGATTACACACATACGGTTGATGACCCACAAGTATATGGGGTGTATCGTAGTACTTTCGATAAATAAGAGTGTTGAACCCAACGAGGAGCGGATGGAGTTGACAAGCAGGTTGGTTGGAGAATTCACTATAACACGAGCAAACGGGTTTTTGGTGGTTTTTGATATAGAAGATAAATAAAGTGCGAGTAAATAAAAGACAGTAAATAATATTGCAGCAAGTGTCCCAATCCTTTTGAGAGCAAAGGACGGGCCGTTTTTTTTTACTTATGATTACCAAACGTTCTCGAGGACACATGGGAAGTTTGTCAAGTGCTATCGGTTCATTACGGTTGATTAATATTTATTGGTTCGTGAAGTGTTGTGTGGGTGAACCTATGCTAATGCACCGCCCAACTAGGACTAAAACATACTTGTGATTATACCCCTCGTAAGCATCCGCAAATACAGGAAAGTAATTAAGATAAATCTAACCACGGCCTTAAAACTCCGGGATTCTATGCTCCCTCGTGCATTGGTTTCCTAATGGGGGTTTAGGTTTCTGTCACTCCGGCAACCCCACAATAGTAGCCAAATACACAATGCATCCTCCTAGGCCCATAAAGGTGAAGTATCAATGTAGTCGACGTTCACATGACACCACTAGAAGAATAGCACCACAACTTAAATACCGAACCACGAGATATTACTTCAACATAATTCAACTGCTAACATCATGAATTCTCCCGTGTCCTCAAGAACTAAATGAACTACTCACGAGACATCATATGGATCATAATTAGAGGTGATATAATGGATAATAACAATCTGGTCATAAAGTGCAAACACCGATAAATCTCACAAGCATCAACTACTAACAAGTAGTCCACACCGGGAGAGAGATCTAGTGGTAAACAACGATAAAGACCCCTAATTGTTACATCGGGATGAAGGTGGATGGTGATGGTGGTGATGATGATGAAGATGACGATCTTGATGATGACCGGAGCAATAACGATGACGATTGCGATGATTCCCCCTCGCCGGGGAGGAATTTCCCCGGCCGATTTCTTCCTGCCGGAGAGCTTTTCTCTCTCTACTGTTTTCCTCCCCAAGGCGGCGGCGGAATAATTCTTCGATGATCTGTTCTAGGGCTTAGGGTTCCCTGGGGGTCAAGTACGCGAAAGGGGCGCCCAGGAGTGGGCCAGGGGCCAGACCACCCCAGGCGCGGCCAGGGGGCGCGCCACCTTGTGGTGTGGGCCCCAGGTGGCCCCCCTCCGGGTGCCCTTCTGGCTCCCTTCCTCCTCGGAACTTCTAAGACTCCTCCGGTAATCCCTCCTCTTCTTCTGATCTTCTGAAATTGGATATCTCGATGGTGCTTTTTCCATCATATTTCTGGTCCCGGTGTTTATTCTCCAAAAATTATGAAACATGCAAAATAAGATAAAATAACATAAGTGATGCATCATAACATGAAATATATCGATGAATAACAGAAAATTACAATATAAAACAGTGATGCAAAATGGACGTATCAACTCCCCCCAAGATTAGACCTCGCTTGTCCCCAAGCGAAGCTGAACTCAGTAAACATGACCACAGGTTTATGGAGTGAGGTACCGATAAATAAAATACGGACACGAGGCATCACATCTAACAAAGTAGAGGAAACACAATAAAGGTGAAAAAAGAAATCAAAATTGGTAAAGGCAAACTCCGTTCTTGGTCATAGAACAATTAACAGTGTACTTATATTTCGATCAGAGTCTTTATACTAGAGTTTATATTGCAGAGTTTATCATGCTCAATTATAAAGGTGTATTTGCAGACATTGGTAACTTTCAAAGTGGTATTCAAACAAATAAAAGCATTTGTACAAACAAGGAAGAATAAATAACATGATTGAGTAAATCAATATATAGATGGATGACAAAAACTCAAATGTTTGCTTAAGACAGAAAGAAGTAGGTTTACTGACTCAACATAAAGGTAAAAGATAGGCCCTTCGCAGAGGGAAGCATGGATCACTCATGTGCTAGAGCTTTTATTTGTAAAACGGAGGTATAAAATGGTTGACACTCCTCCCAACTTTTCTTACACAAACCATGGATAACCGAATGCTCGGGTGCCTGCCAACAATCACAAACCATGGAGGAGTGTCTAATTTTGAGAGAGGTGTATGCTTATGTCAACGGATGGCAAATAGAAAATACAGTACGTCACAAGCCAACTAGACTTCACAAGAGAGGCTCCCATTGAAGGACGCAACTGGTATAGAAGTTCATCCCTCTTTCTCTTTTGTTTACACAATTATGCTTTGACTGATAAATCAGGGGCAAAAATAGTGAAGAGAATTTGTATTATTATTTGGGGCTGGGAACCCCGCTGCCAGCTCTTCTAGCATTGGGATAAGCGGATGAAGCCACTAGTCCAGGGTGTGAAATCCAATCAATAAGTGAGATAAAGATTCTCTACTTGCGTCCTCATGAGCTAAAACAGGGGCACAAAATAAGTGTAATTTTGAAGGTTTAAAGGTAGCACACAAGCAATTTACTTGGAGTGGCGGTTAAATACCACATCAAGGTAGGTATGGTGGACACAAATGACAAGGTTTTGGGGCTCAAGGTTTGGATGCACGAGAAGCATTCCCTCTCAGTACAGGTTTTTGGCTAGCAAGGTTGGGTAGCAAGCATAAGAATTGAGGTAAAACAAACAAACACATATATGATAAAGCCAATCATGAAATCTTCCTTGAAGGTACAAACAAACTTATTTGAGAATACTAAGCTTATGAGCTAACAAGAAAGAAAGATCATGGAATAATATATCTACACGCAACTCCCTCTTTTCTACTTAAGTCTGAACGAATTGTTGCTAATGACCAATGCTAAGTTTTCCAAAACCAACTAGATTAACATTAATCTCCAACATTGATACCAATAATAATAACAAAATCAACCGCATAACAAAAATTCCAAACTAAAATAAACTAGAGCAAGTAGATGATGAAACTTCTCATTAATATTTCATTACAGCAACTCAAACCAAGGGATACAACGATAACCAACTAAGGAGTGATACTTCCATAATGCAAACCATACTATATGATATTTACTCTACACATAATATGACTCTACTAAAATGTAAAAAGGTGAGAGATAAAGGTGTGATGTCGCGACACTCCCCCAAGCTTGGAACAAGCCAAGGGGATGCCAATACCAATCACGAATCAATTCTTCGGTGGTATGGTGACTCCTTCTCATCATAAGACTTCCACGGTAAAGGATCTTCATCCATAAATGATGTCTTGGTCTCCAATATCCCGAAACTAGGAGTTGAGATTATATGTTTAAACCTGTTCTCATACTCACAGTTCTGATTCTGCACATCGTAGAGTTGGGCTTGAAATTTGTTGGTGGTCTCGCTGAGTGAGAAGATCTCCTCCCAAAGATTTAAAGTGTCCTTCTTGTACTCGGTGATCAGTTCTGTCTTTATCCTATGGATGATGTCAACTTCACGCTCCGCCATCTTCGTGTACCTAAAGACTTCTTGCTCCAGCTCTTCCATCCTAGCTTCGAGAATACTTTCTCCTTTAGGGCTCCGAACATCTTCAATTTGCACCTCCCTATCCTTGAGCAGAAACTCTTTGGGATTCATCTTCAACTCGTTCATGTACAGGTTGATGACGTTCGCAAAGAAACTGTCTTTGGGAGGTCCGGAAGAGAACATCGTGGCTCTAGATCTGAAGATGTAATCTGACAGAAACAGCTCAAAATAGAAACATGACGAGAAAACGATATACGGACCTCGGGGTCAGGGGGTTATATAGCAAAAATATGCGTAACGAAAGGAAAGTCCAGGTCGAAAACGAGTCGGAGAGGGGCTCCGGGGCGCCAACACAATAGCCAGGTGCGGCCAAGGCATGGTATGGTGCCCTCGGGCACCGTCTCCAACTCTTCTTCGGCTCGGTATTTTTCATATTTTCCAAAAATCAATAATTTATAACTCAAAAGGTGTTCCACGAACTTTTCCTTAACCGAATTGTTACCTATTCGAAAACGGACTCTGCAGATTATGGAATCTTCCCTCTAATGAACTTCTCCGGAGTCATTACTTGAATAACATCAACATCTTCATCATCGGAATCCCCAGAAATATAATGTTTGGGTCTTTGCCCATTTACCACTTGTGTAGTGTTATCTTTAAGGGAAGCAATTTTTTGTGCAACCGAACGATACACTTCTTCAATAATATAAGATCCTTCCCATTTGGAGAGTAATTTTCCTGCAAAAAATCTGAGACGAGACCGATACAATAGAACTTTCTCACCAACATGAAACTCTCTTTTAAGGATTCTTTTATCATGCCATTGTTTAACTTTCTCTTTAAAGATTCTAGCATTTTCATAAGCTTCACATCTCCATTCACCTAAATGATTCAAATCAAGCATTCTTTTCTTACCAGCAAGTTTGAAATCTCTATTTAGTTCTTTCACTGCCAATAAGCTTTGTGTTCTAATTCTAAAGGCAAGTGACAAGTTTTTCCATAAACCATTTTGTAAGGAGACATACCCATAGGATTTTTATAAGAATTTCTATAAGCCCATAAGCATCATTCAACTTATCAAACCAATTCTTCCTAGATTTATTAACAGTCTTTTGCAAGATAGATTTAATTTCTCTATTTGATAATTCTACTTGCCCACTGGTTTGAGGATGGTAAGCGAAGGCAATTCTATGATTAACATCATATTTAGCAAGGGTTTTTCTAAAAACACCATGAATAAAATGAGAACCTCCATCAGTCATAAGATATCTAGGCGCACCAAACCTAGGGAAAATAACATCTTTAAGCATTTTTAACGAGGTTTCACCATCAGCACGTTTTGTAGCTATAGCTTCTACCCACTTAGTAACATAATCAACAACAACAAGAATATGAGTGTAACCATTCGAAGGAGGAAAAGGACCCGTAAAGTCAAATCCCCAACAATCAAAAGGTTCAATAACAAGAGAATAACTCATAGGATTTCATTACGTCTAGAAATATTAACAACTCTTTGACATTCATCACAAGATAAAATAAATTTACGTGCATCTTTAAAGAGAGAAGGCCAATAGAAACCTGATTGTAGAACCTTCTGTGCGGTTCTATCTCCAGCGTGATGTCCTCCATAAGCACTACGATGACACATCTTCAATATTTCACGTTGTTCATGATCTGGAACACATCTTCTGTTAATACCATCCACTCCTTCTTTATATAAGTGTGGGTCATACGAAAACTAATGCCTCAAATCATAGAAGAATTTTCTTCTTTGTTGAGTTGTAAATGTTGGAGGCAAATACTTTGAAACAATCAAGTTAGCATAATAAGCATACCGTGGACTATCCTGGGATTTTACTTTTATTGCAGCCAACTGTTCATTTGGAAAACTATCATTAACAGGAATAGGGTCAAAAGCAATGTTTTCCAATCTAGACAAGTTATCAGCAACAGGATTTTCGGCACCCTTCCTATCCACAATGTGCAAATCAAACTCTTATAAAAGCAACACCCATCTAATAAGCCTAGGCTTAGCATCTTTCTTTTCCATGAGGTATCTAATAGCAGCATGATCATTATGAATAGTAACCTTTGAATCAACAATATAAGGTCTTTTTCAGTAGTGGCATAATTCTTTTGAGCAGCATCTAGAGTCTTACTAGCATAATTAATAACATTCAATTTCTAATCTATTCGCTGTCCAAGAATAGCACTTACAGCAAAATCACTAGCATCACACAAAATTTCAAAAGGTAAATTCCAATCAGGTAGTTGAACTATAGGAGCAGTGATTAAAACCTTCTTTAAAGTTTCAAAATCTTCCTTGCAATCTTCATAAAAAACAAAAGGTACGTCTTTTTTAAGAAGATTAGTAAGAGGCTTTGATATTTTGGAGAAATCTTTAATAAACCTCCTATAAAAACCAGCATGACCAAGAACACTTCGAATACCTTTAACATCCCTAGGACAGGGCATTTTCTCTATTGCTTTCACTTTAGCTCTGTCAACTTCAATATATCTTTCAGAAAATTTATGTCCAAGGACAATTCCTTCATTCACCATAAAGTGGGATTTCTCCCAATTAAGAACAAGATTAGTTTCCTCACATCTCTGCAAAACTTTATCAAGGTTGTGCAAACTATTATCAAAAGAAGTTCCATAGACGGAGAAATGGTCCATGAACACTTCCACAATTTCTTCACAAAAGCCATGAAAAATAGCATACATGCATCTTTGAAAAGTAGCAGGAGTATTGCAGAAACCAAAAGGCATACGTCTATTAGCATAAGTACCATAAGGACAAGTTATTTCCATAAACAAGATCTTTTACTATTGCTACAGCAGGTTCAACAGTTATTTGTTCATGAGGTTCAATAGATTTCTTAATTCTCTTATTAACCACACTAGCTACAATAGAGTGTTCTTTCACCTTAGCTGGGAAAGGCATTTTTTCAATATCAGGCTCAGGAACAGCAGGATTAACAGCATGCACTTCTTTATTACTAGCAGGAACAATATCTTTATAAGGTGCATGATACTTGCTAAATTCTTTCTTACGAATATCAAGATAGGAGACAAAAGCTTTAAGACAGTTTGCAAAGATTTGAGAATCAAGACCACAAACATCACTAACATTATAGAAATCATCGATTCCCATAAAAGATTTAATGCATTCATAATCATAATGTATACCTGACTTTCTACCTTTTGTCATTCTCCCATCCTTCAGTGTTTTCTTGAATACGGTCAAGAATATCCCATTTAGCTTCTTCCTTCATACATGTGAACGATCCAGAACAAGAAGCATCCAATAAATCCTTATCATGAAGAGAAAGCCTTGCATAAAAATTATTGATAACAATGTTACTGGGGAGCTCATGAACGGGACATTTGAGCATTAATAACTTCATTCTTCCCCAAGCTTGAGCAATACTCTCTCCATCATGAGGCCATAAATTATATATTTGATTCCGATCTTTATCAATCTCACTAGGAGAATAAAATTTAGAATAAAAGCGAGGAACAATTTCCTCCCATCCAATGGATTCACCATTCTTCAGTAATTTGAACCATTCAGCGGCTCTACCTTTCAGCGATAAAGAAAATAACTTCCTTTTAACTTGATCCATAGTAATACCTGCTGAATAACTCGCATAATTCATGTATAAAGAGCAAATGATCACCGTGGTGGATAGTTCCATCTCCGTAATAGCAGTTATACATAACACGTCAAACAATTTTCATAGGTATTTTATAAGGATCTAATTCAGCAGATAACGGGTTACTTACTACCCTAGCGGTGATAGTAGAAGTACCCCTAAACAGAGAACCAAATGTATTCTCCATAATGAAATAAAACAGCAGACAGAAATAAAAACAACACTCACAGTAAAAGTTTCTCTTACCAATTCCACTTACCAATAGCACTTCACTCCCCGGGAACGGCGCCAGAAAATAGTCTTGATGACCCACAAGTATATGGGGTCTATCGTAGTACTTTCCATAAATAAGAGTGTCGAACCCAACGAGGATCAGAAGGTGTTGACAAGCACGTTGGCTGGATAATTCACTATAAACACTAGCAAACAGGTTTTTGGTGGTTTTTGATATAGCAGATAAATAAAGTGCGAGTAAATAAAAGACAGTAAATAATATTGCAGCGAGTGGCCCAATCCTTTTGAGAGCTAAGTACAAGCTTGTTGTTGTACTTATGATTGCTAAACGTTCTCGACGACACATGGGAATTTTGTCTAGTGCTTTCGCTTCATTACGGTTGATTAATATTTATTGCTTCGTGAAGTGTTGTGTGGGTGAACCTATGCTAATGCACCGCCCAACTAGGACTAAAACATACTTGTGATTATACCCGTTGTAAGCATCCGCAAATACAAGAAAGTAATCAAGATAAATCGATCCATAGCCTTAAAACTCTGGGATTCTACGCTCCCTCGTGCATTGGTTTCCTAACGGGGGTTTAGGTTTCTGTCACTACGGCAACCCCACAATTAGTAGCCAACACAATTCATCCTCCTAGGACCATAAAGGTGAAGTACCATGTATTCGACGTTCACATGACACCACTAGAAGAATAGCACCACGAAACTTAAATACCGAACCACCAGATATTACTTCAACATAATTCAACTACTAACATCATGACTTCTACCATGTCCTCAAAAACTAAACGAACTACTCACAAGACATCATATGGATCATAATCAGAGGGGATATAATGGATAATAACAATCTGGTCATAAAGTGCAAACACCGATAAATCTCACAAGCATCAACTACTAACAAGTAATGCACACCGGGAGAGAGATCTAGTGGTAAACAACGATAAAGACCCCTAATTGTTACAATGAGTTGAAAGTGGATGATGAGGGTGATGGTGCTGGTGGTGATGATGATGACAATAACGATCTTGGTGATACCCGGAGCGATGACGGTGACGATGGCGATGATTCCCTCTCCAGGGAGGAATTTCCCCGACAGATTTCTCCCTGCCGGAGAGTGTTTCTCTCTGTGTTGTTTTCCGCCCTGAGGCAGCGGTGGAATAATTCTTCGATGATCTGTTCTGAGGCTTAGGGTTCCCTGGGGGTCAAGTACGCGAAAGGGGGCGCCCAAGAGTGGGCCAGGGGGGCGAGACCACCCCCAGGCGCGGCCAGGGTCGCGCCGCCTGGTGTTGTGGGCCCCAGGTGGCCCACCTCCGGGTGCCCTTCCTCCTAGGAACTTCTAAGACTCCTCCGGTGTCCCCCCTGTTTTTCTGATCTTCTGAAATAGGGTATCTCGACGGTGCTTTTTCCATCAGATTTCTGGTCCTGGTGTTTATTCTCCAAAAATTATGAAACATGCAAAATAAGATAAAATAACATAAGTAATGCATCATAACATGAAATATATCGATGAATAACAGAAAATAACAATATAAAACAGTGATACAAAATGGACGTATCAACGGCGTAGACTATAACTCCCGGTCTCCGACCCAACGAAGGTTGCGGAAGTAGAGCAATGGACCGAAGACTAATAGCACAGCGGCGTGCTTATAGTGGAGAATTCTCAACTCCTAACACAACTCCAAAGGGAACCACGTTCAGAGAAGAGAGAAAGATTGATTGGTGGGAGAAAATGAGAGGGGAGTCGAACTTGAAAGGAATATGCCCGAGAGGCAATAATAAAGTGGTTATTATCTTATTTCGTGTTATGATGAATGTTTATTTCTCATGATATAATTGTATTAACCGGAAACGTTGATACATGTGTGTTTAATAAGCAAACAATTGTTCCTAGTAAAGGCTCTCTTTTAACTAGCTCGTTGGTTAACAAATGATCAAGGTTTCCTGATCATGAACATTGGATGTTGTTAATAACGAGGTCGTGCCATTAGGAGAATGGTGTGATGAACATAAACCCAAACTAAGTATAACAATATGACCAAGTCATTTAGTTTATGTTGTTATGTCTTACATATGAAGTAACATCATTCCTTAGACCATGAGATCATGTCAATCACTAATACCGAAAGGGTGCTTTGATGTCATCAAACGTCACGCCGTAATAGGGTGACTATGAAGGTGTCGTTGGGTATATGGAAAGTGTTAGTTGAGGCTCATGGATCAAGAGTGGAATTTGTCCATCCAAATGACGGAGAGATATACTCTGGTCCCTCTCGGTGATATCACATCGACACCGCTTGCAAGCACGTGACTAGGTCATAAGGATGTCATATCACGGAACGAGTAAAAGAGTACTTGTCGGTAACGAGATCGAACTAGGTATGGTTGATACCAATGATCGGATCTCGGACAAGTAAAATATCGCGAGACAAAGTGAATAGTTATGACGTTGATGATTCACACGATCACGAGAGTCATCGTTGAATATATAGGATTCATCACGGATCTTTAGATCCCGCTGTTGATTATTGATCGGAGAGGTGTCTCGATCATGTCTATGTTATTCGCGAACCGTAGGGTGAAACACTTAAGGTTCGATGAAGCATTTGAGAGGATACGTAATATCGGAGAAAAGTTTGGACATCACCGAAATTGTTTCGGGGAATATTGAAATAATCACCGGAATTGTTTCATGGAATATTGAAATAGTTCAAGGTGGTATATGTTAATGTTTGATTAACAAATAGTCCAAGGGGGTAAGTGTTAATGTTTGTTAATAGGATTAACAAATATTAAAATAAATAAATGAAATTGTTTTATTTATTTATTAAAGAAAACTCTTGGAATTTTGAGTGGGAATTGATGAGAGAATGAGTGGGTTGAGTGGAGACTCGACCCACATGATTAGGGGAGAGGTGGAGGCACCAAAAATTCGTGGCTGCCTCCCCCTCCTATATAAAGAGGGGTTGGACCTCGCTCTCCCCACACACTTGGTGTCATCTCCACCTCCCTCCTCCCGCTACTCCACCTCATGTTCATGTGCTTGGCGAAGCCCTGAACGAGGTTTTCTCCACTACACCACGCCGTCGTGCTGCTAGAATTCCGAGAGATCCTCTACTTCCGTTGCCCTGCTGGATTGAGGGAACGGAGGTCGTCATCAAGCCGTACGTGTGACCGAACACGGAGGCACCGCCGGATGGCGGTGCACATCTTCTCGCTCTCGGGATCGGTGTGAGTACAACTATGCCAACAACGAGATTCAATCTCGTAACACTTAGAGTCTTCGAGGGTATGTTTTCTTAAGGCTCTCTTTCTCCCTATGCACTTCATCTCCTAGATTAGATCTTGGCCTTTCGGGTGTCTCTCGCGTAGGAAAATTTTTGTTTTCTATGCTACGAACCCTTTAGTGGTATCAGAGTCGGATCTATGCGCGGATGATTTGTTCGGGTAGAACACATGGGTGTATGTGGGCGTTGATGATCATGTTATTGCCTCCTTGAGTATTTTATGATCTTAGTGGCATAGTAGGATGAACCTGCCCTAGACAAACTTTACGTGTACTTTGTACGCGAGACCTGTCTCACTTGTGGCTGAGGGGGTGTCCGTTTCTCCTACAATAGTTAAGATCTAATCTACGAAGGGTTGTTAAAAATATGTTTATCAACATTGTGGTTCATCTTCGTAGGTATGAACGGTTCTATCCTCGAAATCCCTAAGCCACGTAAAATATGCAAAAATAAATTAGAGACCTCTAACTAGTTTTTGCAGGGCATGTGATGTGATATGGTCAATGTTACAAATTTTATTATGAGATGATCTCTTTTGTAAATTATTGATATACCGGCATGAGCCATATGGTTGTCTTATTATTTATGGCCAGCGTGATGTATATCATATCCATGTGATATGTTGTAATTTTGATGGACAATCAAGATGGAGGTGTCGTGGACCTTGGTGCCACGCCGTTGGAATGATGGAGATCATGCCATGATGCACAAGATGGAGATCAAGTGCAAGAAGGACCATATCATATCACATTATCCATGCATGTGATGTTAATCGTTTTATGCATCTTATTTTTCTTAGATCGTGACTGTAGCATTATAAGATGATCCCTCTCACTTAATATCAAGATAATAATGTGTTCTTCCTTAGTATGCACCGTTAAAAAAATTTGTCGTTTCGAAACACCACGTGATAATCGGGTGTGACAGACTCAATATTCGCATACAATGGGTTCGGACGAGCCTAGCATGTACAAACATGGCCTCGGAACACACGCAATACTACGGTTCTACTTGGCGATCCTAGCATGTACAGACATGGCATCGGAACACGTAACCGAAAGGTAAAGAATGAGTCATATGGATGATATGATGAACATGTCGATGTTCGCCTTTGCAGCTACATCATCTCACGTGATGATCGGTTTTGGTGTAGTGAATTTGGTTTGTGTATAAAAACGACTAGAGCGATGTTGTTTTTGAGTGGGAGTTCATGTAGTAATTTTGAATTAACTTGAACTTATTTTATCATGAACAACCAATCAAAGTGAATTTGCACAAATTGTAGTATTCATTGGCATCCACAAACTACCTTACACTTAGGTTATTAATTGAGATATAACTGTTATGATCCGGTGAAAAACATTTAAGATTGGTACCATATTAGTGAAATTTAAAATTGAGTCCTATTGTAGATTTTTGGTATCTATACAGCAAATAATTTCTACTTAGAATCCAGAGTCATGCTTGCTTCCATATTACTTTATCCTCAAAAGAATGTTTTGTTGATCAAGGCGATTTGGGAACTGAAAAGAATTGTTTTCAGAAACAATCAAGTGAAAGATATATTGATATCTAGAAAGTTATTTATGGCAACATGACTGAGTATAATTTGGCGTGACAATGTGTGCTTATATTTTTTTGAATATATGCAATGATTGAAGACGCTAGGTGTTTGAATCTTCCAAGAAGTTGGTCGCTAAAATTTATCCGCTAAATTCCTTCCTTCGAGCTATCGTAGCTTAATCATAAAATTGTTATGATGGGATGGATTAAAAGTATGGGTAAAATCGTTTACCTTGTTTGAAGATTGCTAAGAGTGGAATCCGGAAGAATGCTATTAATATGGTGATATTAGTATAACAATCAAACTCAAAGTATGACTGAATGGGTGATAGTATATGACTAACACGCCAAGGAAAATGTGCTAGTATGACTAGCGTTGTTTGATGTTTAAAGATTCTTCCTGTAAAGAAAAGGGAGTATTGAAAATAGAATTACAAGATGATATATGGCATAAAAGAAGATAACTGGAAAAGTCTAGCTCAGGTGTATATGCTTGATATACAAGTTATAGATGTATTGCTAGTTAACAAAGTATTTTTTGGGTATTTTGATACCAGATTGGTTGGTATGAGTTGTCATACAAAGCAACACAATGCAAGAAATACAAGAGCCTAAAAGGAACTAGTAGTAGATGTGGAATCGATCATGACAAGAACAGAAATAAAGTGTTATTGTGTTCATTGTCGTATCGAACCAAACATTCAAGATTTATTTTATGAACTTAATAAGTTGTTATTTTGTTTTGGTCTTTTGTGAGAAAAAATAAGATTGTTCAAACTATGACCATATTCCATAATTGATGGATGTGTTAATATTAATCATGTTGGTAAAGTAAACATCTATAAGACTAAATGCTAAACGTTGCAATACCTAAAAGAATTTCACTTAAATTGTGACACCACCTTTTTATTTCATATCAGAAAGGAAAACATGAAAGGAACTCCATGTTAATGGACTTCCGGAATCATTTTATTTTTGAATAAATTGATGCTTGTGAGACCTCTTCCAAAAGATGACTAAAATTCCGTTCATAGGCCAAAGTAGAATGGACGACTAATTTAGTGGAGATTATACATATTGATGTATATAGTACATTATATGTAGTCGTGAGTGGTGGATTAATTTTTCCTTCATAAAATTATGTCGATGAGTTAAGTAGATATATGAGTATATCTATTTAAAGAGAACGGAGTTTGACATTTTTTGAATTGGTTCAAACTATTTTTAGTATGAAGTGAAAATAATTGTAACGATATAATCAAGTATTTATGATTGGATCATAAAGGATAAAGTTTGAGCTACAAGTTTAGCAAAACATCTAAGGAGTTGCAGAATTGTTCTACAATTTATCCTTCTCGAATAACCCACATAAGTATGGAGTGTTCGAGAGACAAAATCAAACCTTGTTGGACATGGTAAGATTAATAAAAATGTCATTAAACTTTTGTAGTTTATACATTAGAGACAACCTCTTTTACACTGAAAAGAGCGCCATCATGATCCGTTGAAATTGACACCATATAAGTTATGGTTTGGGTAGTGACCCGAATTGTCTTTTTCTTAAGTTTTGGTATGCATAGCATGTGTAAAATGTTTACAACCAAAATAGGATAAATATATGTTTATAAGGTTATCCCACAGAATACATTGGGTATTTCTCCTATCACCAAACCAGAGACAAATTTTTTTTGTCAGAAAGGGTTGATTTCTTGAGAAACTAGTTCTTGCGAAACAAGTGAGTGGGAGGACAGTACAAACTCAACGAGATTAGAGAATCTCCGTTATCATGTCAAGAGTAGCGCAACACTGGAAGTTGTTCCGGGGTTTCCTATTTTGACTAAATAGAAGACACTACATATGTTGTTGATACTTCGAATGAGTTTGCGAACTGAACCACAAAAGTCCTAAAACTTTGTACTTAGACCAACTTGTGGTTTGAGTGTGAAGTGTTGTTTTGACAACAAAGGACGTCGACCTTATAAAGGAAGAAAATGATGGGCCCTGACTTTGTAAAATTGGCTATGACTCATTATATTTGCGATAGTGTCCCTGAATGAATATCATGTATGTGACTTTGTAGTCCTTTTCGATAGGCATGATGCCTAACGATAGCAAACGGATCTATATAGAAACAAAGACATGGATATTTACATCCTTTGAAAGTTGAACTTGTCGAAAGATGTTTTCGACGAAGTTCAAAGAGTTGACTACTGCAAGATGTTGATCTTCCGTAGTGATGCTTTAGTCTTTGCGGATAATTCTAGCAAAATTTACATATTATGATATGGCAGTTGAATAACAAAAACTAACGTTCCTCTCAAGGAAGTTTGATCGAGGATGTGTACTTTACACAGTCTGAGAGTTTTGTAAAATTCAAAAGGTTGCTGGAAAGGTATGCACACTTCAATGGTTGAAGTGAGCATAACGAAGTTGGAATCTTTACCTTAGTGAAGTTATCAAAAGAGTTTGATTCCATCATGAACGATAAAGATGCTTGTATAATTACAAGAAATTAAGTGGGAGCTCTAAGACATATTTCCAATGCTTTATGTAGATGACATATGGTTGATTGGAAAATATGTATTTTAAATTAACACGGTTATGATTTTAATATTGATGAAAGGCTTAGAAGATATTGGGCATCAATATCCATAAGAGATGGATTGAAGCGCCTGATATGATTGAAGCCAAATTACGTAGTGAAATATTGAAATAAGTCAATATCAAAATGACAAGAAGGAGTTCTTGACACATGGAAAAGAATTGAGCAAGATTCAAGTGTTTTGACACATGATGAGCATAACTAAAATTACGATTTCTAAGTCATTTGTTCCATGCTATGTACACAACCATATGAGTCATGTGCTATAAAAGGTTATAGCAGGATAATTCATATGATGATTAGACAATAGTGGGAGAGATCCTTATGCCATTTTATAAATGCTAAGGATGTGTTTTCCTATGTAGTAATGACAAACTATTTGTTGTAATATGTTACTGATACATCGAAAAGGTATCTCCTTTTCCGAACACTTTTCTTATTGTTTTCCTCTAAACTTGTGTGTTTTGGATACAACTAACACAGACTAACGTTGTTTTCAGCAGAATTACTTTGGTGTCTCGTTTTTATGCAGAAAAATCAACTTTCGGGAAATTGCCCAGAAAATAACCCATTGATGTTTTCACCCTGAAAGACCCCGGAAGCCAGAAGGGGGCTAGGAGAGGGTCCACAAGGTGGCCACCCCCCCCCCCCCACGCGAGTCCCCCCGGCCATGCCAGCATAGGGTGTCGGCCCCCGAGGACCCCCCTTGGACTCCCCTTTCGACTACAAGCAGCCTCCAACCCTAAAACCCGAGGGGGTTCGTCATATTCCAGAGAAACACAACAAAGCGCCGCCACCGCGAAGTTCCTGTTCTGGCACCCTGTCGGGACGGGGAAGTGGAGGAGATCATCGCCATCGTCATAACCAACGCCTCTCCATCGACCATCCATGTTTCCCCCATACATGTGTGAGTAATTCCTCGTTGTAGGCTAAAGGGGATGGTAGGGATTGGATGAGATCGTTCATGTAATAATGTCGTGATTGTTAGGGCATAGTGCCTAGTATCCTCTGTTAGTGCTATTGACATTGTTGCAACTTGTTATACTTAATGCTTGCCACTTTGGGCCCGAGTGCCATGATCTCAGATCTGAACATGTTATTGAATCACGATGATAATTATTGTTTCTTGATCATACCTGCAAGTTGTTTACACATATTGTTGTCCGGAACCCAAGGCCCCGAAGTGACAGAAATTAGGACAACCGTAGGGGATGGCTGCGATGTGAGGGTCACATGTGTTCATGGAGTGTTAATGCTTTGCTCCGGTGTTCTATTAAAAGGAACACCTTAATTACCAGTCGTTCCCTTGAGGCCCCGCTGAAAATGGGCTGGTAGGACAAAAGATGTTGTGCAAGTTCTCATTGCGAGCACGTACGACTATTTACGGAACACATGCCTATGGTTACTTAGTACTTTGATGCTTTATCTTATTTATCTGCCATGCCCCTGACATGATCATTACTAGAACTTTCTTATCCATGCAACGCCCGTTCATCCATCCCTATGCCTACAGTATTTAATCCCGTTGTTTATGTCAAACACTACTGATGCTGCTGTTTTCATTCCACTGCTGCTTTTATTTCACTATTGCTGTCACTATAAAACTGTTACTACTGATAAACCACTGCGAACAAAAGTACTTTCAGGTGCAGGTGAATTGACAACTCATTTGTTAAGGCTCACAAATATTCTTTGGCTCCCCTTGTGTCGAATCAATAAATTTGGGTTTTACTTCCCTCGAAGACTGTTGCGATCCCCTATACTTGTGGGTCATCAGTTACACTAATAGTCTTGTCATGTATTCAAATAATTTTATCTCAATTAAAATATGTGATGAAGGGTAGAACAATAGGCTGGAAGGAAGTTCCATGCTGGATTTGAATGAGTTTCAAAATTAAAGTATTGTGACGGATACTACAACAAAGGCTAAGTATATCGTTGTGTTGACAACAAATAATAGGAGTATTTTGTGTCAAGGAGTTCTTTATTGAACTTGGTGAATCTCCAAGAATGCTGACACTATGGAGCTACATTTTCACAATGTTAGTAACATTGGTTTAAGCTGAGGAATTAAGGTCTCACCGGTTGACCAAATATATACAAAGCCATCTCATTAGAGAATGAGTGATGCATGTAGACACAAAGAACATGCAAATACGATAGGACCTGAACAGTTCAGATCTTTTGATGAAGTTAACCATATGCGAAGCATGGTAATAACACAGGAACGTCATATGTGTTAAGTGCTTACAGACTAGTTTATTGACTCTAGTGCTAGTGGGAGACTGAAGGAAATATGCCCGAGAGGCAATAATAAAGTGGTTATTATATTATTCCTTGTTTATGATGAACGTTTATTTCTCATGCTAGAATTGTATTAACCGGAAACGTTGATACATGTGTGTTTAATAAACAAACAATCGTTCCTAGTAAAGCCTCTCTTTTAACCAGCTTGTTGATTAACAGATTATCAAGGTTTCCTGATCATGAACATTGGATGTTGTTAATAACGAGGTCATGCCATTAGGAGAATGATGTGATGAACATAAACCCAAACTAAGTATAACAATATGATTAAGTCATTTAGTTTATGTTGTTATGTCTTACATACGAAGTAACCTCATTCCTTAGACCATGAGATCATGTCAATCACTAATACCGGAAGGGTGGTTTGATGTCATCAAACGCCACGCCGTAACATGGTGACTATAAAGGTATTGTTGGTATTCGGAAAGTGTTAGTTGAGGCTCATGGATCAAGAGTGGGATTTGTCCATCCAAATGACGGAGAGATATACTCTGGGCCCTCTCGGTGATATCACATCGACACCGCTTGCAAGCACGTGACTAGGTCACAAGGATGTCATGTCACAGAACGAGTAAAACAGTACTTGTCGGTAACGAGATCGAACTAGGTATGGTTGATACCAATGATCATATCTCGGACAAGTAAAATATCTCAAGACAAAGGGAATAGTTACGACGTTGATGGTTCACACGATCACGAGAGTCATCGTTGAATATATAAGAGTCATCACGGATCTCCAGATCCCGTTGTTGATTATTGATCGGAGAGGTGTCTCGATCATGTCTGTGTTATTCGAGAACCGTAGGGTGACACACTTAAGGTTCTATGACGCATTTGAGAGGATACAGAATATCAGAGAAAAGTTTGGACATCACCGAAATTGTTTCGGGGAATATTGAAATAATCACCGGAATTATTTCAAGGAATATTGAAATACTTCAAGGTGGTATATGTTAATGTTTGATTAACAAATAGTCCAAGGGGGTAAGTGTTAATGTTTGTTAATAGGATTAACAAATATTAAAATAAATAAATGAAATTGTTTTATTTATTAAAGAAAACCCTTGGAATTTTGAGTGGGAATTGATGAGAGAATGAGTGATAGTTGAGTGGAGACTCCACCCACATGATGAGGGGAGAGGTGGAGGCACCAAAAATTCGTGGCTGCCTCCCCCTCCTATATAAAGAGGGGTTGGACCTTCCTCTCCCCACACACTTGGTGTCATCTCCACCTCCCTCCTCCCGCTACTCCACCTCATGTTCATGCGCTTGGCGATGCCCTAAACGAAGTTTTCTCCACCACACCACACTGTCGTGCTGCTAGAATTCCGAGGGTTCCTCTACTTCTGCTGCCCCGCTGGATCGAGGGAATGAGGGTCGTCATCAAGTAGTACATGTGACCGATCACGGAGGCACCGCCCGATTGCGGTGCACATCTTCTTGCTCTCGGGATCGGTGTGAGTACGACTACGCCAACAACGAGATTCGATCTCGTAACGCTTAGAGTCTTCGAGGGTATGTTTTGTTAAGGCTCTCTTTCTCCCCATTTCACTTCATCTGCTAGATTAGATCTTGGCCTTTTGGGTGTCTCTCGCGTAGGAACTTTTTTTGTTTTCTATGCTACAAACCCTTCAGAATTGTATAAAGGGGAAAGGGGCAGCCTTTCCCCTTGCCCGAGCCATGTGGACTTAATCCCACATGGTTGGCCGGACAAGGGAGGTGCAGCCACACCCCAACATGGGACCCAAGTTGCCAAGGTGGGCTCACCTCCATTTTCAATTTTCTTTCTCCCAATTTTCCCCTAATGGGCCTCTTTTGCCCGGAAGACCCATTAGTGGAATAAATGCATTTAAAAATAAAATAAAATGATATTTAATTATTAATTACACTAATTAATAATAAATATACACTTCTTATTTATTTCGAGTCCTGGAACCCCTTCTGGTACCCTTTGATCACCATCGGGCATTTCTCCCTTAATTCTGATACATCTTCGGAACTTTCCGGTCTCTATAGGATAAATACCATAACGATTCCGGCTATTTCTATTATTCTCTTCCGAACTAAGACCACTCTTAACCATTGTCTACCCATAAGCGTGACACCGTATGGTTCGGGCTACTCCAGACATGGCCGAGACACCTCTCCGACCAATGACCAATAGCGGGATCTGGACATCCATAATGGCCCCTGTGTATCCATCGAAGTTTTTGCGTTGCTTTGAACCTTAAATGTAAGTCCCCATGCCTCTTGCCTTAGCGATACTTTGCTTGTCCGAGACTTGATCTTCTGGTATCTTATACCCCGTTTAGTATCGTTACCGACATAACAATTCTACTCGTTCCCGTGTCGTTGCATCCCCGTGACCTAGTCACGTGCTTTCAAGATAATTGATGCAATTCCACCGAGCGGGCCCAAGAGTATCTATCTGTCATTAGGATTGGAAAGTCCCACTCTTGATGGCTCGCCTCAACATATCCCTTTCATTACCCAAGAGATGCCTTTATACACCTTGTCACGGTGTGATGTTTGATGCAATCAAAGTAACTTACAGGATAGCAATTAAAATACCATCTCACGATTGAAGGATGTGGTACTATGTTTTCGTCATTATAACGTTGAACTTAATGACTCAATCTCGTCATGATAAACATAATGGGTGTGAGTCGATCACATCATTCACCAATGACATGACTCCATTGTCAATGGCATAAAAGCCCGTGATCAAGAAACCTTGATCATCTGTTTCCCAACGAACTAGTATAACTAGAGGGTACTAGAGACCTGGTTCGTTTACATACCACACATGCATTAATGTTTCCGCTTAATATAGTTATAGCATGGTATAAAACATTATGAACATACAAGTTATTATAATAAATACCCTTTATTATTTGCCTCTAGGGCATAACTACTTCAAAAGGGGCTTCAAGATTAGAGTTCTCCTCACAGGTAACCAGATCTCTATCTTCCCAAAAATCCTGACTAAGAGAAATAGGAAGTCTGGCTTCAAACCAAAAGAGATTTCCGTAATGATTAGTGGCTACATCAAGCATTTATTTTGTGGAATACATAAGGCCACCAAATCCTTCTAGCTCAGACAGATTGTGTTTCATGCGTCTCTGGTTAGCAACATCATGGAAGAAGGCAGTGTTTTTGTCTCCTTCCAAGATGTTTCTTTCTCTCGATCTTTATCAATTTTTAGCTTCTTATTTTTTCCAAAATTTATTAAACCTGTTAGTATTGACTTTAAGCCTCTCTTGTTCTGAGGTGGAGAGTTTATTTTGTTCATAAAAAATATCAAGCAAAATAAATTCTTCGGCTAGTTCTTTATTTCTCTTTTTTATGGCCGCCTCCTCATTGGAATTCCAATCCCTCAAACATTTACGAAGGTTCCCGAGTTTAAATTGCCACACCTCAATGGCAACATTGTGTGGGAAGGGAGAAGACCAGGACTTCACGATTTGGGTAAAACCATCTTGTTCTAACCACCATTTTTCAAAATGAAAAATCCTTTCAAAAGGAGGGGAGTTTTCACCGGTATCTAGAAGTAGAGGAGTATGATCACTTCCTAGAGGAGGTAAAGCTCTAACTGTATAGAGGAGAAAATATTGTTCCCAATTAGTAGTAGAAAAACCCTTATCAATCGCTGCCATTGCCAAATTGGTTTGATTATTTTCCCAAGTATAACTGTTGCTGCACATTTTAAGATCAATTAAGCCCCACTTATTGATCCAGTCGTTAAACAGGAAACCCAATGTTTGTTAATGTTTCCAGTGTTTTTATCGTACTAATCTCTAATAATGTTACAATCACCACCCAACAAAGTGGGATAATCATCTATTTCCATAACATCATGAAATTGGACCAAAAACTTAATTTTATAATATGCCTAGGCAGTACCATAGACGACAATCAAGCGCCAAACAAAGCCATCTTTTTTGTTTTTGACAACATAAATAAGGCAATATTTTTTGGTTGTAAAGCCAATTATATTAAACAGATCAGCTCTCAAACCAACCAGAATCCCACCCGCGGTATTGCTGGCTAGTTCTAGCTTTTCGGTTCCAGCTTTTGTCCGAGATATATGTTATCTATTTTTAGCTTGGGATGATGTCTTGATGAGATTTTGCACATGTTTTCAGGGAAATCTCCTCTTGCATTATACTCCCTCCGTATCGAAATGTAAGATGTTTTAGCGTTTTCTAAGAAACCTGTATCTAGACACATTTTAGTGTATAGATTCATATGAATGTACACACTAAAACATGTCTAGATATATTTTATTTAGAAAATGCTAAATCATTTTACATTTTGATACAGAAGGAGTACAAGTTTGTATCTTATTTTTGTTAAGTTTATTGGTCACTATTTTTGTTCAACTAATACTCACTATGCTTCAAATTACTATGTACAGTATATTAAATTTAATCAAACCAGTTTTTGTCGCAAAATTATGAACTCTAGGAGATATATATTGGGTGAGAATCACCTTGGAGAAATCATGTCGAATAGAGCACCCTCATACCTGAATTCGGGTAGAAAACTGCAATTTATTTTGTAGGGCTTCAACCCAAGTCAACTTTTGAAAGGCACCCTCGGACCTAAATTCGAATAGAGCACCCTCAGACATGAATTTAACTCGGAAGTATCATCCCTACAAAAAAAAACTTTTGTCAATAGACATTATGAATGCTTGGTTGTTCCAACAATCGGCGGTATAGGGTTTGCAGGGAACGATGATCTCGTTAGGGATCTCGGCTACATGTTTATATAGGATAGAAATAGCCTCTACCGTGGCTTATAGATGATGTACATGTATAGTTTGGTATACTATACCATACCTATACGTGCATATTATATATATGTGTAACGCTCCTCCTTAATCTTATCCTACAGAAAAGTTGAGATTACACTTAAGCTCATCTAAATTATTTACAGTGAGAGCTTTAGTAAAGCCATTAGCAACTTGATCTCTACTAGAAACAAAGCGAATATCCAACTTCTCGTCTGCTACTCTTTCTCAAACAAAATGAAAGTCAATCTCAATGTGTTTTGTATGTACATGAAAGATAGGATTGGCAGATAGATATGTGCCACCTAAGTTGTCACACCATAGACATGGTCTTTCCTTTAGCTTAACATCGAGCTCTTTAAGAAGGGCTTCAACCCAAATCAACTCAGCCGTGACATTAGAAATGGATTTATACTCAGCCTTAGTACTGGATCAAGAGACTATGGCTTGTTTTCTCGCACTCCACGAAACTAGATTAGGGCCAACAAATATTGCAAAACCTCCACTGGACCTCGTGCCACCAATACAATCTTCCCAATCTGCATCTAAAAATGCACTAAGGAGATTGGACGATGAAGTTGTAAATGTAATACCAAGCTATAGTGTGTCATGAGCATACCAAAGAACTCAATTAACAGATGTACAATGAGATGTGGTGAGTGCATGTAAATACCGACAGACTTTATTAAGTGAGAAAGACAAATCTAGCCTTTTTAGAGTAAGGCATTGCAATGCACCAACAATTCTATGATACTGTGTGCTGTCCTCAGAGCCTAGTGGCATCTCCTCCATGAGAGACAACCTGTCATTGGAAGAAAGAGGCGTGGGAGAACCCTCACAGCCACGCATCCCAGCTTTGTCGAGAAGTTCAGTAGCATATTTTTGTTGTGTCAATAATAAGGAAATCCCAACTTCTACAATATGACGATGTTTTCTTTCAGCAGAACCATTCTGTTTATGAGCATGTGGACATGAGATATGATGTGTGATACCAATTTTCTCAAAGAAACTGTCTAATTTTTCATACTCACCATCCCAATTAGTTTGCATTGTGATGATTTTTCTATGAAATTTTCATTCAACAAGTGCTTGAAAATTAATGAAGACTTGGTATACTTCAGATCTGTTCTTGAGCAAATAAATCCACGTAAATGTAACATCCCTTATTTTTGGAAAGTGCAAAAATCAAAAAAAAATTGAAACCTTTTGTTTTCATGTTGTGCAAGTCACCAAAAACCAAATGAGATGCAAGAAACAAAAGGAAACAATACATATTTCAATGATATCGGAATTAAGAATCCATTATGCCCCTATTTCCTAAACCATACAAGCCCATTCAAAATAAATATTCATTATTCATAGAAATTGTTTTTCTCTTAGGAAACCTTGTTTTATAACATGTTTTCAAATTAACTATTACTTTGAAAATATTTAATAGCCTTTGAAACCAGAGAACTATTACCCCTAACGGTTTCCATCCCTAAAATTTATTTCATAAGAATAAGAACTATTTATATTGATATACAAATGTTATTCCAAGTTTTAAACATAAAGTGGTATTCATAAATTGTTTTGTTTATGAAAATCATATGAAATTATTTGGGAAAACAAATAATTGCAAATGTGGTGATCCTCTGATAATGATTTATCCACTTTCCTATTTAATTATTTTCTAATTTGGAAAATGGCATAAGTTGCTATTAGGGTTTACCCCCTAATTTAAAATACAAAATTATGAAAATAAGATGTAATGACTTTCAAAAATAAGTTTACAACATGTAGCATGTCACTGAATTTTTCTTTGACAAATATTCATATTTTATATTTTTCTAAATTAAAAATCACATTAAGTTACTATTAAGGAATTATTTCAATTTTCAAAATTCAAAAGTAAAAATATGTTGAAATGTTTACAAAAATGATATGGTTTGAAAGATATTAATGTTACAGGAATTTATAAATTTATTTGACCTTATTTGGATTAATAAAACATAAGTTATTAACATTTTGTCAAAAACAGAAAAGAAAAGAAAAAAAAATGTGACATCAGTGATGACATCATGTCGTCCCTTTCCTCTCGCCAGAAATCGCGCCCGTGACAGGTGATTTGAATCCCGCTGATTTATCGCGATTGAATGCTCGAATCAACGCATTGGCCCCTGCCCTATATAGCCCCCGAGCTCCTCTCCATTTCCCCTCTCCTGTCTCTCTCAACGACGCCCCGACGCGCAGTTATTTCTCATCGGAGCCCCACACTGCCGCTGCCGTCTCTTGCAGATTCCGGCCGCCACGGTGAGCCTCTGCAGCCCCTGTTGGTCCCTATCCACTCCCCACGTCCGGCCGCATCCCCTAATGCCTGTACCTGTTTTTCTTGCGCAGCAAATCGAGCAAGACCACAACGACCGAAGCTTCCTCGTCACCATCCGCTCGTCGCCGTTGACAGAACATCCGCCAAGTCCTCCCGTGCGTGCCTTCGTCTCTGCCTCGACAAGACGCACCTCCCCGTAGGGTCTGTTGAGCTCGAGGACCCCGGAGCGCCGTCGTCGGCAAAATCCGAGGCCCAGCGCTGCCGCCAAGTCCATTTCTGGCGACCAACTTCGGCGGAGGTAACCTCGACCTCCCCTCACCATTGGATCTAGATCAACGCGTAGGATTAGTGTGACGCCCCGAGATCGGGCACTATGCAGATTTCAGCATTTCCGCCAAAATCCACATAATAATCGATTCCAGGTTGCCACTTGTGATAACATTACAACAGTTCACGAATAATCCACAACAACAACAGAAAAGATATACAAGACGACTCAAACGAGTCAAGGATACAACTGATACAATACAAAGATCCAAATAACAGCGGAAGAAACAACATCGCGTCCGACTACGGACAAGATACAAATTGGACTAAGAGTCCTGAAGATAACCGATGGCGTCCAATCCCTGCCCAGGCCAAGCCGGAGGGATTCCCAAGCTAACGTCGTCAGACTTCAAACCTGTTGACTGCAATGTGGAATATGCAGCACGAAATGGATTCGTGGGTCACGGTTAAGTACTGGCAAGTGGATAAACCATACTCACAAGATACCAGCGTAACCAATCATCACAAGATACAAATACTTTGGGTACAACAGAAGGAAGGGATTATTGCAAAGAAGCGGCCGCGGGCTGCACTAACTAACTACAGAGACGCGCTACAACATCCGGCTAAAAGAAAGGGATAAGATAGCGCGACAAAACCAACTAAAACTACTCACCAAACAATACCCATCCAATGTTACCCCCTACTAAGGAAGCAACCCAAGGAAACTCACACGGTTGATTAAGGTGACATTCAGTTTTATGATGGAGGTAATCTATATTACTAGTCAAGTTATCATCGTTAAGTGTAAGTTGTCTGAGTACTTGTTAGCCAGCACTTTCACCAAGTCATCCATAACCGCGGACAACACGGCTTCTCGAGAAGATTAACCCTGCAGGGATGCACCAATTTGGCCGTATACGTAAGAATGACCCGCCAGATGGAAATGCACTTCCACCAAGCGAGGCACTCAACACAACCCAACTCTTCTTCGCATCAAGCCCAAAGAACCCCGTGCAATTGAGCGCACGGCTAATCAAGCCCCACGAAGAAAAGGGGACCCTCATAGCACTCTAAGAACGTGTCTCCCTAAATGCCGACTACAAAAGTTCCACCCTGGCGCCAAGGGTTCACACCTGCATATGCATGCAGCAAATGGAAAACCCGAACTAAATGAGGCGATTTGGACGAGATGCGAATCGAATGAAAGTTGCGGGGGGCGCCCATACTCGCTTCCCACATGCGGTTAGCGTGCTCATCATGGATCGGAGGACAAGACCCTTTTCCTAATTAAGGTCGATACTAGCAGGCGTCAAAACCACGTCGGGCCTCCTGCCGGTGCCTTATCATCAAATTATTATTACCCAAAACATTAACATGTTGTTGATTAAGTTGAAACCCAACTATCAAACTAAACAGGTGATAAGAGGGACAGCAAGACTTGAGCACAAACAACACTAAGCATGCAACTACGACACGAGGGCCAACGGAGTAAACAAACAACAGGTAATAGGAAGTGGAAGGAAGGCTATATCATGGTTGCAAGGTAAACATATGATAGGATCGAGACACAAGCATCGAATCATAAGGCTAGCATAAGTACAACGGAAAGAATCGGTAACAAGTGATGAAAGGCAGCCATAGGTAGCAAGTGAGTATACTTGCCTGATATCCAGCAAGTAGAGGTACATCTGCAGAACTTGTCGTTGCTCACATCATCTCAACGTCCTATCCGCGAAGAAGCAACGAACTAGAACAAACACTGGATGTAGTAATTACTACTACGGCAAAAGATCCGGCATGATCCTATTTTATATGCATGATAATTAATTGATGCATCAAAGTAAACCAGTTGACATGGTAAACATATTTAAACGGGCCCATATGCAATTTTGGATTGCATATGGAAAAGAGCCCATGAATTAATGTTGAATTAAATGATCTACAAATAAACATCATGTGAAAGTTGATTAGAATGATGCATGGATGATGAAAACGATAAGAAAACAACAATAGCTTCAATTTGATATGTTGTTTACCAAGTTTGGAAATTATTGGTTAAGTTATAACTTTGGCATTTTAAATGATTTAAACAAACATTTGTTGTTTTCACCAATTTTAAATGTTCAAAACAGATAACAAAATTTATATTTGGAAAGAACACACAATTTTAGATGAAATACATATTTCATTTGTTGAATTTGGATTTTAGATGAGCAAGTTATTAAATTGACAATTTTAGATGCATTAATTAAGAAATAGTTGTTTTCAGCAATTTAATTTATTCAAAATAGAAAACAAATTTTATATTTGGAAAGCTTATTCAATTTTGCATGGAAAACATATTTTACATGTTGGAATTGGATTTGAATTGCCCAAGTTATGAATTTTGCAATTTAAAAGGTTTAATTAAAGCATTGAATTATTGCACCACTTTTTAATTAGGAAAAACAGTAAACAAATTGTATTGGAAAAGGTTGAAAACATTTAGCAAATGTTCACTGGACATTTGAGCTATTAGACATAATTTTTGGATCATTATTGAATTTATTATGCATTTTTCCATAAGCATTTTTATTCTGCCCTTTTTAGTAAACAGAAGGAAACATGTTCAAATTTAATTCAATTGTGACCAAATAAAATACCAATGTGTAGAGTTTGTTAAGAAAAAATTTTAGAGCCCAAGTTTGCTCAATTTGGGTGAACAGAACTCAAGTTATGAATTCCCAAAGTTTCAAATTTTAAAAGCCATTTCTGTAGTTAATTATTTAGTGCAAAATTTATTACAGAAACATGTTGCAACTTTGTGACTAATAGAAATAGCACAAGATTCTGAATCCATAGCAATTTGAATCATTGAAATTGGAGCATTTTTCAATTTGTTATGGATTTTACAATTAAAGACTCAGATCTGTTTTTCTGGATTTCGGGAAATAAAAGAAAAAGGAGGAAAAAGGGGGTGGCTTTTGCTGCGGGAGGGGGGATTCGAACCCGTGCGCGAGCGTGCCCGCGGAAAGGAACCAGGCCACTGGGGTGTGCTGCAGTTAGTGATAGGATACGGGCCTGGCCCAAGATGGGGAGATGCTGCGCGGTATTTTTTTTCTGACGAACTGAACCTGCACCTGCTGTACAGGGACGACGGACAGGGCACGACGGCGGCAACGAGGCAGCGCTGCTCGACGGCAGGCTCGCAGAGCAGGAGGGAGAAGAGAAGGGAGGAGAGGCCCGAGGGCGTAGAGCTCACCGGGGTTCGCCTCGTCGTAGTACTGGAAGAGGAGGATGGCTCGGGGACGCCCCGCCGCTGACGGTGAGCAGTAGCAGCGCAGAGGAAACTGCGGCGGGAAACGGCGACGGCGCAGCCGCCCTGGCGTCCCTCCGACCCGACCGAGGCAGCTAGGGCGAAGAGGGGTGTTCCCCGACTCCATTCCCGCAGCGAGCCAGGCCCGGCGATGACCGCGACGGTGACTCCAAGGGCTCGAAGTGCCGGCCATGGCGGCTGTCTCCATGTTCAGAAGAAGAAAATTCAGAAAGAAAAAAAAACAGAGACGAAAGGGAAGAAGAGAGCGGCGGCAGCTGGAGAGGAAAGGAGGAGGAAGAAGCTAGGGTTAGGGTGAAGGAGAGGGGGCTTTATGGAGGAGGGGAAAGGTGAGAGGGAGGGGACCATGGTGGAGGAGGGTGGTGCGGTGGACAGGTGGGTGCCCTCCTCATGCAACCGTACGGAGAAGAAAGGTACGTGGGCTGGGAGGAGAGGAGATGGGCCAGGTGGAGAGGAGATGGGCTGGGCTGCTCTCTCTCTCGCTTAAACATTTTTTTTGTTTGGGTTTGTTTTATTAGTTCCAGAGATTGTGTTTGGCATTATTAAGAATTGATTTATGCAATCAAATAAAACCTAGAAAGCTTTAGCAAACGAGATTTGATGGGTTTCAAATAGTTTGCAAATTTTAAATGCATGAGGATGCATGATGCCATGCCATGAAAAAGAAAAACAACACACAATTTTATTTGGGGGAAAAACCCCGGGTGTTACAATTAGATTGTTTATTCGAAAAGGTATCGGCCAATAGGATTTGGCCACGACAGCAGCACGTTAAGTGACCTATCTGTTGCTCGGCGCAATGCGTAGATGGCCCAAACCCACTCCCTAACCATTGCCCTGAGCGATAGATAAGCCCTTTTATACCAGCCCGTCTGTGGTATTTTTTCTGAATAAAAATAGAATGTCAATTTTGCAGAAAATCCCCTCCTCTTAGATCTATCACAACTTCTGATCCACAAGACCAAATTTAGCAAACTTGGACTTTTTGGAATCATCACAACATTTAGAAACTTTTGGCCCTGACCAAATTTAAATTTGAACATCTAAAATTTGTTCAATTTCAAATATGCTTGTATGATGAATTTTGGCATAATTCAAATACTACAAATCCAAAAATTGCAAATAAAATATATTTGGAAACCTTAGGATGTGTACTTTCATATCCTATGTTCCAAAATAATTTTTGAACAAGTTAAATTTGAATTTGGAATTAAGTGGTGTATTTGTTTATTTTGACATAGATTTAATTCTATAGATATTTTCAATATAATTCATTTTGCAAAATTGCTCCATTTGGTAACCTTGAACCAGAGACATCATTGCCTAACCATTTTGGACACACTTGGACCATGACCATGTGTTTTGACCAAAAACCCAACATAGTGACTCATCCTTTTTAGCAGGTCTTAGAAATTGTTTCCATCTTTCATTCTTTGATGTTATGGCTAACTGAGAGCCAAGCCCAAGTCCTTAGTATGTGTAAATCTCATATAATGCCAAGTAGTGAACCTTAGTTTTCTATCTACTCCTCCACTTCCCCATTCATGCTTCAAAAAATCATCAAGTTAGCAAAATGGAGATCAAGACTCAAGCACAAGAAGAAAACTTCATTTTCAACTTGGTGGCAACATGAAGAGCTACAAGAAAGATCAACGAAGAAATTTTGAAGAAAAGACTTGGACTCCACAATTAGAAGCAACCCCAAGGAAGTGCAAATTCATGAAGAGAATCAAGAAGAAAACATGTTCCTCTCTCTCTTTCTATCTTTCTTATTTCCTTTCTTTTCTAAATGACTTAGTGGTATTTTGTTCCCAATACCACCTTGGACCAACTAGAGATAAATCCATAAAGAATCTATCAAGACCAAGAGAACGCATCCAAGGAACAGGACTACAATAGAAGCATGAAGATGATCTTCAAAAAGACAAGCATGTGAAGACCTGGAGCAATCCATACAAGATTAAGAGTTAGAAAGTTGTTTTGTCCAACCTTTGACCCAAATGGAATACCCAAGAACTCATCATAGCATTTCTTTTGCTTTGTTATCTTGATTTGATTCTAGACCTACCCTAACCAAAGTGGAAAGACTAACTTAGATCACCCCAAATGTCTTGATGAAATGACTAAGTGTTACACATTGTTATGTGCTACTTTAGTTGAAATAGTGAGATCACCTTGGTGAACTCTTGGAACTTCCTCGACAAGTATGACTAATTGAGTTTGAATATTTCCAACCCAAGTCTTTACCAACCATAGTCCCTTTTGGTAGACCTTAACCTAATCACAATAGTTTCCTTAACAAACTAAATTATTGTGATAGACCTTAGCCTTACCTTGACCCAATTAATATAAAACCCTTTTGACTAAGTGTGTTGATTGTTATCCTTTGTTCCCTTGTTGTTTGTGAAAGTTGTTTATTGATATTTGTTTGATTTGTTTAGATTGTACGAAGGGAAATGAACCTGTTGTGAAGAGAGTGTGGTTTCTTCACCAACCTTCAACAAGCCAAGTGACACATCATAAACTACCTATTATTTTCTATATGCATTAGAACTTTTGAGTAGCATGCATGATAGGAAAATCTTTGGTAAAATATTATGCTATGCTTTTATCCCAAGTAGTGTGTAGCCATCCTTATTACCTTGATATTGTAGCAGCCTTAAAATTTTGGTAGTTGATTGCTTAGCTATGCTTGTAGAGGAAGTTGATGTGATTGGAAAATATAACTATGTTTTGAATGATTACCCTAAAGGGTATATGAAATAATTTTAGTGGAGTACTAGATACTCACAAGTAAGTGTGGCATGGTAGGGGACCATTTACTTGGTTGAACCTATGAAAATGTTCACATGGATAGCATGGTAGGGGGTCACATTAGTGGTTGTACCTATGAAAATGCTTATTACCCAGCATGGTAGGGGATCACATTAGTGGTTGTACCTATGAAAATGCTTATTACCCAGCATGGTAGGGGATCACATTAGTGGTTGTACCTATGAAAATGCTTATTACCCAGCATGGTAGGGGATCACATTAGTGGTTGTACCTATGAAAATACTTATTACCAGCATGGTAGGGGATCACATTAGTGGTTGTACCTATGAAAATGCTTATTACTCAGCATGGTAGGGGATCACATTAGTGGTTGTACCTATGAAAATGCTTATTATCCATCATGGTAGGGGATCACTTAGGTGGTTGTACCTATGAAAATGCACTTATCTATGGCATGGTAGGGGATCACTTTGGTGGTTGTACCTATGAAAATGCACTTATCTATGGCATGGTAGGGGACCATTCTCATGGTTGAACCTATGAATATGTCGACATTTCTGTCTATGACTTTTGGTTTATGGTTTCTATCAATGGCACTGTCTTAATTGAAATTGTTCACTGATTTATGAAAATGTAGGAGAAAATTTTCTTTATGCAAACTTAGCCAAAAACTCCTCTCAGCCAAATATTCATGTAGTTATAGTCTTGCCATTTTATATCCACCATAGCGTTACTTCCCAATACATTAAATTGTATTGACCTCTTATGGCTGCATATTCCATCCTGCAGATGATTCTGAAGACGAGTGAGGACTTCGTTTAGGATCTCGAGACTATCGCCAACATGTTTTGCCTGTGGCACATGAAGAAGATGGGCTCAATGTTGTACTATGTTTTCTGATGTATTACTTTGTTTTCTGCTAGTCTTCTAAGACTATGCAAGTTCTAATATTATTTTGTAAAGGCTGGATCATGCGATGTAATAGATTTTGATGCATTTGCATGATATTTCATCTTGTATTGTGGTGCTAGCAATTGATCCAGGAACTAGCACAATAACACAAATGTTCTTGCATTATTTAATTGTGGGAACGCTACAGTACATTTACTAAAATAATCTTAAAGCTTACATAGTATGCATGCTTGCCAACAGAGACAGGAAAAGGACCCCATACATCAGAGAATACTTGTTCCAAGGGAACAGTAGACATAGTAGTGGAGATAAGATATGGCAATTGATGGCTTTTAGCTAATTGACAAGGATCACACATATAGGGTTTTATATCAGCATAATATGAAATATTATTCTTTCTAAGAACTTGTTGAACTTTAAAAGACAAAGGATGTCCTAAATGGTGATGCCATATGGATGAAGATGGCTTTATTGATACAAAAGCTTGCTTGGGCGATCTAGTGGAGATGGGAACCAACGGGAGACTCCATCATGGCAAGGACCTTTAAACATTGTTCTTCTTGTTGCATAGTCATTGATCAAAAAGAAATATGAATGGAATTCAATAAACATATTTTTATCAAGAGTTAATTTATGAACTGAAAGAAGATTCATGGAGGCACTAGGAACATGAAGGATATTTTTAAGTTTTAAGGAACCATAGGGAGTATGCAATGTTGAATAACCAATTCGTACCATTACCATTTTTAGTGTGGACACAATCACGTCAATTGTACCTTTTGCATGTGGTGATTCTAGCTCCCCGGCGATGTGGTGCGTGGCCCGTGTGTGTGAGTACCAGTTGGTGTCGACGCGATATGAAGGAACATGAGCATTCTTATGCTCACGGTCACCTCCTTCATCATCAGAATCATCACCTCGACGCCACCAATAGTTACTTGGAGAATGGCCATGATTTCTGCATATTTGTCATGTGACAACCTCATAGGGTGTAGGGGCACGTCTACGGCACCCATCACGACACCGATCTTGGCCACCGCCATCGCGACGGCCTCCATCTTGCTGGCGCCAACCACCATCACGGCGTCCACTTCCATCTTCGCGCGTATAACGGAGGTCACCATAGTCGTCACGCAGACGATCTCCATCTTGGCGCCGATCGCGATGATCGTAGTTACCGCGTCCCCCTCCATCTTGGCGCATGTGGTCATCCATACGCCTGTCATCACAGCCAGGAGAGTGGCGTGCACCACGGTAGTCACCGCAGTCAGGCGAGCGGGATACAACACGGTAGTCAACGCGACCACGACGCGCTGCATTTGCCAAGAAAATGAAATCTTTAGTGCCTTGGCCTGTTTCGGCGAGCATCTTCTGACTTATGTCATGGGAATTGAGCTGGCCAAAGAGATCGTACAACGTTGTGCTTGGATTGGCGTTCACCAAGGACACTAAAGAGTTGTAGGAGGCGTCAAGGCCATTGAGTATGTAACCGACGAGCTTGTCGTCATCAATTGTCTTCTCAGCAACGGCAAGTTCAGATTTGAACCCCTTCATCTTCGTGGAGAGGTCGTGTTGTGCTTCTTGGTCATGTTTAGGGAGGTATGAAGATTCTGCACTTGCGAGCGAGATTGTGATGCAAACATATCTGTGATTGCAGCCCAGATTTCAATCGAGGTGTTCAATACGAGAATCAACAGGAAACTCACCACCTGTTAGTCCCGTTCGAGCCAGGTAATGTATGCCGGGTTGTCAATGGTCATCTTCTTCTTCGGTTCGTTGTTGTTCTCAACCTCCAGGGTTTTAGCCGGCGCGGCATCTGTGCCATCAAGCAAGCCAGAGGCCCACGTGTCGCGCAGAGTTGGGAGCATCAGTGCCTTCCAGAAGAGGAAGTTCGTTGGTGTCAGTTTTTTGGATGTGTGTGACCCCAATCCGGCCGAAGCAGAGCTCGATAAGGTTGCCATGGTGATGGAGGGAGCGTAGGGTTTTGGTTTTTGGGTGTTTTGGGTTTTGCTTTTTTGGGTTCTTCGGTGTAGATTGGATCTCCAGCGGCTAGGTCAGGGCAAAGGAAGCTCTGATACCATGTCTATGGTATAGGGTTTGCAGGGAACGATGATCCCGTTAGGGATCTGAGCTACATGTGTATATAGGGTAGAAATAGCCTCTACCGTGGATTACAGATGATGTACACATATAGGTTGGTATACTATACCATACTTATATGTGTATGTTACATATATGTATAACACCAACTACACACCTTACTCGATAGTGCCAATAGAAACAACGCTACATCAAAATGAGCCCTATGTTAGTCTCTCAAAATCACATGATCACAGGGAATGTGGTGAAAGCTTCAGGTATCCGTAAAGAGATGAGTTGATTTTTGAAGGGAAACATCGAGGGATTTTTGCGAGGATCCATTTTTTCTCATGATTTGCCAAGTCCCCTCCTCTTGATTGTACGATATTCCTATGAATATGAAATGAAAGTTATATTGCATACAAGCCTAAACCTCTTTTTTACCTTTTGAAGGGTTTTCACCCATGATCCACTATTTCAATATGATCAGCAAAGTGCTACCATGATTAGCTTATTATGGTATGCTCACTGAGAACTGAGACCAGCAAAACTTGCACGATTTTGTCATGAATCATCCAAAATCCCTTTAGAGAGGCTTGGATGTACTTTCAGCAAGCTTGACTGCACCCTGTAAAAAAATGTATTGAAGTTTTATATATGTTCTCAACCACCCCTTTTGTGATCTCCGGCAGAATTAATGGGCAATCAGACACAACACACAGTTGACACACTACAAGACAGTTGTTCATGGTAGACTGGTTGTTGAACCTACACACCCTTTGCCAATCAAGGTGACTACTCCTTTCATGTTTAATACAAAGATAAGTGGGTGGGGATTTTACAAATGACGAGTCAATGATTTTCTCCTTGTATATTGCAAAGATTGTGGTTGCTTCGTGTCCCGTTTCTGCTCGTTAATGATGGTGTGACTTGAGACAGTGAATGTCATCGTCTATAAAAATGTGACGTAGATACAACATTATCTTTATTACGGAGTTACTACATTGAAGGAGGGTTTGCTCGTAATAGTACATGAATTCCCATGTGCTCCTTACGAAAACATTTAACTCTATGAAAGCATCAATGTCATGGTTGGTGTACCACATGGGAGGTTATAGTGGTTCTCCTATTTAACCATGAGAGAAGCGATCGAACGTGATCATAATTTGCAAAGAAGACATCATGCTAGGCCGAGTATATCCTAGTCAAATCTAGGTTCATATTAGAATACACCAAGCACCAATGTACACAATATTTGTACTAGATTGTGTTTGCAATGTTCCTGAAACCATAGTACGTCCTAGGACTTGGAAGCATCAGAATTAGTGAGTTTTTTAATACATTTACCTTTTGCGGATCACCTCGACCAACTTATGAAACTTGTATTCTCTGACAGAGTCGATAGGGCGATCGGACACAAACACGGAGTTGATACCCTACAATGCGTTCCATAGAAACTAGATAATGGAACGCCGCGCCCTAGTCGACTATGATTACTACTCCCTCTGTCTTAAAATAAGTGCCGTTGAAACAGATATATCTAGTTTTAAAATACATCCAGATACATTTACTTTGAGCGACACTTATTTTAAGACGGAGGAAGTACTTGTTTAAAATGTACGATAGAGAGAACTAAACTCTGACTTCACCAAATGTTGGACTCAGTGATTACATACATAATTGTATGAAGTGGCGGAGCCAGCACATATGTATATTGGGTTTAGCTGAACCCAATAAAAATATGCTAATCGATCTATAATTACTATTAATTTGCTTCAAGTTACTAACTCATCTATAGATGTATATAGTGTGGTGAACCCAATTATTGAACTTTTTAGCTTCACCACTGATTGTATACCGCAAAATAACGGCTCCTTATTCACATTTCAGCTGACTAAAGATCACTGTTCAAAATATCATCCGATATGCCGATTTATCGCTTATCGGGTGGTGACCGATAAGATAAATGAATATCGGTGGAGTTTATCATTCGGATCATTTTATAGGTCTTACAAGCGATTTATCGGTCTATATGCCGAAAAAATGGCCGATATATCGATTTTCCATCACGGGAATATGTGATTAATGACATCCATCATAGAATTTTTAATATTATTGAATACTATATATCTATATATCATAATTTAGAGATTTTAGTGCCGATATGATATATTTTTATAGCATATTTTAGATGTTTAGTGCTACAATCTGGGATTTACAAGAAAAATGGCCAATAAATAGTCGACCGATAAAATCGATTTATCGGCCGATAAGCCGATATATCTTTAGAATACGCCTCCTATAACTTATAGGAGGCGCATTTCAAAATGCGCCTCCTATAAGTTATAGGAGGCGCATTTCAGAATGCGCCTCCTATACCTGCAAATGCGCCTCCTATATGCAGGTATAGGAGGCGCATTCTGAAATGCGCCTCCTATAACCCAAATATGCGAGGCTTGGTGCTGGAGGCGCATTCCATATGCGCCTCGCATAACAAAAAAATGAGTCTCCTATAATCTTTTCTGTAGTAGTGTCTTCTCGTGGGCCAACCGGCAAGTTAACGATAAGCGATATCCTAAACATTGCTAAATATGGTGAGATAATGAATGACAATTTTTTCTTAGAATGTGGCATCGATACTATTTGAGAGCTACTTCATTGAGTGAGATGATGCACCCAAAAGTGTATAGCTATGTTGCACCACATATAAAATTTATAATATTATTCCTCATCAATGATCAGGATATCGCTTATTGTTAACTTATCGGTCGGCCCACGATAAGAGATATATCGGCTTATTGGTCGGCCCACGATAAGAGATTTTATCGGTCGACTATTTATCGGCCATTTTTCTTGTAAATCCCAGATTGCAGCACAAAAATATCTAAAATATGCTATAAGAATATATCATATCGGCACTAAAATCTCTAAATTATGACATATAGATATATAGTATTCAATAATACTAAAAAATTATATGATGGACGTCATTAATCACATATTCCCGTGATGGAAAATCGATATATCGGCCATTTTTCGGCATATAGACCGATAAATTGCTTGTAAGACCTATAAAATGGCCGGAATGGTAAACTCCACCGATATTCATTTATTTTAAACGATAAATCGGCATATCGGATGATATTTTGAACAATGTTCCTTATGGCAACATTGAATGTCGTGAAAGCATCAACCATGGTTGTTGCATGACATATCAAATGTTATTGTATATTGTTCCTATTTAAGCATCAGAGGAGAGATTGAACATTATCCCAATTCACAAAGAAGAGAACATGCCAGGTTTGAGTGTAGACTATCCACTTCTTTATTCATATTAGCATGTATCATGTACCAATGAACACAAATTATGCCCTTAGTTGGAACTATGCTTGCTATGTTGTTGAATCCCAAAACATCCTAGGAACCATTAAAGAAATATACATCCCAGGATTTGGAAGCGCCAGGACTTATAACTACACTGAACTATGTTGCCACTTGATTGTCCACCGACACCATAGTCGAGTGAATATGGGCTCTTCTCGGTGCTCAATGGAATCATGGATAGTTAGATTCGTCTTTTCTACTAGTTGTTTGCCATTAACTTGGCACATTTGATTGGGGTTGCAATAGGAATTAAGGATGCTCCGACTTTTTCCAAACATGTCACTTATCGAGACATCGACAAAATCAACAATGTTAACTGGGGCAAGATAACATAATTTGTTCAAGTTGTGCGACTCTAAACCGCCATAACCGTTTCTCTGATGGATATAATCTGTATGCACCAGATTTACCTACTAATACAAATAGCTGCAATTGAAACTAGTTCGGTTGTGAAATCCCCACGAAGCTACGGGCGGAACATAATTCAAGGGATGGTGTGTGATTGGGTGCATCTGCTAGCATTCCCGACCCAATTGTGCATGTATTTCCATCTAACGGCGATTATGTTGGCAACCTTCACATGACAAACTCGCATGGAATCGTATGTCCTGCACTCTTGTATCCTCTTTTTCTGAAATCCTACCCTCTTGCATTTTAAAAGTAAAGATCGTCCCCGGGCGGGTGCATGCAAATACGAAGCTACAACTCGCAGATGCACATAGAATCATGAGGCTACTATCATAATTAGCATAACGACTAGACATGACTATGGTCGTTTCTGATGTTTTTTATAGTACACTCTTATGAGGATTTATGAATTGCTTCAGGGAGGACACTGAATGGTTATCGCGAAATTTCTTTGTCACAATCAGGGTCCTAAATCCTAAGGCCTTGTTTACCTCTCTTGTATTTGTTGGGTTGGGAAGTTTGGCATTGAGAGGGGATTTGGTGATCACCAAATCCCATCAAATACTCTTCCCTCACAATACACTAGTATGGGGTAGAGTTTTCAATCTTGACAAAAATGAGGTGGTTGGTGGGGCATTTATAGGGATTATCCCCTTCAAAACCAGAGTAGTAAACGGACTAGTGTGGATTTTTCGAGATTCGGTAAAATCCCATACATTCTCCTATAATATAGGCCTAATTGATCGGGGTCACCGGCCTATTGCCATACTGCCATCTGACCGGCAATAAGGAAATTTTTATCAGAACTTTGACACAACGTTCCAGCTAACCCAACGGGTCAGCCAGTCCTACGGAGTCTGAAAAAACTGTCCCATGTGCCAGAGGTACCACAAGCCAAATTCAAAGCCCTTCTAGAGGACAAGTTAGACGTCACGGTTTTGCGCCACGTGGGCTTCATTTTTTTTTGAGATGGTAGCACTAGTAGAAAACAGGCCTCTAGTCCCGGTCCATAAGGGGCTATAGTCCCGGATGGCAATTCGGGACTACTTATCCGGGACTAGAGGCCCCCCTTTTCTCCCGTCGGTCCACGAATCGGGACTGGAGGGCAGCCCACGGGGAGCTCCCGGGGCGCTCTCGGGGCAGGACTTTTAGTCCCCGGGACTCGACTTTTTTTTATTTTTTTATTTCCGATTTTCCTTTTCATTTAGTCTTTATTATTTCTATATCTCTAATCATTCTCCTTTAATTTCAATTATTTTTTAACTCTAACCACTCTACTTTCACTCTGAACTGACACTTCCCAGGAGGTCACACCATCCTTAGACTACTCCACTCTCAGCACGCTTAACTTCTGGGTTCCTTCACTCTCAGCTTCCAAGAAACAAATCTTGTTTTACTGATAATAGTATGGTGTCAATCATGTTAACCTTTAAGATATGATGTCGCACATCTTTATTTTTTGAATCCAAAAATTATTTACTTAAACATAAATAAATAAATAAGTAATAATAGTCTTAAATTCAAATAATAATTAATCAATTCATTTAAATAATAATTAGGTTTCCGAAATTTCAAACATAGCTCGGGTGTCAAATGAAATTTCCGAAATTTCATCACATATATACATCAATTGCTTAATTAATATTTGCCATATCGATCATGCATATATATATATAATCAAATAAGGACATTTAAAATACATATATATAATTAAACAAGGACACGTACATAAGTCTTCTCTAGGGATCGAATATATAAACATCACAGTACAGCAAGAAATACATAATATGGCACCATATCTAGAGAGAGGGCTCACATGCATCTACACGGACTGCTCGTCCTCCGAATCCCAAACATGAGGAGGAGACTGGGGGGCAAGGTGACGCTGCCCATAGCCAAATACACTGATGATAGGGTACAGCTCGTAGGAAAGATACCCATCGACATCTGCGTAATCAATGTTGATCTGGTCAAGTGGGCTCTTCTCCCAAAGATTGTGCCTGAAACTGAGAAAATCTTTCTTCATGGTACTGTACTTCTCGTTGATCAGTGCGGCTGCCATATCAGTCATGTAAGTCCTCTCATACTGAAGCTGGAACAGGTAATATAAATATGGCACTGAGATGGTATCTTAATACGCCAGGTGTTCCACATCTTCGACCTGTCATTCCTTATATCAACGCTAGCAAAACGTATGCCACTGTTGAAAAGGAAATCCATCAGTTCTAGACAATCTTTATCACTACTGCAACAAAAAAAAAGGAACAAATGTTAAACAAATAATGTTATGTAACAACAAATTGGATCAAATGGTATGCAACAAGTGTAAGTTTCAATGCAACCTGTATATTGTTTCAATGCAATAAGTATACTGTTTCAATGCAATAAATTTATTCTTTCCAATGCCCGTACGTACATATAGCTAGGATTCAAATGGGAACATTTATATGAATACACATGGATACAATGCAATTTCGGCCAATATATATGAATACAAATGGATACATACATACATGTTGCTATCCTATATAATTTCTGATCCAATGTAATTTCGGTCAATATATTATGTTGCTATATGAATACAAATGGATATACACGTACATGTTGCTATCCTATACAATTTCCGATCCAATGCAATTTCGGCCAATATATTATTTTTCTATATGAATACAAATGGATTCCAATACACATTGCTATATATGAATACAAATGGATACACGTGTACATGTTTCTATCCTTTACAATTTTCGATCCAATCAAAATAAGATCAAGGAGAAACATGGGAAAAGAGAAAGTGAGGAGAAGATCGATCGGAGTGTGCTTATTACCTTGCCCATTGGAAGAGAAAGACACACCTCTTGTGAGAGAGTTGGATGAGAGCCACTTCCTTTTGATCGGTCGTGTACTCAAGATCACGGCCTAGAAAACCACCGCCATCCTCGCGAAGCCATGTCTTCAAGAGATCAAGATAGGCAGGAACCCTTCTACTCTCGTTGGTGTATGCCACTTCGATCTTCCGACCATGCGAGCTCACGTCCATAATCTCTAGTCCCATGGTGGAGAATATGGAAGAATGAAGAGAGGAGAGCAAGAGGGAGAAGAGAGGGCCGCTCGGTACTGTAGCAAATGGAGTCGTTTCTCTGTTTTTACTGCCTCCCCGACGATGGAACAACTTCTGAAGCGCGGGAGGCAAACGGTTTGTGCATTTAGTCTCGGGACATAACACGACCCGGGACTAAATGCTCTCCGTCTATTCGAACGGTTGACATGACGACTTTTAGTTCCGGGCCATGTTACGAACCGGACTAAAAGTCTGCGAGCCGGCGCGACGGTTGCCAGAGGACTTTTAGTCCCGGGCCGTGTTATGACGCGGGACAAAAAGCTTTCGAGGCGATGCGGGCCGTTGCCCTGACCCCCCCCCGGTCCCGATTGGTAGGCTCATGGGGACTAGAGCTAAAAACCGTTAGGTTTTTCTACTAGCGTAGTCTTCGTATTTTAGAGCCATCACGGAAATAACTCGACAGTTGACGTCTCGCTTCTGCGAGAGGTTTGGATCCTTTGGTTGCATAAGTGCACACACCGTCTTCTTGCTGATCCGTCCAATCACACGAATCTCCAGCTGGAAACAAAAACTTTTGCTCTTTCCTCACTCTCGACACAGCCTCGCGGTCAAACCTGGCGGCCCCACGCTGCTTGTTTCCGGGAACACCAAAACCATGTTGGGCCTACCGCTGGGTACTACAACGACACATACGGCGAAAACTAGCATTGTTCCGTATGTTCTGGTACATTGCAAATACCGTTTATATTGCACATTTACTTTTAGCACGAATTTTGTATTATTGATTAAAAAATCAAGCGTTATAAAGGGAAAGTTGTTAACTTCCAGTTAGCCCAAAGTATGAGTATCACCAAGGAGCCAACCTTTGGTAAAGACATCTCCTACGGGACTGCTTACTTTGCCCGGACAGACCCGATTTGAGCACCCTGGCCAAAAATCAGACCCCTGCGGTGCTGCATAAACGGACTGTGGTCCCTTTTTTTGTCCGGGGCTGCTCATTCCCGGCCCAGATTTCATCCAACTTTGAGCAGTGTCCGGACAAGGCTGGATTGCACTTGTGCCCAGTATTTGGCTTCCCTGGCCCGCCCAGCACGCTCCACTCCCACTCCCTTGCTGGTCGTTCCTCTTCAACCCCGAGCCGTCGTTCCTTATCTGCCCTAGCCATGGCAGACGCGGACGGAACCACCCCTGTTACGGACGCAGCTGCACCTGCTCTGTCGTTCCCGACGCCGGCACATGTGACGTCCAAGGCCCCACGCAGAGGGCAATGAGGCCCAAGGTCGTGCTCTTCGAGGTGCAGAGGATGGAGGAGTTGGCAAAAAAGGGCCGGTCGGAGGGCGAGGGTGAAGGAAGCCGCCGCCGATCCGCAGACCGCGGAGAACGCGGAAGCCATGGACACCAGGATCGGCCTAGCTGTTGCGCAAGCCGCCATGATCATGATGGGAATGCGCGGGGGGGAGGGATGGCCCCATGTTCGTGCACCACGGCCCTGCTGCGAGCTCCAACGGGTCAGCGGCCCAGACGTGCACATTTCTGGACGCGACGTCGCCAGCTATTGCGCCGATGAATGGGTTTTTGCCAGGCCGTGCCCCGAAGGCGCCCATCTTGGTGCTGGACATGGGCGAGTCCACTCCGCCGGGCCCTAGGGCCCCGTTCAACCTCAGCACCGCGCCAGTGTCGGGCGTGTCCACTACGCCCACAAGCAAGGGAGCCCGCACAATCCCTCCGGCCAGCTATCCCGAGGCCCGCAACCTGTTCCACGAAATGCATTCGATAACCCAGGGCCTTACCAGGGAGGATGGAGAGGACTACTTCGTGGGCATGATCAATGAGAACGGCCAGGCGGAGTACGGCGAGGAAGACGAAGAGGAGGAGGAGGAGGGGGGACGAAGTTCAGGGCCAACACATCGACAACATGCCATTGTTCATGGACGAGCTGCCCCAACAAGCCGAGACAGAAGAGGAGAACGCGAGGACAAGGGCCAAGTAAGCTGAGACAATGGCCAAGGAGGCCGGGATCAAGAAGAAGGAGGTCGAGCTCGCGCTGGCCGCCCAAGAAGCCCAGATCATGGCCATGTATCTGAGCACGTTGACCCCGAGGAAGAAGACCTACTTCAAGAGAAAGCAGCAACACTACATGGACGACGAGGAGTGAACCATGGCCTCGTGCCCTTTTGTATGCCGACCGGCAAGGCCTGAACCAGAGTCGACATGGCCTTGAACCGCGGCCTGCTTTTGTTAATATTGCTGGCAGGGCAATATTCTTTTGGGACAATGTTGATTTTTCAATTCGCTCTTTTTTTTGCTGCCAAGTGAGCAGATCCGTATGGTGCACTGCCGAGGAACGGCCCCGGGCGCTGCTCATAAAGACAAATCTGGAACATATCCAGTCCGAATTTGAGCAGTTACGTAGGAGATGTCCTAACCAATTTTGTTCCTACGAAAGGCGCGGCTCCCCGAACTGTACTTCCATGGACAAGTGGTTGTCTGAAATAGGATTTTAGAAAAACGAGTTTTGCTTAGTTTTTATGTTACAAAGAGTCTTGTGTAAACCTTGGATCCCAATATGCGCATGAGCCGCCGTTCCATTATATCAACCTATTTCCTTGCCTACACAGGTGCAAAACGAAGCGCTCCGTGTACGAGTAGCTAATTATATGGCATCCCTAACTTCCCTCTCGCCCCTCTCGCCCCCACGAGGGCGACGGGGGCTTTCCCCGCCTCCGGCCGCCCCGTACCTCTCTCGCCTCCTCCCCCGTCGTCGCCGTCGGCAAGGGTTGCCGGGCAAGGCCCGGGCGACGCCGGCGGCAGCGGCCGTCCTTTCCCCGCGGCGCGGAGGGGTGGTCGGGGCCTTCTCCCTCCCCGGCGGCGGTGCCCTTCGGGAGGCTCGAGTCCGGCGTGGCTGGGTGGTGCAGGCGGCGGTGTCTTCCGCAGACGGGGCTCCATGGAGGCAGGTGGCGCCGGCGGCCGGCTCGGCCATGACTGAGCTGCTCGGCCCTCAGATGGGCTCGGGCGGGCTCAGATGGGCCTGAGCGGGCCGTGGCGCGGCGGCGGCAGGAGGCCACTGGAGGTGGTGGCAGCGACAGAGTCAGGATGACAGCAACGGCGCCGTGGCCGACCTATCGTAGCAGGGTGGCCGGGGCTTTGCGGGCCCTTCTAGGCCCGGCCGGGCCCGACGGGGCCTGGTGTGCCCCTGTTGCTCTGTCCGGTCGATGACTGCCCCACGGCAATGGAGGTGGGTACCTCCCGCGTGGCTGCGGGGCTGTTGTCCGTCGTCCCGACGATGTCGTGTGCCACCACCTTGCAGGCTGCTTGCCGGTACCACGAAGTGGCCGAGGAGGATGACTCAAGATCGTGGTGGCGCAAATTGGTGGCTGGCGTTGCTTGGTGGTGGTACTCCCTCGCGTTAGGGTTTTTGTGGAGGGGGGTTGGGAGAAATCGTTGTCAGCTAGTCTGACCCGGACGCGGTGCCGCCGTCTTGTGGCACCTTTCCTTCTTAGAGGGCGTCGTAGGAATCCTTTGCCCACTGTAATCTCCGTGTCGGGGGAAACCCTAGGACCCCTGGTCCGGGTAGCAGCACTGTGTCGACAGGGCACCCTCCCTGGAGGGGGAGGGGCTGTCTGACACGAGGCACGCCGAGGGGTACCTAGATCGCGGTGGGACGTAGACGGAGGGCGCAGCGGTGGCGGGTCTTCTTTGTTGTGTCGCTTCGCCTCGGCTTTCATTTCTTTTTCTCTTTGGGCGTGTTTTGTTGTTGCCCCAGCATTCTAGTTCGGTCAAACATTGTATCGGTGTGGTTGCTATATTAATATAGCGGGGCGCAAGCCTATTTCGTCAATTATATGGCATCCAACCTAATAGACTACCTACGTTTACATGAATAAGGCATATAATTTCAAAAAAAATGAATAAGACATATAAAAGTAAAAAAGTTGAAGCCTACTATGTTTGACCAAATTTATAGAATAAAAGCAATATATACAATACTGAACAAATACATTATGAAAATGTATTTTATGGTGAGTCTAATGATATTTGTTTGATGTTATAAATGTTCATATTTGTGTCTCTAACAATGGTCGAATTTAGGACACAATTTGACTAAATTTGTATGCCGTATTCATTGGAATGGAGGGTACCTAGGACGGTCGTTAATCTCCCTACGCTCAAACTATTCTCTTCCGTGGCAGATGTGGCCGCTGATTTTATATCTTCATATTCTGGCGCAATGAGACCCGTACCTGAGCAAAAGTTAGCGGACATCTTAATCATTTCTCCTACAGCTATTTTTTCTACACAAATTTCGATCATTTGGAGACCACCTGATCATGTCCGCTACACGCACGTAAAAATCTCGTCGGACCCGGCCGTGCTGAAAGCCTGCGATGCACTCATTGCGCTTTCGTGTACGAGTACGTATCTTTCCAGTCGGTCAAGTACATCGTGTCGACGCGTGTACAGTCATACGGAAAAAGCGCAGCAGCATCCACGCGCGCAAATCATGAGTTGTACATCCACGCAAAAAAAATCATGAGTTGTACATGCGCGAGTGATGTGTGCCAGATGAAATTTGTTTTCAATTTGAGTTGGCGAGATTTAATTTGCATAATGCGGTCCGGACAAAAAAAAAAACCAGCCGCAACGACATCCCCTAAACCCGCCAAATTTCTGTCCGGACCCCCTAGCCCACTCATCAAACTTGGGGGCCTGCCTAGGGCGCCGGACAATGTCCGGTCACCCTACAGGCAGCCCCCACACGTCAGTGACACAAACCGCGTCCAGGCAGTCCCGGTGAGGCCGCTTTAATGGCGACGACGGGACGCGACTGCCCGCCAGGCGACGTGACGCCGCCATTTACTCCGACGGGACGCGACTGCCCGTCAGGCGACGTTTCGCCGCCGTCATCGACGGGACGCGACTGCCCGCACGACGACGTGTAATCCGACGGGACGCTCGATTGGTCGCCAGACGACGTGTCACAGCCATGTGCTCCGACAGGACGCGTCAGTCCTCGCCCGCTTCCCGTCCACCCGCCGCTTCCCGCGCCATCGTTTCCCGCCTATAAAAGGCACCGAGACTTCGCCCCACTTGGCACTCGCCATCGTCGCACTTGTCATCGCCGCAGCACTCGCCATTGCCACTCGCTTCTCTACGCCAATCTCGACTTCACCCGAGACTATGTCGCGTCATCTCCATACCAGTTGGGTGATGTTCACCCAACAGGCGGCACGCCGTGGCCTGAAACAGCCGCCACAGAACGGCAGCAACGACGCCGACAGTGACGACGAGTTCCATTCACGGGAGGAGTCAGTGGAGCCAACGGAGCCTAAGGAGGAGGAGGCCGGTGGAGGAGGCCGAGCCCGAGCAGTCGGAGGGGGCGGAGCCCGACTAGCAGCGCCCTCCGCTCTAGCCCGACCAGGTCGTGACCTACAACTCGTTCGCCACATGACGCAACGAGGAGGCGTTCCGCCGGGTCCGCGCTGGCTTGGAGGAGGTTGAGGCAGCGGCCGAGAATGCCGCTATTCGGGCATCCCGGGAGACCGCCCGGAGGGAGGAGTATGTTCGCGCCCTCGTAGACGCCGAGCGTCGGGTGTACGAGCAGCTCAACGCCAACGCGGCGTATGATGAGCAGTAGACCCTCGTCACGCGGTTGGAGGGTGAGTCTGCCTCGTTCATGGCCACCTAGCGTGCGGCCCATGAGGAGTTGAACGTCGCGCAGGCAAGCCGAGAGGCGATGCAGCCTGCCAGGGCGACGTGGACAATGCGCACCGCGGCCGCGTCGAGGACGCCTTCCGTCGGTACCGCGAAGCGAAGGCGCTGGACGACGAGGCGCAACGGCGGAACGAGCCACGCGTGCGCCAGCGCTCGAAGGAGGCGCAGTTGCACCGGATGCGGCTGCAGGGCAGCGTGGAGCGGCGCTGGCTCGCTCAGATGGCAAACCCGTCACCAAGCTCTCCGTCGTTCGGTGCCGAGAACGACGACGGGACTGGCCCCTCCAACATGGCGGTCGATGACGAGGAGGAGGACGACGTCGACGAGGAGGACGTCTAGGATGGTTTTAGGCTAGTTTTAATTTCCCGCCGTAGTTTAAATTCAAATTTAATCACTGAAATAAAAATTTCTGTCTACGTCCACTAGATAACTGGTCCGAATTGGAGGGCCCCGCTGCAGAACCGGCCCATCAAATAATCGGACACAGGTCCGGCACCCCCCAAAGGAGTCCAATTGGGGGTGCCGGACACGAAAATAGTGGGTGCCCGTGGAGGTGCTCTAAAGCTTTACGTCGGGTGTTCACGGAGCATTTCCGTTATTGTTGTCGCTACTTGTGGGCCACATTGCTAGCTCAGAAGATTTGTCTTGTTAGCCTAGGACAAACGCCTTGCTAGCTCCCCACCGGTTCTTATAGTCGAGAGGCATGATCTTTCACCGAATGTAACGATCAAACCCAACATTATATCTTGCTTCCAAATCAACTACATTATTTTTGTCCTTTCGATTCAACTCATTTCGGACATTTTCTACAACTTCTACAAAGTTAGGACTAGTGTCAAACACCATAACTATCTCATCCGGGTCTCAATAATCAATATCACATTTCGAAATTCCCTCAAAGTCTACATGGCGAATATTCACGATTCATGGCATCGTCTATAAAAACAAAGAAAGAATGTGCATCACAACGACAATATATTGCCGCAATTTAAAACTTTGGAACAAGCCATAGCACATAACAGTTTCTATTATAGGGTTAGGGTGGCCGGACATTACCAAATCAACAGAATGGCATACAAATCCGGAACCATAGAGCTTCATAAAAACTACCTATGGTCTGTAGATTCTAGATTAAAGATAAACCAAAGATTTTACCCTAGATAAACTAAAGATTTTACCCTAACACCAATTTTTAGGGTTTCAAAATAAATGTGTAATAAAATCAAATGACAATTTTATTTGTACAAAAACAAAGAGAACAGAGGAGATTACCCTGAAGAACAGAGAGAAGCCAGAATCAATGGAGAAAACCCTACGATTTGAATGGATTTTGAGGGGAAATAGAGTTGTGAGAGAGAGCGACTGCGTGAGAGAGGGAATTGAAATGTTTTGGCTAGAGGAGAGTGCTTGCACGGCTATAACCCTTTAAAAGTTTGGCGCCAACAGCCGACGTGCCAAGATATGCAGTACAGCGCCCCTGCTCGGGGCGGCAAACTAACAGGGTTTGAGCGAGGAGGTCAGGCTGACGTGGCATAATCCACGGCGCCTTTGGTCGGGGTGTCGTGCTATAGAGTATGATTTTTCTGAATTTGGGATTATTTTTTGTTAATATTTGAAAAAATGATCACAACGCCTTTGACACGCCCTAGCGGGCGTCAAGAAAAATAGTTATTTCGTGATATTTTTGAATCTATTTGGATTGAAGTATTTTCAAAGGAATTTTGGAGGATTCCAACCCATAGGATTCCTTCCTAAGGAATGTCTTTGGATCAAAGGAATGACACCTACAAAATGTTGGGAATATGCCCTAGAGGCAATCATGTATGATGTAATTCCCACTGTATTCATAAAGTTATTAAATTGTCCTTGTTTTGAACATCTGATATATGTCATTGAATATGTGGTTCGATTGTGGAACTATATATTCATGTTGTTCATACTAGATTGTCCTTGGTCATTTAGGTTGTGCTGGACACACACCCTAGACTAATGTGAGTGTTGGCTGATGACACGGTTCCACTTGTCATGGGCATGGTGATGCCATTCCAACGTTCAAGGACTTGGCTAAATAGTTTAGCAAGTCGGACTGACCCACATTGAGATGCAACGAGCAAGTCGTCATTTGCATGTCTCAATCAATGTAATTTTTAGACCTGAGATTGTCGCACAATCCGAGTTGTGGATCACTGACTTAGGTTCTGTTAAACGCTGCTTTGTGACAAGGCAGCTATAAAGGCAGAGTTCGGGTCGAATGAGAAGCAAGCTGCGTGATATGGATAATCAAGATGGGATTTTGCCCCTCCGAATGGAGAGATATTCTCTGGGCCCTCTCGAGTGATATGATTCAGGAAGCATGGTCATGCGCGACTCAGTTAAGTGTTAACTGTATCTGTTGACTAAGAGTTAGTCAAATGAATCATATATCACGGACCGAGAAGAGAGTCGAACTATTTAAGGGATGACGATAAATCGCCTATAGTTCGACAAGGTATATCGTGAGGCAAAAGGGACTAAGATGAATATCACATTGAAAGGTATGTCGTCATGACTCAATGGGACTTGGGAGTCGGCACGTTCTGCTAGGAGCCGCTACCGATTGATCGATTGAGAGTCGGACTCCAATCGTGTCCAAGTCGCCATGAGCCTGCAGGGTCGCACACTTAAGGGCGGGAGCAAGTATTGGTTGGATTGGACCCGAACCGGAAATGGACTGATTTTGTGAGTCAGACTCACAGAGAGAATGGGCCACAAGTGTTGTGAAACCCACTACCATTCGCTATATAAAGAGCGGCGCAGGTTACTCAGCGGGCACGTTAGTTCACTCTCCCATGCGTTAGGAACCCTATCCCCACTCAGTCCAGCCGTCGCACCGGACCTAACAGTCCGCCGTCGAATCTTCTTCTCATGCGTGTGAATACCGGCAGAGGTGTTGTACGTTCATTAGTTCGATGTTCGGAACTGTTGCTCCACTCGCACTGTCCCACGCCCACATTTTGCGGTGATTACCGGTGAACACTGCTCCACCTGTGACCTGTGAACACTGGCGAGGAGCACCCAGCGGACGACGAGGACGCCCGGATGGCGATGCAGTTGTCCCTCCTGCCCCAACCTGAGACGGAGAGGCGTGTAGGAAACCTTGCCGCGTGACGCACAGCGCCAGTGTGCGTGCTTCTTTGCTCCATCCCATCGGTCTTGCTACTGCTACTGCTCTGCACAGTATCCTCTGACATCCCGTGGAGAGACCATCGGACGGACGGACGATGTCTTTCGATATCCAGCACGAACAGAACCTCGCAACGCCATGCTGGAAATGAGAGGTGAGGATCTTGGAGCAGCTGGTCCGTAATCCGAGACCCCCGCACGCCTAAAAGTTCGTTCCCGTGGTTAATCATTCGCAAAGCTAGCTTTCTAGGCTACAATCATGGGGAAAACTAGGCCGAAATGAACCTGGCCACGCCCATGCGCGGCTCCACGCTCGCTGCCCATATTGCAAAGGCGCCGGCGCCAAAAGGCACGGGCTCTTTAAATCTTTCCGGACGATCGGCGGACTGCTGCACACTAAAATAAAGATCTGACGGACTGTTGCATGTGTCGTACCCGTTTCGGACGGAAAACGTCGTACGTGTAGCACGACTCTTCTTCAAATTGCACACGATTAAACTATACTTGGAAATTAAACTATACTTCCAGATCGCGCTTTACGGCGGGAGTCGTGCTACACGTACGACGTTTTCCGTCCGAAACGGGTACGACACATGCAACAGTCCGTCAGATCTTTATTTTAGTGTGCAGCAGTCCGTCGGATGGTGTGTTGGACACGGATCGGACACTGCATGTCGTACGCACAGTAGTTTCGTTTGAAGAAACCTCGACGATTGATCTCGGTTCAGTTTAGTGGCCTAGAACGCGCTTGATTGCGCTGCCTTTGCAAAGGGGAAGCTGGCTCAACAGCGGTTGTGAGGAAAATGCACCAGAAATAATACTGCTACTCCCTCCGATCCATATTAATAGGTGCTGAAGTGGATGTATTTAGACATGTTTTATTGCTAGATACATCCACTTTAGCACCTATTAATATGGATCGGAGGGAGTACTAGTAGTAGTACGGTCGCAACTTGCAAGTAATTTTGTTCATCACCAGGTCGATGGTAGTACTTATATGCTATGATTGCGCATTTGGGCCCCAGCACGACCGACCGATCCCAAACCTGAAACAGCTGTGAACTGCGTACGCGGACCAGATCGAGCCATGCAAGTCCAAATAGAATTAGCCGTGATGAGCAGTTGGGATCTGAAATCTCCGCGAAGCTGCTACGATCGGGAACAAAAGTCAAGCGGAGCGCATGATTTGGCGCATCTACTGGCAGTCCGGCTCCAACAATTGTCGCCGTCTACCGGCCCGCGATTCTGTTGGGGAGCATCCTTCAACCACATGACAGACTCTCACATGGAAATATGGAATGTCATCTTGTCCCCGCTTTGTCTTTCCTTCCAAAGCTCAAGATCGTAGTCGGGTCGATGCATACGGCCACGAAGCCCCTACCTGCAAGTTGCCTGAGACGCACATGGAATTATTAGTTTCTGCAGCCGTCGCTCCGTGTATAATTGTAGATTCCCGCCGAGAATAGCAGCGGAGGCTGAGCCATTACCATAGTGGCAAGTTGCTTTTGCCATGTGACTTTTTTCGAGAGGTACATTTGCCGTGTGACTAGCGCAAGGAGAGAATGGGAAAAGGGTACTTGGACTCCTCGATCCTACTGTCTATCAGGACAGAAGCAGAGTCAAACACGTAACCCAGACACTCAACTCGAGCACGCACCACCATTTACAGCCATAGCTTGGGAAATTCCGAGCAATACCGCAACTCTTGGACGAACGAAAACGACGTCACTGATTCGAAAGACGTCTACTCCAAAAATTTCCCGAGAGGTTTTGGTTGCAAGTTGTAGTGCTACCGGCTTGGTCCTCTCACGCTCCGACCAGTCACACGACTCTCGAGGTGGGAGCAAATTTTTTCGGGCTTTCTTCAGTCCCGACACACGCCTCGCGGTCCGGGTCGTCCTGGTCAAATGTGTGGGATCCACGGTGCGCGTTTCCGGGAACACCAAAGCAAACCTGGGCCCGCCCCTTGCTCTACTACACAGCACACACCTACAGTGAAATGTCACCGTTCCGTAGATCCGGGTATTCTAGTGCCGTCTGCCCGTCCAGCGTCCACACAACTTTCCACAAATTTTATTCAATCTTTCTCTCTACACTGTCTGTTTGTATCAAAGTAAGGCCGGTGCCAACGGCCATAGGCGGGGCGATAGCGCTCGAGACGAGGCGAGAGGCGGGCGAGACGGCAGCGGCGGGTGACCCACCTTCCGGCGGTAACGCCCGCTACAACCCGCACTGGAGACGAGAGGGAGGCGATAGACGGGCGAGAGCGTGACGAGAGTGCATTGGCACCGTGGGGCGAGAGAGAGTCAAGAGTGGGGCTACAACCCGTGCACTGGCACCGTGGGGTGAGAGTGTGGTGAGAGTGGGGTGAGAGTGAGGATACAATCTGACGTGTGGCGAGATATAACGAGTGATGCATTGGCACCAGCCTAAGGGTTTGTCTACCTTGCGCGCGCGACCGCTCGCGCGGTTTCCGACCGCGCGCGCGCAGGGGCTTCCGACCGCTCGCGCATAAGAGGAACAGGGCGCCCCCGCCGCCGTCGTCGGCCCGCCTGCCCTCGCCGCCCCGCCCTCCTCAAACCGTCTCCTTCGCCGTCCCGGTCGGCCATCCCGCTAAATCCCCTCCACCAAATACCTCAACGCCGGCGAGCACCCCCACCCCACCCCCTAACTTAAGTCCATCCTTGACGGCGGCTTTTTCCGACGCGGCTCCGCGCGGCGTCGTCGGCGCTGTCTCGGCCTGGGTGCTTGGGGAAGAGGAGAAGGGAGGAGAGGAACGGCGCGAGCGCTCGAGCGCTTGTAGAGAAGTGATTTCGTCAAAGTAAGATGATATTCAGTTCTTCTTAACATATACTCCCTCTGTTCCATAATATAAGATTTTTAGCTATTTCACATGTTGTCTAGTTACACACTAAAGTGAGTGTACATATACACTAAAATGTGTCTAAATACATGTGTATATATATGAATGTGGAAAAAGTATACAACATCTTATATTGTGGAGCGGAGGGAGTATTACTTAACATATATTTTAGTGTGTAGATTCACGTGTATAGATACGTTTTTTTCTAGTAAACGCTGAATTATGTTACATCCGCTTGTTTTGTTGTCACTAGGTACTTGTAATTCATCCTGACTAAAACTGATATGCACAATAATTGCCGATGATAGATGTGATAATGAGAACATGATATAATACAGAATTATAGCACACATAACTAAAAAAACCATTTACATTCGAATTTTAGAAAAAAATGAATGTGACATGTACAATTCAAGGTGCATTTGTGCTTATAAAAATATACAACTAGTGCCATTTTTAGTTTAAACGTTGATGCCTTTCTTTATTAGACTAGTGTTTACTCCTCCGTCCTAGTTTTTCTCTCTCTTCCTATTGAACAATTTAGATGTCTATTGGAGTAGTTTTATAATATCTTGTTGGTTGATGACACGAACAATTTTTACATTTTTAGAGATGTTCTAAGCATCTCCTATAGTTTGTTGGTAAAAGTGGTAATGTCATCAACCAACAATTTATCAAACAACATCTCTAAGAGCATCTTTACCAGTTTGTTAGCTAGCTTGTTGGTAAAATTAGACATGTCATCTACCAACAACACATATTACAACCACTTCAATAGGTTGTATGTAGTTTACCCAATGTGAGGTGAGATAATGTGTAAAACCTCTCTCTTAGAGCAAGTACAATAAGACGAGCGTACGCGGAATATAAGTATTTTAATCATATATTTATGCTTAGTTGGATGAGAGAGAAGATAAACGGGCTACAAGTTAGAGCATGGTTAGTAATATAGCCAACAACCGGCTATAAGAGTTTGTCATGTAATATATAGCCATCTAATAGCCTACTCATACAATAGCTAGTCATATTTGCTTACTATATGATTACTATGTTGGTCCACTTGTTGTCTCACAAAGTGTGTTCGAAAACATGGAAATTTGTAGTCCGCATTTCTTCTCTCACCTGCACCTAAGCAAAAATCTGATGTGGCAACTCTTAAACCCGCTTATGTCACCTTAGATCAAGAACAATAGTATAGCTGACTGTTGGCTATAAGCCAATGTCATGTCATTTATAGCCTACTTATAGCCAACATGTACAACAATTAGCTAGATGTACTACTTTATCAATGGATGGCCCACCTGTCACTCTTACATAGTGCTTAGGAGCACGCGTTGCAGCTGGCTCTTGCATGAGAGCCCGCTTCCATTTTCTCTCATATTCTCTCTCCTATAACTAAGCACAAATATATTACTTAAACGCTTACAACCTGCTGAGTGTATCTTATTGTACTTGATCTTATTGTACTTGCTCTTAGGCCATCTCCAATAGTTGTTGGTAACCTGTTGGCAAATCTGCCACCTAGGCTATCTTGCTGACGTGGCATAAAATAAATGTGGAGAGAAAACAAAGTTGTATGGGCACAAGCTCCAATGTTATAAAGTTGTGTTAGCCTATAGTAATTTACCTTTCTTTGTAATTTAATACTTATGAAGACTTTTAGAGATAACTCAACATACGGTTTGTTGGAGACGTTGTATGATGCGTTGTTGGTTGTTGACGTGGACACTTATACCAACAATCTAACATACAAACCATTGCGGATGCTCTTAGCAGACAGCTGCAGCACGTGGTCCTAGTCACTTTATTAGAGTGTAAGGTGAGACATATATTGATAAAGTAGTAGATGCATATAGCTTACTATTAGAGCAAATTCAATAGTATACCCAATAGTCGGATATAAGGATATGCCACGTCATCTATAGTCAGCAAGTACAATAGTTAGATAGAAAAATGTGTTGCTTTATTAATACATGACCCACATTTCCCTCTCACAGGCTGCCTAGGAGCACGTGCTGCGGCTGGCTATTGCATGAGAGATCAGTCTCTTTCTTTCTATTGTTCTCTCTCCTCCATGTCATCACAGAAATACTATTTTAATCCTTACAGCATGTTGACATAAGCTTATTATACTTGCTCATATACATATTGGCTACAAACTGACTATAAGCGGCGTGGCAATCCCTTATAGCCAGCAGTCGACTCTTTTATTAACCTTACTCTTATGCTACCTTGGAGCTTGTGTAAGGGTTGTTGGTTCATGAGTATACAAGCTCACTCTCTCACCTCATTTATTTAATACCATATCATAAAAAAGACATATGTGGCAAAATTTATCAACATCTATCTTACAACCGGTAGAGATGCCCTAATGACTTATATCTAAGTTGTCCAATAGAATCTGAAGGGATAAATGTGATTACTCTCCATTTCACCTTAGAGTTTGTGCAAAGGTATTGGTTAATTTACATACAACAATGCTCTCTCCTCATGCCACGTCGTCACATATCCTAGTTGGCAAATTTTACGAACACCTATCTCACGGCTGTTGGAGATGGCCTAACTAGAAGTGAATTATAGTATTGTTGATAAAATTGTTCATGTCATGAACCAACAAATATCATACAACTACTCCGTATGGTGTTGATGTTCGTTGTATAGTTTTCGTCCGGTTTCTTCCGCTAATAAACTAGGCACATTTTTTTTAATTAACGTTTTTGCCGTCGTTTCAAAAAAAAAAACTACTCCAATGGTTGCATCTAAATTGTCCAATACAATAAGAGAAAGTAATGTGCTTGCTCTCTATTTTACTCTAGAGCTTTTGGAAAAGGTGTCGATTAATCTACAAAGAGTATAACTTTACTCTCTCTCCTTATTTATTTGTTGTCGCATCATCATATGATCTATGTGACAAAGTTTACGAACGTCTATTTTACAACTGTTGGAGATGCTCTAAGAGGTGGGACTATATTTTTTTTTGAAATTGTGCCCTATAAAACAGGACGGAGGGAGTAATTAGCATCACTCTAAGAGTATAGAAGTAAGCACTAATTATATGTTTAAGGATAAACGGGTTTATTCCGAAAAACACGTCTTGCTCACAACCTCGATTGCTCACGTTTTTTTGAAGGAGCGGGGGAAAAAAATCAGCTAAAAAAACTTCTGAAAAAAAAATACATATACATCTACATGTGCATTATTTATGGAAAAAAAAATCAGCAAAAATATCTTCATACGTGATCTACACAAGGCAGACAATTGTATCAGGTAAAATGAGTTCATTTTGACCTTTTTCAGAGCCATGGTTTCGTGATGTTGTATAGCCTACAACACCACGTATTATGAAACAGTACCAACTAGGTTGATATATTGATAACATTATAAGTTTTACCATGGTTGGCGATTTTAGGAACCGTTAAAAGGGGTGAATCTAACGGTTGAAAACTAGGAAGTACTAGGGAGTACTGGAAAGAAAGTACCGAGAAGTACTGGAAATATTTATTTACCAATAAAAAATGATTTTTTAAAGGGTAGAGAAGTAAATTTCAATCAGATGGCCCTACGTGTCACACTCTCTCTCATTTCATTATCTCTCCCATCTCAATCCCTTAGCCTGTTTGGGCTGTCGAGATCGCGTCGTCTGCCGATGCCGCACACAGATCATGAAGACGCACAACGCAAGCTTCGCCAGGCGCAGCTGGAACACCACCACGGGGCGGTCGAGGGTGGACCGAGAGGGCCTCGTATTCACGTGCTCTGCAAGCTGTGCGGCGTGGAGCTGCTCAGCACGCGTCCGGTCGTCCCCCGCGCGCAGGAGGAGGAGGTCAGCTGTCTCGTTGACGGGGTTGCGGAGTCACTGAGCTCATCCACGCGACCCACAGTGCACGCCTTGGTGGGAGTCCAAGTCCAAGAGTCGGGACCGCGGGAGGAGCCGGCGAGGCCGTCCTCAATGGCTGCAAGCTCGCCCACCACCTCCAGCAGGGCAGCAACGGGGGGACCACGCTTCCATGGCGCGCGCGACTCGCACGGCCGCGGCCGTCGCCTTCCTGCATACCGCGCGGCCGCCACGCATCCTCCCTTCATGGCGCACCACCACCAACCAGCCACCAGGTCGAGCTCATCCGCCGGAATCGTGTCCTTTCTCTGTGTGGAGGAGTTCGGTGACAAGGGGCACAGATACTACACGACAAGGAGCCCCTGCCCGCTCGGTCGTCGATCTGCGGCGATTGAAGGAGTTCGGTGATGAGACGATGCACATGATTAGACGACGAGGAGGAGAGCTCGGGAGTTCTGCTCGTGCGGGTTGGGTGATCGTCTCTAAATTACTCAAATACCCCTGATTATAGGTTAATTAAACACGAATTAATTTGCGTGAGATCAACGGCTGAAATAACTTCCGGCGGTAGTACAGGGGAGTACTGGGAAGTACTGCCCAACCACCGTAAAAGCGCTCTGATAACATATATATGCATCCACGTAAATTACTTTTAAAGAATTGTGAAACTTTAAAATACTCCCTCCGATCCATATTAATAGGTGCTGAAATGGATGTATCTAGCAATAAAACATGTCTAGATACATCCACTTCAGCACCTATTAATATGGATCTACCAAGAGCACTGTTGCTTGGGAGCCCAAAAATAACTCTATCACGGATCACCCTCGCGGGTCGCGAGTACTATCGTTCTAAACACCTTGCACGCATAGTACATGGCTCACGTAGGGTTGGCGGGTGCCGTGTAGATCCTTCGGGCAGCCACGCGATATCTCAACATCTCCCTTCCACAAAATTGTGCATGTGCAGTGCAACAATTTGCCACCATTATCTCTTTGACCGCGCCTCGCTTATTTATTTCCATTGATCGGAGTCAAGAACCAAATTCAGTGAATCGGCATCCGACCTCACCGCAAATCAATTCACCAAGACCACGCATTCATAATTTACCCGCGTTCGTGCCGTCCGGTCCTCGTCGTCGTGTGCTTTCTAACCAGATATCTCCCAGCAATTTTACGGGGCAACATAAGTGAACTGCTCAGCACATTCAGAAAGCAAAGCGCAAAACGTACAGTAGTGAAATCTCCAGGGCCAAAGTTCATGTATGCAGAACCCACGAGGGTACAAAAATAAAAGAAATCCGTTGCAGCGCAGTCCTGTCGCATGCCGTGTTGGGCGGGCCCGGCAGGCGCCGACACGCACCAGGCAGGGACCACGTCAGCGGCACGTCCGCCGTTTTTAGGGGATGTGTTTACGAGTGGCAGCTATTAATTGCACCTCTTTTAGGGGGTTAAGTACGGATTAGGAGTCCAGTCGCTCTCTAACATACGTACCACCGCTGTACTTCCTCACGCTAACGAACTGTAATCCACTGCTGGTTCCCGTCTAATCATATGCGCCGTCTCTTCCTCCCAAACCCTAATTAGCATGCCACGCTATATCCGGTACTGTTATCTGTACATTCCTAAGATAAAATTTAGATGTACGGTACGTTTCTAAGTTTAGGAGAATGTGGTTATATTCGCAGTTTGATACTGCCCACCAGGAGTGCACGCGACAGCGTTTTCCGCGTGACCCTCCTCTGACGACACGAGTTGTGCGTGCGCGCTTTGCTTCCGCACCGAAGCAAAGTCAAAAGTTACAAAAAAGGGATCGAACTTTGGGCGAGAAAATCGGTCACCGTAACACGCGAAAGACAAAGTGTACTGCCACGGCCGGGGTAATGGCGCGTGCGTGCGTGCGTTACACTGCGCGCGCTCGTGTGTCTGTGCGGTCATCTTCTTGCGCGGCGGAGTCGTTGTTCACACGGGTGTCCGCACGACAGAATGATCGAAGAAGAAAGAGATCCCCGCGGATGAAAGAGCGACGCGGCACTCCCGTTCATTACCCATGATGCCCGGCGTGTCTTCCTGTCTCCACGTTTCTCTCCCGTTCATTTTCGTTTCAATTTTGTGGACCGTTTTCCGGTAATATCCCCATGTGGCGCAAATGACGCATTCGATGTTTCGAATCTGTTTTCCCCGCCACATTCTTTGTGGAATTCTACGTGGAAATGAATAATTGATTTTACAGGCGCGCACGTACATCACTGTCATCACACCATATACATATCGTATACACTGATTCTACCGGTAGACAAGATCGACCAGTGAGTCCGCTCCTCCCACCGCTCTCCTTGCTTTGACTTCCGCCCCCGTTGAGGGTCGATGTAGATCTGCCGGCTCGCTCCTCGCTCTTCTCCGGCGGCTCGGCCGGCTGGCGACGACGAGGATGTGTAGCGCGGCTTGTACAGACTAGATCTAGGTTTTGTTTCTGCTTTTCCTTCAGTTTCAGTAGTATTTCCTCTATGGTGTTTGGCTATATGCCAGGGAGTTCATCGCCGTGGGCTTCGAGCGCCCTCCAGCGCTGGGTGAAGCTGCTACCTCTGCTCGGAGTGCTCCAGAGGTTGGAGATGATGGGCTATGTGGTGTGGTCTCTGCTCTCTCCTCCCCCAATAAGCTCGTTGTTGAGCACAGGCGTTGGGATCCATGGCTCCGAGGTCGAGCCTGGTTTTGCGATGCCTTGTGGTCTTGGGAAGGTGAGGGTGGTGCTCTGCCACTGTCCTTGCGAGCTGCACAAGGCGGAGAACCCAAGCACCGGCTGCATCACGCAAGAGCTACTCCTGGCCAAAGTGGCCGCTCCGCGCTCGGTTTCTTCACAAATCCGAGTTTCTTCCTCCCACGTCGGAGGATCTTCCACGACAAAGGCGCGGGGCTCATCGGAAGCGGTGCTCCAAATGGTTTCGTCCTCGGAGGCGCAGCTTCTGCCGGCATCCGTAGGTCAGCAGTCGATGGCCATGGCATCCAGGGACCCGATGGCGTTTTCTTTTTTCTTTTCAAGGTTCTGGATGTAATTTTCAAGGACCTAGGTGTAAAATGCTTGTCTCACCAGGTCCTCTGTGTAAGCTGGCCATCTAGTTAATGCAGTTCTCGGTCCTTCGGGGCCATTCCCTTGTTCAAATAAAAAAACATATCGTATACACGAGTGAGTGTGACCGCTAACCAATTACATGCTACTAACCGGATGGAGTAGTATATCTCTAGTTGTCTTTGGGGTGGATAAGGATACTAAAGCAAGTATACGTATTGGTGCGTGTTTTTCTTTGGGCAATTTGAAATTGCAGAAATGATGTTATTTTTAACAAAATGGAAGCTGGACATTTTTTGCAGGTTGTTCACCGTGCTACTCACTGGATACATATGTGGGCTTTCTTGCTGCCAGAAGACCAACGTGGATGTTTAGATTCCGGATGCGTCCGGATTATGGCGGTCGTCTGGGCTATCTTTGTAGCCACACTTCACTATCGTTATGTGTAGTGCTCACTAGGAAATTACATTATGTGTAGTGCTCCTTATCTGAGGATTTTCAAGTGGCTAATCTTTGTAGCCACAGTTCACTATCGTTAATTTGTAATAATCATACTATCGTACGCTGAACTTTTGCGTTCTTTTAATATAAAAAGTTGTGTGCATCTACTGGATGCAGAGCCTGGAATTATCCATTTCTAAAAAAAATCTCTAGTTGTCTTATAGCTCTTACTTAAATTGTGCTGAATTTACAACTAGGCTTAATGGTTGATTTCTATTTATTACGAAGACCTAAAGACGCAAAACAACGATAAAATTAAATAAGATCGAACCAACGGAGACACAAAATTTTAACGTGGAAAACCCTTCAAACAAGTAAGAGAAAAAATCACGGGTGTCAGTCAGCAATACTTCACTATTTCGTGTGATGTTACAAACGTGCCGGTATAGCTTATGTCGCGCGGCGGCTTACAAGAGATGTATATGTGTGCGTGGGGGGGGGGGGGGTCCGGACCTAACTAGGTCGGTAAGGGCGAACCCAACTCCAACTCGGTAACAACTCGAGAAGCTCCGCTCGACTTCTCAGAAATTCGACCTTTTATCAGCATAAGTGAATTTGGATCATCCAAAAATAACAGAAAATAGATAGATACATGTTTGAAACGGAGGAAAATACAATTTACTATACAAAAATATAGCCATTTACGGCAGATCTGGAAACTACAAAATATAATTTCACCAGTCAAATTCCACCCATCCATTTCCAAACATCATAAGTGATGTATGTAGATATTGCACAAAAACAAAAACCTTCTTCAAATTATTGCAAGAAAAACTTGCCATTTCACACAGCTAGATAACGATTAGGTTAAAAGAACTCTATATTACTTTGATACACTATTTTCTATACTTTGTTAGAACCCTTTTGAGTTTTGACCCAACAACCCACTGCGAAGTTCCCAAGAACTAAAAATAAAAACAGATGGCAATGCCAGTGGACTCCTGATTTGCCCTAGGGCTAGCCAAGGGGCAATCATGCGTGTCCCAAATATATTCTCTCAGCAAAGATGCCCCTTCTTAAAAAGACGAGGCTGATTAAGGATGGGCAAACTAGTTTAATTGCATGTGGGGCGCTTAGATTAAGCAGCGGCACATGGCGATGCATGATGGAGCTGGTGAGGCCACACCAGATTAGGTGGCCCTCCGCCCCGGGTTCCCGGCTTCGCTTTCGCTCCCTCCAATTATCAGGGGTTCACGCTCTTTCCGCTGACGCCGGCCGGTCCCGGTCTAAGCTAAGCACCGCCTAGCTAGGTTTGGTGGAACTGATCCCTACATAATTCGTGGATCGGGTTTTAAATTTGGACCAACTAGCTAGTAGTATGAGATTTGCAAAGACTACAGAATTGATAATAATGATGGAACAATGCTTGAGAGAACCTTGATATGGTCAGTTTCTGTACGAGCAGTCGAGCACCTATGTTGAACAAAGTTTTAGCATTTTCTCAAGGGATGCATTTCTAGGATCTATGGTGTTGTCCCATTGTCGAGCTCATCTGTGGTAGTAAGGTCCATGAGCTCCAGGTCCCATATGCATCCACCTAACCCTTTTGCCGGCGACCCCCAAGTTCCAACCGGGTGAAAGCTCCCGGCGGCCAGCTGGCGACCGTAATGGTCAAAATTAGCGGCTGCGATTAATTATTCTGCTGTCGTACCCGTGCAAAGTTAAAACAGACGGGTAAGCACGGGGAATAAATAAGCAATCTTTAGAAAGTTGATTAGAGCAAGTAAAGTTCAGTCGACGTTGCACCGAAGAGGATTGAAAGGTACTCTCATGCTATTTGTGGCTCATGTTACCATCACTTTACCGCCATTTTGTCAGTTGTGGGATGAAAAGGATTAACACGAATTAAGCAGAAGTCAACTAGAAGAGCAGGATCAAACGGTAATTACAGCTAACTTCTAGTACTACAATGCAAATATAAATAGGGAAATTGTCACATTTGCCTTGTAACGGAGACACGAAGATATTACGCCATCTTTCTTCCTCGGCTTAATGTGATTTCTTTTTCTTCCTCCCTCATTGCCTCGACTCCATCTTGAATCTAGAACTCAAATGTGATGGCTTTCTCACGCGTTCAACAACATAGTGTTTTGTTGCCTCGCCTCGACGGTGGCCCTTCTATTGGATGACATTATGCAAGAAGCTGGTAGATGGAAGCTCGTACGCCTTTTGTGAGAAGTGTTTTTTCCTTCTTTTAGCATGGGGTGCGTTGTTGTGGAATTTTAATGTTGTAACCTGTTTTACTCTCTCCTGTGTATAAAGAAAAAGACGTGCTTTCTCACACGTTATTGAAAAGATGCAAAGGCGGACGAGGAGCCATACTTTGTCCCTAATAAAGAGATGGGAGAGACCCTATGAAGTCTCGAGGTCAGAGTTAGGGTTCTATGCTTGGGCCGGTTCGCGGGAGCTTCCACATCGAGCCTATTTGGTTTAAAAAATTCAAAAGAATTTTAATCCATAGGATTTTTTTCTTTGAAGTTCATTAATTAGGTTCAAAGGAATGAATCCTATAAAGCAAGTATGGAACTCTTTCCCAATACAATCTCATAGAATTTCTAATAGGAGGTTAAACCTCTTGGAATTTTTTCCTCTATGTCTGTGACAACTAAGGATGATACTCAATCTCTATAGAAAATTTATGTATGTTCCCGTGGTGTAACCAAGCAATTTCTTTTATTGATTCCCGCGTTCTCAATTCCTATTGGTTTCCACATGCCGTGTGTCTTCTCTACACTTGCGCTTTTTCAAATTCCGCGAACAAAGAGGTCCTAGGTGTCTGGTTGGGGCTTGAAGTCATGTTGTGTTTTTGGGCGTGGCGAGATCTCTACGGTGCAAGTGAGGCACCGACACATTAGCTTTGCTGCACCGCCGGACATCGACGTGGAAGGTGTTTATAGGATATGTCATGACAGAGTAAGGAAATGGTGGGCGGTGGAATGCATTTTCTCCATGATCTTGTCTCGGAAAGTCGATCATTTGTATGAAGGGTTTCTGCTTCTTGACCCGAAGGCCAAACAAATCCATCTCGTTGATGCCAATGGATTCTTCCAAGATCAAAGACCCCTCAAGGTACGTGAAAATGTGCATCCTGGATCTGACATCTATTTTGCATGTCATCGTGTCAAGGTCCAAGGTCGCATCGTGCTGATAGATGGGAAACTATTTCTAAATGGATCCCCTGTTATTGTGGATCAATATAAAGGACATGTTAGATTTCTTGAAGAAAACCATACATATCCTTCTTTCGTGCTGGTACATGCATCGATGATTTTAGATCTCGATTTTTCACATGGGTCTGCGTTTGCAAAAGAAGTCAAGAATTATTATAATTTTGATGTTCATCCTATAGATGGTTCAAGGCCTTTCATCATGGTGGTCTTTTTTGCCCGGGCTTGTTTCTGTTGGGATGGAGATAATGTTAGTCTTTCTCTCGAGGCAGTGATTGGAGGTTTTTGTGGAGCTCTTCGTGTCAATTTGTTGCATAATCGGGTGTTTTCTTTTCAAGTAGCCTCTAAGCATGTTGGTTTTCATATTTGATGATCAAATGGTTTTCTTGTTTCCGGTTTAAGTGCTTCTTTCATCTTTGGAGTTCTGGTGGTCCTAATTGGCGCAATGAATATAAACGAAGGGCTTCGGAATGTGATAAAGAGTGTACTATGGTTAAGTCCAAGAAATCAAATCAGTTAACTCTCATTAAGCTCCCTCTCGTTCTATTAGTCAGAGGACTTCATCTGTATTTAATTGGTCAGATCTCATTATTCCTGGCATCGGAGTTCAACAGAGATCATAGACGGTTATCCCTCACATTAAATCCTTAATAATTGCACCTAATGCAACGACGACTACAGATTCCCTAGGCTCGGGACCAATTAAATTTGGGTCTTTTGATACATACATAATTATGTCTTTTGCAGTTAATATTGTTCCAACTGATTCACACAAGGTTTCTCCACAAATTCTTAATGACAAGGATCAGGTCTCTGATGGCTATGATGATTACTCCAAGTTGATTGATAAAATGGCTGCCAAAGTGCACACATGTTCTAGGTGTCACAGCTTTAATCACGATTCTAAGGATTGCACAAGGAATTTTTGGTGTTGGCATTGTACTCAATTTGGACATTTAGGAAAGATTTCCCATGGCTAAAAAAGACTTTTTGCTGGGTAATCAAAGAGACACCTTCAATTGTTCCTCCTGCAGTTGTTATTCACAATAATCCAATCGAACCTTCGTATACCTCTGTTCTCCCAGGCAAACCCTCAACCCCTGTTTCGTCTCCGGTGTCTTCTCTGCCGGTTGCCATGACCAACTTTAAGGTGGACACATCCAGGTTTCTCCCAGCAGGCATGCACATGGAGGAACTATGGGAAGATGATGAAGGAGTTATGCCCTAGAGGCAATTTAATAAAGAGTTTTATTATTCATAACCCATTTGTCATAATGTTTCATACCATGCTATAACTGTATTAAGAGAAAAATTTAATACACGTGTGGTATGTAAACAAACCAGGTTCCTAGTAGTCTCTAGTTATACTGGTTCTTTGGGCAGCAGATGATCAAGGTTTCATGATCATGGGAATTTATGTGATTGACAACGGAGTCATGTCATTAGTGAATGATGTGATGGACTCACACCCATTATGTTTATCATAACGATATCAAGTCAATTAAAGGTGCAATGTTATGATAATGAAAACGTAGTACCATGACCTTTGACCGTGAGAAGGTATCTTAATTGTTATCCTGAAAGTTAATTTGATTGCATGAAATGTCAGACCGTGACAGGGTGATTATAAAGGTGTCTCTTGGGTAATGAAAGGGATATGTTGAGGCAAGCCATACATAGCGAGACTTGCCAATCATAATGACGTATAAATACTTCTGGGCCCACTCGGTGGAGTTGCATCAATTATCTTGCAAGCATGTGACTCGGTCACGGAGATGCAACAACACAGGAATGAGTTGAATTGTTATGCAGGTAACGATACTGAACGGGATATAAGATACTGGATGATCAAGTCTCGTATAAACAGAGTATCACTAAGGAAAAGGTATTGGGGACTTATGTTTAAGGTTCAGAACGATGCAGAAACATCGATGGATACACATGCGCCATTATGGATGTCCAAATCCCGCTATTAGTCATTGGTCAGAGAAGAGTCTCGACCATGTCTGGAGTATCCCGAGCAGTAGGGTGTCACACTTAAGGGTAGACAATATTTAAGAGTGATCTTAGTATCAAAGAGAATACTATAGAGAACCAGAATTGTTCTGGTATTTATCGATATCGGAGAGTTTCGAAGGGGTATCGAAATTAAGGGAGAAATGCTCGATGGTGATCGGAGGGTGATGGAGTGTAGACACACGCTCGTTGGGAGACCCCACACGAAAGGTGTGAAGAGTGCAGCAGCAAGTTTTCCCTCAGAAAAGAAATCAAGGTTGAATTGACCAGTAGGAGGAAAAGCAACTTCTGAAGGTTGATGCGGTTGATGTGGTAGGGCGCACTACCGGTTCAGCAGCAACGTGGAACCTACACAACACAATCAATTCACTTTGCCCCAACATAGCAGTGAGGTTGTCAATCTCACTTGTTTTGCTGATAAAAAGAGGTTAAATGTATGGTGTGGAAAACAGTATGGGAACAATATGAAAACAACAGTAGCAGTGTGAAAACAGTGGAAGCAGTGTGAAAACAGTAATTGCAGCACTTGTATTATCTGATGAGAAAATGGATCGGTGTTCACGGTTCACTAGAATTGTCTCTTCATAAAAGATAGCTAACATGCGTGGTGAATAAATTACAGCTAGGAAATTGATTGATAATGAAACATGCATAACATGATGATTACTATGTGATTCATGCGGGCATTACAACAAGACTCATAGACCGTCCTTCAACCGCATATATGACTAATAATCCACACACCGAATATCATCTGAACAAACGTTAGGTATTAATTGCAAGCAACAGATAATCGCAGTAAGAAAAGTGTGTAATGTAAACAATGTAAACATAGTTGTTTTCTCCCTAATGGCAACAACACATCCTCCATCCGTCACGTTTCTGTCGCTCGAGCACAGATGCAAAGGAGGCATGAACCCACTATCGTGCATAAATACTCCCTCTTGAAGTCACTAGTATCTACTTGGCCAGAGCATCTACTAGCAACGGAGAGCATACAAGATCATAAATAACATACACATGAAGACAACATGATAGATTCATAATCAAGAGACATAACATTCAATAATCATCGGATCCCATCAAACATAACATGTAGCATTACAATAAGATGATCTCGATCATGTAAGGCAGCTCACGAGATCTAAACACGAGGCATAAAGGGGATAGAACAACCATCTAGCTACTGCTATGGACCCCTAGTCCAAGGATGAACTACTCACGCATCACTCCGGAGGCGGGCATGGTGGTGTAGAGCCCTTGATGGTGAAGATGTTGCACTCGTTGGGAAACCCCAAGAGGAAGGTATGATGAGCACAACATCAGTTTTTTATGAGAAAGAAACCGAGGTTTAATCGACCAGTAGGAGGAAGGAGTAACTTCATAAGGTTGATGAAGTTGAGGTGGCAGGGCGCACTACTGGTTCAGCAACAACGTCGAACCTACACAACACAAACAATTCACTTTGCCCCAACAAAGAAGTAAGGTTGTCAATCTCACCGGTTTTGCTGAACACAAAGAGGTTAAACATATGGTGTGGAAAACTGTAGGAGAACAATATGAAAGCAGCAGCTGTAGCATGAAAGCAGTGTGAAAGCACTGGAAGCAGTGTGTGTATTATGAGAATGAGAAAATGGGCTGGGGTCCACAGTTCACTAGTGGTGTCTCTCCGTGAAAGATAAATAACATGTGTGGTGAACAAATTACAGCCGGGGAATTGACAGAAATGAAGGCTACACCGTAGTGCATATGCAAAACATAAAGATTACTATGTGATTAATGCGGGCATTACAACAAAATACATATACTGTCATCCAACTGCATCTATGACTACTAATCCACCCTTCGAATATCATCTGAACAAACATTGTGTATTTAGTTGCAAGCAACAGATTATCGCAATAACCAAAGTGTGTAATGTAAACAATGTAAACTAAGTAAACACCGTTGTTTTCTCCCTAATGGCAACAAAACATCCTCCATCCGTCACGTTTCCGTCACTCGAGCACGGATGCAAAGGAGGCATGAACCCACTATCGAGCATAAATACTCCCTCTTGGAGTTACTAGCATCTACTTTGACAGAGCATCTACTAATAACGGAGAGCATGCAAGATCATAAATAACATATGCATGAAGATAACATGATAGATTGATAATCATAAGACATAGCATTCAATATTCATCGGATCCCAGCAAACACAACATGTAGCATTACATAAAGATGGTCTCGATCATGTAGGACAACTCACTAGGTCTAAACATGAGGTACAAAGTGGAGAAGACAACCATCTAGATACTGCTATGGACCCGTAGTCCAGGGATGAACTACTCACGCATCACTTCGGAGGAGGGCATGGTGGTGTAGACCCCTCCGGTGATGAATTCCCCTCCAGGCATGGTGCCAGGGAGAGCTCTAGAACCCTCCCGATCTCGGGATGACGATGACGGCGGCCTCGGGTGTTTCTTGGAAAAAAATGGCATATCTTTAGGGTTCACGTATTGGGGGGGGTCGTATAGGCAAAAGGGCGATGGCAGTGGACGCCCGAGGGGCCCACACCACCCCCAGGCGCGGCCGGGGGGGGCGCCGCCCTATGGTGTGGCCCCCGTCCGGGCCTCTTTGGGACTCCGTGGAAGCTTCGGGAATTCTAAGACTTCCGAGCTTCGAATTTTCCAATTCCGAGAATATTTCCAGAACAACTTTTCTGAAACTAAAAACAACAGAAAACGGGGAACTGGCTCTGTGGCATCTTGTCAATAGGTTAGTCAGAAGAATCGATAAAAATTACATGAAGTGTATAGAAAACATGAAGGAAACAACATGGAAACCACATGGAACATCAGAAATTAAGGATACGTTTATGACGTATCAACATCCCCAAGCATAGTTCCTACTCGTCCTCGAGTAGGTAAACGATAAAAACACATAATAAACATAAACTTGATCATAAAAAATGTAAAAGCATATGTAAGCTGAGATCATAGAACTTCAACACAAGCATGATAAATAAAATTTTAACAATAAAGCATAGCAATCACCTTGCATCATGAAAAGTAACACAAATAAAAGATCATGAATAACAATGCATCTAATGATATACGTTTGTTTCAAGCATAGAGATAACATGGCAATGTGATATTTCGCTAGTCCTTAAGAGCGGGCCAAAACATAAATGCCAGAACACCTTCAAAGTTCACGAGGAAGACTAGAACAAATAATTACAAAACAAACAATAACACATCATGAATCAATTAACAATGTTTCTGGGACAAATGCACATTAAACTCACAATGGCGACTATGTTGTCTCAACTGTGCATAAAGTTAGAAGATGGAGACTCAACATAAAAGTAAAAGAAAGGCCCTTCGCAGAGGGAAGTAGGGATCAACTCTTGTGCTAGAGCTTTTTATTTGATTAAACAGAGGTATTGAAAACATTTTTTAGAGAGGTGTGTATGCTAATGTCAACGAATGGTAAACAGAAAATACAGTACGTCATAAGCCAACTAGACTTCACAAGAACGACTCCCATAGAAGGACGCATATGGGTAGAAGGCCATCCCTCTTTCTCTTTTGTTTACACAATTATGCTTTGACTGATAAATCAGAGAAAAAAATAGTGAAGATAATTTGTTGTTATTAATTTGGGGCTGGGCATCCCGCTGCCAGCTCTTCTATCAATCGGATAAGCGGATGAAGCCACTAGTCCAGGGTGTGGAAGTTCAATCAACAAGTGAGATAAATATTCTCTATTTACGTCCTCATGAGCTAAAACAGGAGGACAACACATGAGTTATTTTAAAAGTTCTAAAGGTAACACATGAGAAATTTACTTTGGAGTGGCGGTTAAATACCACATGTAGGTAGGTATGGTGGAAACATTGGGAAAACTTTGGTTTTTGATAGTTGGATGCACGAGTAGAGCTCATACTCAGTACAGGTGGAGGCTAGCAAAAGACTGGGAGCGGCAAATCAAGAGAGCATAAGAGACATAATCATGCATGGCGACATAAACATCATTAATCAAAGTGTAAGTGGTACCACAAGTTCAAAAACTAAATGATCATAGAGGCTATAAGTGAATGGTTCATAGTCATAAACATGGTGTGAGCATGCGCCAAGTCAACCAAATAAAACATTCAATGGAGAACACCACAAATTTATGCTTCAAAATGACAAGAACAACTCATGATTCTTTCAATGGCACACTAAACACTCTCAGATATTTGAGACTAATCATGCTACTAAATAACCATTAGGATTTAGAATTAAAATAACATCTAGCATAATATGAAATAGTCTAGCCACAGTCTATACAAGTTTCTACTTGCATCGTTATAAAAAATTCTACTTCAAGCAGAAGTTTCTTTTCCCAACAAGCACCATACAAAATATGTTTTTAAAAAAATCTCTAAATGATATAGCAAGAAAACATGAGAGTAATCACACAAAACTACTAAAACTAACAGATCTGAATAAGAGATGCAATGAAAACAAGAGCTAAAAAGGAATTTTGCAGCAGCTAAAAGAAAAAACTAAGAATACTAGCATATCAAGTATTCAAACGAAAAAGCGAAGTGTGTCTCTCTCCGAAAAAAGCAATGCTAGGGTACAACTATATTATTTCAGCAAGGAAAATAAAACAAAACAAGAGAAAACAAAATAAAACAACCAGACGCTCCAAGTAAACTTCATATGATGTGACCGAATAAAAATATAGTTTCACTAGGAGTGACCTGATAGATCGTTGATGAAGAAGGGGATTGTAACACCCCAACTTTTGATACATTAGGGTGTGTGGTGTGTGTTCATCTCATACATGCATCAAACAAAAATTTAAATCATGTTTGAACCAATTTAAACTATGAAATTAAATGGTTTCAGAAAATTCCACAAAAAGTACTTAATTTGGTTTCCAAAATTTTGTTCTGGAAAATATTTCAAATTCACCAATGAAACACATGGTATTGTTGGAAATTTCACAAGCTTTCCAAAAGTTATTTTTGGCAATTTTTATGTTTGCAAAATGGCCCTCAAAACAGTTGTTTTCAGTGCTGTTTAATAAAGGAAAGGACCTCTTCGCAAAAATCAGGAATTTCAGGGGGTTTTCGCAAAACGTGCTTTGTCTTCTTCCTTGCGACAAGGAAGCAGCTGCGTGGCTGCCTCCGCCACGTCCTCCTTCCTGCTTCACCGCGGGGGATAAGGGAGAAGGGCGATGGCGTGCACCCCCCTTGCCTCTCCTCCTCGCCTTGCCCTACTCTCTCTGGCTCCCTGTGTCATGGAAACCAACTCGAACCTCTGAACCCTAACCGCCCTATGGCAGCCACCGTGCGCCCCATCTCCGGCCATCCCCGGCCGAACGGAGACCACCAGGAGGCTCCTTGACCTCTACCCTTCCCCTCCAAGCTCGCTTGCCGAATGGCCTCACCACGACGAATTTCGCCGTCTCCCTCGAGTCCGGCCGGCCTCTTCCTCACGCCGGCGAGGATTCCGGTCGTCCCGGCCTTCCCCGACCACACCTCGAGCCCTGGCGCCCGGCGAGCTCCCCGGTACCCTCCACCCCCTTCCTCTCCCTCTGTACCGTGCGCGCACCGGGCTCCGCCGTCGGCCGCCGCGCCTCTCGACGCCGGCAGCATTCCGGCGACATTTTCCGAGCGGCGCCGCCACCCTTTGGCTCCCCGTTGCGTCCTCTCCGTCGTGGTGCCTCGCGATTTGGAATTGTTGGTTTGGCCGATCGAGCGTGGACAGAGCCGCTCCGGCCATTGACGTCACCTGGACGTCATGACAACGTCATTTCCTTGTTTTTTCTATTTCCAGAAAACTGTTTAATAATTACAGAAATTGAACAAAAATTGTAAAATAGATATCTCCTGAAATATTACTTAGAAAAATAAAAGAAAAATATGGTTGTGCTCAGAAATAAAATCTATCCAAATATGTCACTTCATAAATGTTTGACAAAGTTGAATTTTGGCCATTATTAATGTGGTTTAATTCATTTAAAATAGAAAAATAAGTTTTTATTCAATAAAATTAGAAAATTAAAAGTTATACCATTTTGCTCAAAATGACAGATGCAACCTATTCATGATGTTTTCAACCTCATCTGAGCAACTAAAATGGTACTCACCTCATAATCGCCCGAAACCCCTTCGGGTCTTTCGGGATAAATTCAGTAAAAAAATACCTAACGGACATATGAACCCTAGCAACCCAACGATCATGCTTAGGGCTTTATTTCAGTGCATTAACCTGCTCATGCATACATATTGCGCATTGCATCGATGCCATGTGTTGATTGTTGTTCCTCTTTTCGGTGTTGTTTCCCCCTCGGTAGAATGCGACTCCGAAGTGAAGGCCAACAATCCAATGACGAATACTTGATCTTAATGACAAGTCAAGCACTTATTCCAGAAGACATTTCAATTGGTTTTCTTATAACCAAGGCAAGCATAACCTCTATCTGCTCATATGTTTTCGAACAACATTTGATTCTCGTACTTTGCATTCGATTCCAAAGTATTTGATGCTAGTAGACATAGTTCACCTATATATTGCATTGCCTCAATATACTGATCCACTGCTCCTAGCCGCCATAGAATTGCTTGTGCGCATCGCCAGAACCTCATATCTGCTTCGCTCATACATGTTTGTTTACCTCTGCTCCATCCAGTTGATGAATCAGAGCTGCGATAACCTAGTATGATATGATGACGTGGTGAGATGAGCATTGTGTGGTTAACCTGACTAAGGCGAGGACGGGAGGCACTTGGGAAGTGGTTCTTTGTCCTGTACTTGCCAACCCTAGGAGTAAGTCTCGCCGCGGAAACCAGAGACTGAGCGTGCAACCACACGCGCGAGCCAATGAACCTCGCTCGACTAACTAACTTGTTTGGCCACATCCATGAGTCACGTAGATTGCTATTTCCATCTGCGTGTGAGTCCGAAAACGATTGGAGAAAAACTAGGGCGTGACCGGGACAAGTGATGGACGTACACGGATCTTGTTCCCGACTCACAGAACAGGTGCCGTCAGGAGGTGGCCAACTCCCTGTTGACGGGGTGGCCCTGTTTGGGTTGACTCATGGATAGGGTCGAGCAAGGTAAAGGTCGGAGCCATCCACCCTCTGCCGCGCTCCATGGAAGAGCGTAACATGTGGCGCTAAGAGTCGGAGGGTACGTGTGGGTAAAGTGTACCACCCTGCAGGGAAAATCTTCGGAAAGCCGTGTCCACGGTTATGGACGACTTGGTGAAAGTCACGAGGTCATAGATAACTTGAAAGTGGCGTAAAAGATGTTGGCAATGAATGAAGGGTGCCTCCCCGGATGCGGGGGGTGATCCTTGTAGCATGAGATAGTGTGGGAATGAGAAGGACTTGGTGGAATACAAGAAGATATCTCAGTAGTTGTTAGCTTTCTCATCTGTTTTGAAACATTCTATGAGACGTGCTATTCCTCCTCGATTTGGAAAATAAAGATTGCTTTACGCAAATCATTCATAAAACCCTTTCTGAAGTTAGCAGATAGGTTAATTAAGTCTTGTTGAGTACCTCCCGTACTCAGGTTTGCTTAATTTTGGTTCAGGAGAAGAACTCCATCGGTGGTGATTCAACGTGGACATCGACGAGTAATTTGGGGTTTCCCAGGTAGCAGCCTGGAATCTATGGGCTGGGACGTCGCCTTATGTTGCGGCCTCTTAGGCCTTTTTGGTTCTTGTTGATTAGCAACATAATTTGCCTTCCGTTGTCTGATGTAATGTTGGGTCATGTGACCTCTGTTGTAAGCTATACTCTATCACTGTTGAATACAACTTTCATGTTTAGAGTACTGCTTTGATCGGTTGTTGGTTTCGAGCTCATTGTTATACAGTTTTTGGCTATGCCTGCATAGTTGTCGCAGTCGAGGGGTTGTGGAGCCGATGATCCATGTCCGAGCCCGCCTGTCGATGTGATCGGCCTGGGGCGAGGTAACCCCAGTAACCCTCGATTGTTGTTGCACTTTCTGGACACATAGCATCTCTGTATAGCTTTGGTCCCGTTTCCTTCAGTTTCTTTCGATTCGTGGAATCTTTGATATGCGTAGTTGGTTATGACTAGCATGGGTACAAGGAGTAGTAGACTGGGGATCCGGACTACGTGCCGATGAATCCAGTCTGCCTGCCGTTGTTTGTATCGGCGGGGCTGGTAACCTGAAGCCCTTGTGGGTCCATGTCTAAGCACATAACAGTATGTATATCTCTGGGTCCGGGGTCGTGACAAGTCATGGTATCAGAGCAGGACTGCCTGTAGGAAAACCTTATTGCTTGGTCGATGTTGAGTATAGTGTTTGTGAAAACTACTTTGAAACTTCAAATGGATTGTGAAAACCCTTCTTAGGATTCTTTTTACTCCTTATCTGGTATCGCTCTAACTCTGGGTCTCCTTACCTGTTTTGATTTGAAAAGGTTTCGATATCTCTTCTAGTCATTCAAAACTAGGAGCCTTCTTTGGCAAGGCCGTTTTTACCCAAGCTGACCTAGTGTTTAGTTTCTAGAGTCGTGTGTGTTCCATGTACCGTTATCTCGACTCAAACTGGGAGATTCTCTTCCAATCATAATCCCTCAGAGTTTTGTGAGTTCCACATACTCGTGTTCCAAAGTCCCCAAATCCTGAACCTCGAGATCTGCTTGCCATCTCGAATGTATCTGTTATCCTCTGCTCAAAATTCTTCCGGAGCTATGTTTTTCTTTTGAAAGCTACCTCGTGATTGCTATTCGTAGTGTCCTCCAAGGCACTAAGATATTAGTTACTCCTTTCTCTTAGTTTCTAACCTTGGACTTGAACCGAAGGTCCCGGAATGTGCTGAATTGTGGTGAGTTGGATCGTGTGGTTTCTTAACCATGTGATGCTCACTCTATCAGTACAAGATGCTGACCTTTAACCCAAGTTCTGTTTCGTTGAATCCTGAGGAATCCGTTCTACCTCAGGATGGCTAGGTAATCTTAGATCCAATAGCCATAGGTTTTCTCTAGGAACCAAAAGGAATCACAACAAGAGTGTTCTTTATGGTTCCCATATTCTTGTTCTTGATTCAGCTATACCTCTCCTTTAGCATGGGTTCTACACATGAGTATTACCCCGTGCATCCAACGTGATCTCAGGATTTTCCAGAGCATGTTCCTATCTTCCAGTTGCTCTCAAATCTCCACTCGTTGTTTGGAAACCAAGTTACATATGGTGCTGGATTCTTCCAATGCATTTGCTCTTGTTTCCGTCAGAACATTCCACCTTGGGATGTCAGGAGAAACAAACTCCAGTACCTCGTTCATCTCTAGAACCAGGTCAAAGTTTTGTAATCGACAGAATAAAGAATTTCATTAGCCTCTGTTCTGTTCTACCTTCGAGTATCACACTCTTTAATATCAGGAGGTTGTGTTAAGTTTCATGGCCTCATCGATGAAGTGATGCTCCTACACCTCTTCACTCACCCTTCCTCCAAACCTGAAATGCGTGAGAATGATGGGTTTGTGCATTGGTGTGTGTCAGATATTCCTAGCAATTTTTATTGCTCTGAAAATCTAAGAAACATCTGTATCCTTCTTAGCATTATTGGTCACCCGGTCTCTGTTTGAAGTTGACTGTGTTACCAAATCCGTTCATTCCCGTGCACATTCCTGGTCAAAGAGTTAGGTCCATGCCAAAGCTCTCCAGACCATATCAGTTGCTTTGAAAAGCAAGTTTCCTTTTCGAACTCCAAGACTTACCGGTAGGTTGTGATATTCTGGTTGTCTTTCTAGAAGTATCACCAGGTTTGTCACCTGACCGTGATGTCTAAACAAGGGGTACTTTGAACTACTCCTTTCTCCAAGAAACTACGCTAGACACCTTGGACTAGTGGTTGAGCTTAAACAACAACTTGGAGAGTTGAAAGGCAAAAGCTCCGCCCAACTTGATCCTTTGTTAAGGGATGTCTAGTTTTCCTCATGTTGAAGCAGGATAGTATCTCCGTAATGGACATGCTATCTTTCTAACCTTGGTTTGATTTGGGCTATCGTCAGATCAAGTCCAGATTCAAGGACTATCCTGATGGTGTTTTCACTCATGGTGTTTGGCCCGAGTACACCTCATGTCCTTTGGTCTGACCAATGTACTGCCTTGTTCATATATTATATGAATCCCTCTTCTTGGAGTGTTTTGACAAGTGTGTTGTCGAGCCCATCGATGACATTCCTATTTTCTCAAGTTGCAAGAGGTTCATGTTGAACAAATGGCAACAATGTTGGAAACTTTTGAGAACCAACTTTGTGTTATCGCGAAGTTGTGTTCTGGATGTTCGAAGTAACTTAACCCGGTCCATGTGCTTATGGTGAAAGTTGTCGCCATGGATTCGAGTAAAGTTTTCTTGTTCCTTCGGGAATAATCCCAAGTTGGTCATGCATGTGTGGAGTATTCTTGATATGGTGGGTTGTTACCACCATTTATTTGAAGAACTTTGCATCCACACCAAGCCACTGACTGATTACCCGTGAAAGAGAAGAAGTCTACGAACTTCGTTATCTCGGTAATCATCTTCCCAACAATGACTCCGATGTGTTTCATTGCAAGTAAGTCATGTAGGTGCAACCGTCTTTGCAAGTTGCTAATACATGAGTTCTGCAATCCTGCTCATCTCTTGAGCGTGGCATCGTAGTCCATATCTTGAGAATCTAGTAGATGTATCTCGTTGGTAACCTGTGCAATCTCCTCGCTCAAACATATCGAGTCTGAGTTATCAACCCACTAACCAGAGCTGAATCTCAAGCAGCAACGATGGTTAGTGTTCCCTCAAGGGTATTGAATTAGGTCTGTTCAGAGTCCGGCATGGTTTATGTTGTGGTTGACACAATTAGCCGGAAGGCTTAATGTCATATCTCTTTGAGTCCGTAAGAACAACCACTCTCCGTGAGAATTCTTGTCTGGCTTATTCTAACAAGTTTCCTCCCCGTTCTTCCAAACCGGAGTTTTACATTGACTTGATGACCTACAGAAGGCTTGTCGTGAGCCTGCTCTTCCAATGTCTCTTCGTTGAACCTCCAAAACCTTAGTTCTCGTGAAAACTAGTTCCTCGTGAGAACATCTCGTGGTGTTTTGTAACCGCCATTGATCAGCTCCCTTTCTCAAGTTGTTTGTACTTGAAGTTCTGTTCATCTCGCACATTGTGTGAATTTGTCAGTCACTCCAGCCATGGGATCTTAACCATATGGTAGATGTATTGCTACGTCCAAACCACATTAGGAAAGAGATTCCCTATTTCCACCGGTGTTTCAACCCTCGTTGGTTACCCATCCTTATGGTGTGATCAGGAATTCCTCCTTTGTTACGGTGTTTCCACATCTTTCGGTTATTCATCTTCTGTTGTGAAGTAACATCCCGATCTTTGACAAAGTTTTCGACAAAGTTTTGACGGAGTGAAAGTTCCGTTATCTTCCGTGTCCACTCTGAAGAGTGAACATGATCAGGTATCAAATTCTCTCCGACGCACGATTACAGTGTTTTCTCGTGTTTTCCTTCGTCTATGGATATTACCTTGTGGTATCCAAGACCATCCTTTCCATCTTGGTTTTCTGTTTGAAGAAACCTCGCTGTTACAAGTTGTCCAACTTTTCTTCTTCCAAAAGGATTTAAAGTCTCGTTTTAAGCTCATATTCTAAATCCTTTCAAGAACTATCGTCCGTAAACTTGAAACCATCTTATATTCACTCCGTTACCTTGATGTGTTTCATGCTTGTTAACTCAACAGTTCTTTATGAACATCCCTTCCATGAGTTACCCATGGGATACTCGATCTTCGTGAAGATCATTTCCTAAGAATTTCCCTCTTACCTAAGGTGTATCCGTTCAATACTTCAAGATGCTCGGATCAACCTCTTCGAGAAGAGAATCGTAAGGTTCAAGAAGATCGTTCAAAACCGGTGTTCCTTCTTTCTTCTCCTTCGGGAATCTCGGGACGAGTTCTCGTAAGGGGGGTAGATTTGTAACACCAAACTTTTGATACATTAGGGTGTGTGGTGTGTGTTCATCTCATACATGCATCAAACAAAAATTTAAATCATGTTTGAACCAATTTAAACTATGAAATTAAATGGTTTTCAGAAAATTCCACAAAAAGTACTTAATTTGGTTTCCCAAAATTTTGTTCTGGAAAATATTTCAAATTCACCATGAAACACTGGTATTGTTGGAAATTTCACAAGCTTTCCAAAAGTTATTTTTGGCAATTTTTATGTTTGCAAAATGGCCCTCAAAACAGTTGTTTTCAGTGTGTTTAATAAAGGAAAGGACCTCTTCGCAAAAATCAGGAATTTCAGGGGGTTTTCGCAAACGTGCTTTGTCTTCTTCCTTGCGACAAGGAAGCAGCTGCGTGGCTGCCTCCGCCACGTCCTCCTGCCTGCTTCACCGCGGGGGATAAGGGAGAAGGGCGATGGCGTGCACCCCTTGCCTCTCCTCCTCGCCTTGCCCTACTCTCTCTGGCTCCGTGTGTCATGGAAAAACCAACTCGAACCTCTGAAACCCTAACCGCCCCTATGGCAGCCACCGTGCGCCATCTCCGGCATCCCGGCCGAACGGAGACCACCAGGAGGAGCTCCTTGACCTCCTCTACCTTCCCATCCAGCTCGCTTGCCGGAATGGCCTCACCACGACGATTTTCGCCGTCTCCTCGAGTCCGGCCGGCCCTCTTCCTCACGCCGGCGAGGATTCCGGTCGTCCCGGCCTTCCCCGACACCACGAGCCTCCTGGCGCCATGGCGAGCTCCCGGTACCCCCACCCCCTTCCTCCCCTCTGTACCGTGCGCGCACCGGGCTCCGCCGTCGGCCGCCGCGCCTCTCGACGCCGGCAGCATTCCGGCGACATTTTCCGAGCGGCGCCGCCACCCTTTGGCTCCCCGTTGCGTCCTCTCCGTCGTGGTGCCTCGCGATTTTGGAATCGCTTGTTGGTTTGGCCGATCGAGCGTGGACAGAGCCGCTCCGGCCATTGATGACGTCACCTGGACGTCATGACAACGTCATTTCCTTGTTTTTCTATTTCCAGAAAACTGTTTAATATTACAGAAATTGAACAAAAATTGTAAAATAGATATCTCCTGAAATATTACTTAGAAAAATAAAAGAAAAATATGGTTGTGCTCAGAAAAATAAAATCTATCCAAATATGTCACTTTCATAAATGTTTGACAAAGTTGAATTTTGGCCATTATTAATGTGGTTTAATTCATTTAAAATAGAAAAATAAGTTTTTTATTCAATAAAATTAGAAAATTAAAAGTTTATATACCATTTGCTCAAAATGACAGATGCAACCTATTCATGATGTTTTCAACCTCATCTGAGCAACTAAAAATGGTACTCACCTCATAATCGCCCGAAACCCCCTCCGGGTCTATTTCGGATAAATTCAGTAAAAATACCTAACGGACATATGAACCCTAGCAACCCAACGATCATGCTTAGGGCTTTATTTCAGTGCATTAACCTGCTCATGCATACATATTGCGCATTGCATCGATGCCATGTGTTGATTGTTGTTCCTCTTTTCGGTGTTGTTTCCCCCTCGGTAGAATGCGACTCCGAAGTGAAGGCCAACAATCCAATGACGAATACTTGATCTTAATCGACAAGTCAAGCACTTATTCCAGAAGACATTTCAATTGGTTTTCTTATAACCAAGGCAAGCATAACCTCTTATCTGCTCATATATGTTTTCGAACAACATTTGATTCTCGTACTTTGCATTCGATTCCAAAGTATTTGATGCTAGTAGACATAGTTCACCTATATATTGCATTGCCTCAATATACTGATCCACTGCTCCTAGCCGCCATAGAATTGCTTGTGCGCATCGCCAGAACCTCATATCTGCTTCGCTTAGTCATACATGTTTGTTTACCTCTGCTCCATCCAGTTGATGAATCAGAGCTGCGATAACCTAGTATGATATGATGACGTGGTGAGATGAGCATTGTGTGGTTAACCTGACTAAGGCGAGGACGGGAGGCCACTTGGGAAGTGGTTCTTTGTCCTGTACTTGCCAACCCTAGGAGTAAGGTCTCGCCGCGGAAACCAAGACTGAGCGTGCAACCACACGCGCGAGCCAATGAACCTCGCTCGACTAACTAACTTGTTTGGCCACATCCATGAGTCACGTAGATTGCTATTTCCATCTGCGTGTGAGTCCGAAAACGATTTGGAGAAAAACTAGGGGCGTGACCGGGACAAGTGATGGACGTACACGGATCTTGTTCCCGACTCACAGAACAGGTGCCGTCAGGAGGTGGCCAACTCCCTGTTGACGGGGTGGCCCTGTTTGGGTTGACTCATGGATAGGGTCGAGCAAGGTAAAGGTCGGAGCCATCCACCCTCTGCCGCGCTCCATGGAAGAGCGTACATGTGGCGCTAAGAGTCGGAGGGTACGTGTGGGTAAAGTGTACCACCCTGCAGGGATAAATCTTTCGGAAAGCCGTGTCCACGGTTATGGACGACTTGGTGAAAGTCACGAGGTCATAGATAACTTGAAAGTGGCGTAAAAGATGTTGGCAATGAATGAAGGGTGCCTCCCCGGAGATGCCGGGAGGGGTGATCCTTGTAGCATGAGATAGTGTGGGAATGAGAAGGACTTGGTGGAATACAAGAAGATGATAATCTCAGTAGTTGTTAAGCTTTCTCATCTGTTTTGAAAACATTCTATGAGACGTGCTATTCCTCCTTGATTTGGAAAATAAAGATTGCTTTACGCAAATCAGCCTTCATAAAACCCTTTCTGAAGTTAGCAGATATATAATAGGTTAATTAAGTCTTGTTGAGTACCTCCCGTACTCAGGTTTGCTTAATTTTGGTTCAGGAGAAGAACTCCATCGGTGGTGATTCAACGTGGACATCGACGAGTAATTTGGGGTTCCCAGGTAGCAGCCTGGAATCTATGGGCTGGGACGTCGCCTTATGTTGCGGCCTCTTAGGCCTTTTTGGTTCTTGTTGATTAGCAACATAATTTGCCTTCCGTTGTCTGATGTAATGTTGGGTCATGTGACCTCTGTTTGTAAGCTATACTCTAGTATCACCTGTTGAATACAACTTTCATGTTTAGAGTACTGCTTTGATCGGTTGTTGGTTTCGAGCTCATTGTTATACAGTTTTGGCTATGCCTGCATAGTTGTCGCAGTCGAGGGGTTGTGGAGCCGATGATCCATGTCCGAGCCCGCCTGTCGATGTGATCGGCCTAAGGCGAGGTAACCCCAGTAACCCTCGATTGTTGTTGCACTTTCTGGACACATAGCATCTCTGTATAGCTTTGGTCCCGTTTCCTTCAGTTTCTTTCGATTCGTGGACTCTTTGATATGCGTAGTTGGTTATGACTAGCATGGGTACAAGGAGTAGTAGACTGGGGATCCGGACTACGTGCCGATGAATCCAGTCTGCCTGCCGTTGTTTGTATCGGCCGGGGCTGGTAACCCTGAAGCCCTTGTGGGTCCATGTCTAGGAGCACATAACAGTATGTATATCTCTGGGTCCGGGGTCGTGACAGGGATGCCTTGGGCATACCCAAGCTCAGATGCTTGAGTATTCTTAAAATTTTCTTGGATGAACCACGGGAGCATCGCCAAGATTTGATCTTGCACTCTTCTTGATCACATATATCACCCTCTTCTCTTCACCCATGAAAAATTCCTTCACACCACACTCAAAGAGTAATTCACATTAGAGGGTTAGTACAACAATAAAAAATCCATGGGTTATGTATGGGAAGAAGTTATATTGATACTTTTAAACATTAGCTACAGCCACTGACATTTCGTGAAGCAAAGAAATCCACTTGACATCGTAAAAGAGCAAATGCAAGAAAAATGGCAGAATCTGCCAAAAGCAGAACAGTTTGTAAAGACCAATTTTTTCGGGGGACTTATGTTGCTAAGATGGAAAAACTTAAAGAACAAAAAAGTTTCATAATTAGCTGAGGAATAAGCATACAAAATTTCAGGTCATTCTGATTTTTCTGTGAATTATATGATTTTTTACGGTGGACAGCAGAAATCTGTTTCCTGCGCAGAAATCCAAAACCAACTCCAGCTCTCGTCAGAAACTTTACTTGGAACAAGTAAAACATGAAAATAAATATACAAAGTACTTGCTACAGAATTATACAACCCCTTGAATCAAAGAAAACAGAAAAAAAACAAAGCAAAAATAAAACCATGGGCTATCTCTAAGAAGTGTTTTTCTTTAACGCCTTTTAGCTAGCCCCAGAAAAGTGGAATCAAGTGTTTTCAAGTGAAGAAGCATTAAAATCAAGATTTGGAAATTCCTTAATAATGCATTGTATTTTTTCTAATTGATTTTCATAGGTTCATCTCTTAGAGATTTTAGGCTTACTATTCTCATCAAATAAGATTTCAGGAACAATCCAATCAAAATTATTTTCTTGGGCTCATGCAGTGCTACCAATTTAAAGGGGGTTGGTATTTTCTCCTCCTTTTCATTTTTAGATTCAGTTTTTTCAAGAGCACCAACAATATCTACACATGAGCCTAGCATATTGAAATGATCAAAGACTTTTCTAGCTTCTATAGCAACATCTCCAAATTCTTTAAGCATGGTTTCTAAAATAAAGTTCATTTTCTCAATATCTTCAATGTTATTCAAGTTGAGGAACATATGATGCAGTATGGGATGAAGGTTAACAAACCTATCTTCTAACATGTGAATTAAAGAAGTTATAGCAGTTTCATAATTTGGAGCAAGTTCTACAATGGATTTTTCCTCAAAATTATCATGCTTACTAACATGATTAAAGAATTATTTAATGGTATCCTTTCCAAGTGTAGAACCACTACCAACTGGAAGGTCTTGTAGGGTACACTTAGGGAACAACATGATGGGGAAAAAACGAGGTAACAAAGGTTACAACTAGAAAAGGAACTAATTTTTTTGTGTTTTTGATAAAGAGAAGCAAACAAGACAAAATAAAATAAACTAAAACAAAGTAAAGAGATTGGAAGTGAGAGAGCCCCCTTGCAGAAATTCTCTTCCTCCCCGGCAACAGCGCCAGAAAATAGCCTTGATGGTGCAGATCTTGCACTTGTTAGGAAACCCCAAGAGGAAGGTATGATGAGCACATCACCAGTTTTCCCTCAGAAAGAAACCAAGGTTTAATCGACCAGTAGGAGGAAGGGGTAACTTCAGAAGGTTGATGCAGCTGAGGTGGCAGGGCGTACTACCGGTTCAGCAGCAACGTGGAACCTACACAACAAAAATAATTCATTTTGCCCCAACTAAGCAGCGAGGTTGTCAATCTCACCGGTTTTGCTGAACACAAAGAGGTTAAACGTATGGTGTGGAAAACAATAGGAGAACAGTATGAAAGTAGTAGCAGCAGTATGAAAGCAGTGGAAGAAGTGTGTGTGTATTATCAGAATGAGAAAATGGACCGGGCTCCACAGTTCACTAGTGGTGTCTCTCCGTGAAAGATAAATAACATGTGTGGTGAACAAATTACAGCTGGGCAATTGATAGAAATGAAGGCTGCACCATAGTGCATATGCAAGTCATAAAAATTATAATGTGATTCATGCGGGCATTAAAACAAAATACATAGACTGTCATCCAACTGCATCTATGACTAATAATCCACCCTCCGAATATCATCCGAACAAATGTTGGGTATTAATTTGCAAGCAACAGATTATCGCAGTAAGCAAAGTGTGTAATGCAAACAATGTAAACTAAGTAAACATTGTTGTTTTATCCCTAATGGCAACAGAACATCCTCCATCCGTCACGTTTCTGTCACTCGAGCATAGATGCAAAAGAAGCATGAACCCACTATCGAGCATAAATACTCCCTCTTGGAGTTACTAGCATCTACTTGGCTAGAGCATCTACTAATAACGGATAGCAAGCAAGATCATAAATAACATATGCATGAAGATAACATGATAGATTGATAATCAGAAGACACATCATTCAACATTCATCAGATCCTAGAAAACTCAACATGTAGCATTACATAAAGATGATCTCGATCATGTAGGGCAGCTCACAAGATCTAAACATGAGGTACAAAGTGGAGAATACAACCATCTAGCTACTGCTATGGACCCGTAGTCCAGGGAGGGATGAACTACTCACGCATCACTTTGGAGGGGGGCATGGTGGTGTAGACCCCTCCGGTGATGAATTCCCCTCCCGGAAGGGTGCCGCGGAGAGCTCCAGAACCCTCCCAATCTCTGGATGCCGATGATGGAGGCCTCGGGCGTTTCTCAGGAAAAAGTGGCATATCTTTAGGGTTCACGTATCGAGGGGATTATATAGGCGAAAGGGCGGTGGACGCCCGAGGGACGCACACCACCCCCAGACACGTCCAGGGGGCGCGCCGCCCTATGGTGTGGCCCCCCTCCGGGCCACTTCGGGACTCCATGGAACCTTCGGGAATTCTAAGACTTTCGGGCTTCGAATTTTCCAATTCCGAGAATATTTCCAGAACAACTTTTCTGAAACTAAAAATAGCAGAAAACATGGAACTGGCTCTCTGGCATATTGTCAATAGGTTAGTCCGGAAAATCGATAAAAATGACATAAAGTGTATAGCAAACATGAACAAAACAACATGGAACATCAGAAATTAAGGATACGTTTATGACGTATCAGCACTATGGTGATGATATCCCCTCCCGGCAGGGTGCCGGGGAGAACTCCAAAACCCTCCCAATCTCGGGTTGACGATTACGCCGCCCTCGGGTGTTTTTCGTTGAAAAGTGGTATGGTTTTAGGGTTGACGCATCGGGGGGAATAAATTGGTGAAAGGGCGATGGCGGTGGGTGCCCGAGGGGCCCACACCCCCATGGTGCAGCCAGGGGGATGCGCCGCCCTATGGTGTGGCCCCATGTGGGCCCCCTCCGATCCTCTTCGGGAATCCATGGAACCTTAGGGAATTCTAAGATTTCTGGACTTTGAATTTTCCAATTTTGAGAATATTTCCAGAACAACTTTTCTGAAACTAAAAACAGCAGAAAACAGGAACTGGCTCTGTGGCATCTTGTCAATAGGTTAGTCCCAGGAAATCGATAAAAATGACATAAGGTGTAAGGAAAACATATAGCATATGGCATGAAAAAGCATGGAACATCAGAAATTAAGGATATGTTTATGACGTATCAACATCCCCAAGCTTAGTTCCTACTCGTCCTCGAGTAGGTAAATGATAAAAACACATAATTTCTGAGGTGACATGCTACCAACATAAACTTGATCATCTAAATTGTAAAAGCATAAGCATTGATGAGATCATAGTACTTTAAACACAAGCATGATAGATATAATTTTGACAATGAAACATAGAAATCACCTTGCATCATCAAAAGTAACACAAACAAAAGATCATGAATAATAATGCACTTGAAAGTTATACGTTTGTTTCAAACATAGAGAAAACATAGAAAAGCGATATTTCGCTTGTCCTTAAGAGTGGGGAAAAACATAAATGCCAGGACACCTTCAAATTTTAAGAGGAAGACTAGACCAAATAAATTGAGAGCAAATAATAACACATCATGAATCAATTAATAATGCTTCTAGGACAAATGCACATTAAACTCAGAATGGAAACTATGCTCTCTAAACTGTGCATAAATTGAGAAGATGGAGACTCAACATAAAACTAAAAGAAAGGCCCTTCACAGAGGGAAGCGGGGATCACTCATGTGCTAGAGCTTTTTATTTTACTAAACAAAGGTATTGAAAACATTTTTTAGAGAGGTGTGTATGCTTATGTCAACGAATTGTAAACAGATTATACAGTACGTCACAAGCCAACAATACTTCACAAGAGAGGCCCCCATAGAAGGACGCATCTGGGTAGAAGGTCATCCCTCTTTCTCTTTTGTTTACACAATTATGTATTGACTGATAAATCAGGGGCAAAAATAGTGCAGAGGATTTGTTGTATTAATTAGGGGCCGGGAACCCCGCTGCCAACTCTTCTATCAATTGGATAAGCGGACGAAGCCACTAGTGCATGGTGTGAAATTCTAATCAACAAGTGAGATAAAGATTCTCCATTTTTTTCCTCATGAGCTAAAACAAGAGCACAAAAGAGGAGTAATTTTGAAGTTTTTCAAGGTAATACATGAGCAATTTACTTTGGAGTGACGGTTAAATACCACATGTAGGTAGGTATGTTGGACACATTTGGCAAACTTTGGTTTTTGAGAGTTGGATGCACGAGTAGAGCTCATACTCAGTACATGTGGAGGCTAGCAAAAGACTGGGAGTGACAAAAGAGAGCAATAATGGCCATAATCATTCATAGCGACAAAAACATCATTAATCAAAGCATAAGTGGTACTAAAAGTTCAACAACTAAATGATCATAGAGGCTATAAGTGACTGGTTTGTATTCATAAACATGCTGTACGCATGCGCTAAGTCAACCAAATAAAACATTCAAAGGAGAACACCACAAATTTATGCGTCAATGTGACAATAACAACTCATGATTCTTTCAGTGGCACATTAAAACACTCTCAGCTATTTGGGTCAAGTCATTCTACAAAAATAACCACTAGGCTTAAGAATTAAAATAACATCTAGCATGATATGACAAAGTCTAGCCACGGTCTATACAAGCTTCTAATTGCACCGTTATAAGCACAAAAACTATACTACTGCTTTCCACCACCAAGCAATTTATACTAAAAAAACTCTCCAAAAGATACAACAATGAAAAAAGAGAGTACTAACACAACTCTACTAAAAATAACAACTCTAAATAAGAGATTTGAGAAAAACACGAGCTAAAAAGGAATTTTGCAGCAACTAGAAGAAAAAACTAAGAATACGAGCATAACGAGTATTCAATAAAAAATCGGAGCGTGTCTCTATCCAATACAAAGAATGCTAGGTTCCAAAAACATTATTGCAGCAAAGAAAATAAAATAAAACAAAACAAAAAAATAAAAGACGGTCCAAGTAAATTTCATATGATGTGACCGAATAAAAATATAGTTTCAATTGAAGTGACCTGATAAATGTTTGATGAAGAAGGGGATGCATTGGGCATCCCCAAGCTTAGACGCTTGAGTCTTCTTAGAATTTTCTGGGATGAACCAGAAGGGCATCCCCAAGCTTTGACCTTGCACTCTTCTTGATCACATTACATCACCCTCTTCCCTTGACCCCTGAAAACTTCCTTCACACCACACTCAAAGTAATTCGCATTAGAGGGTTAGTGAAACAATGAAAAATCCATGGTTTCTGCATGGGAAAAAGTGCTTTTGAGACTTTAAAACATTATATATAGCCACTGATGTTTCATAAAGCAAAGAACTCCACTTGACATAGTAAAAGAGCAAATGCAAGAAAAATGGCAGAATCTGCCAAAACCAGAACAGTTTGTAAATACGATCTTTTGGGGGCACTTAAGTTGCTCAGATCAAAAAACATAAAGAACAAAAAAGTTTCAAAATTAGCTGAGGAATAAGCGGAAAATGTTTCATGTCATTTTGATCTTTCTGTAATTTATACGATTTTTTAGATGGACAGAAGAAATTTGTTTCCTGCGCAGAAATCCAAACCAACTTCAACGTTCCCTAGAAACTTTACTTGGCACAACTAATACATGAAAATAAATATAAAAAGGAGTTGATAGATAAGTATACAACCCCTTGAATCAAAGAAAACAGATAAAAACAAAGCAAAAATAAAACCATGGGTTATCTCCCAAGAAGTGCTTTTCTTTAACGTGTTTTAGCTAGGCCCAGAAAAATGGAACCAAGTGTTTTCAAGTGAAGAAACATCCAAATTGTAATTTGTTCAAATAATATAATAAAAATGCAAATTAATTCTCTTTATAGGAAAGTGTTCCATACCTTTCTTGAGTGGGAATTGATATTTAATATTCCCCTCTTTCATATCAATAGCAGCACCAACAGTTCTGAGAAAAGGTATTCCCGGAACAATTGGACAAGAAGCATTGCATTCAATATTCATGACAAAAAATCAACGGGGACAAGGTTATTATTAACCATAATAAGAACATCATCAACTCTCCCCAAAGGTTTCTTTCTAACATTATCAATAAGATGAATATCAAAATAACAGTGCTCCAAAGGTGGCAAATCAAGCATATCATAAAGTTTCTTAGGCATAACAGAGATACTAGCTCCAAGATCACATAGAGAATCACAATCAAAATAATTAAACTTGATTTTAATGATGGTTTCCCAACCATCATCTAACTTCCTAGGGATAGAGGCTTCACACCTTAATTCATCCTCTCTAATTTGTATGAGAGTATTTGTAATATGTTTTGTGAAAGTCATATTCATAGCACTAGCATTAGGACAACTAGCAAGATTTTGTAGGAACTTAATCACTTTAGTTATGTTTCAATCATCAAATTCAAGATCATTTTTTATCAAAGGTAATGGGACCATTGTCTCCCATGTTTCTAAAAAATTCAGCACTTTTATCAGGAACATTTTTAGCAGTTTTAGGCAGTTTTGAATGTTTAATAGCAGAAGTGGGAGTATTGCCAACACCAATTACTTTAACATTGATAGTAGAGGGTTTACTAGCATGAGAAGTTTCAGTTTTACTAGTGGTGGTAATGGTGCAAACATTAGCTATATTATTCTTTCTAGCTATTTCATCTTCTCTTTCCCATCTAGCATGCAATTCAGCTAACATCCTAACATTGTCATTAATTAGAATTTGAATTACATTCAAAGTTTTCTTTCTTTAACATCATGATGCATAACCTTTAGTTTCATAAAATCAATATAAAGAGCAAGTCTATCAAATCAATTTTGCCAAACGTTTCCTCAACAGATTTATTAAAAGCAGTTTGTGTACTAATAAAATTCTTGAGCATGTTTTCAAGATCAGAGGGTACACTTTTATTGTTGTTTTAGGAATTACCATAGGATTTGACATAACCATTATTATTATTAGGAGAATATGTCCTATAATTGTTGCTACCAAAATTATTACTATAATCATTGTTGTTGAAATTATTATCTTTAATGAAGTTCACATCAACATGCTCTCCTTGAGAAACCAAAGAGGCTAAAGGAACATTATTTGGATCAATAGGAGCATGTCCATTCACATGCATAGACATAATAGCATCAAGTATATCACTCAAAGAGGAGGTTTCTTCAACAGAATTTACCTTCTTACCTGTTGTAGCTCTCTCAGTGTGACATTCAGAATAATTTACCATCATATAATCAAGAAGCTTTGTTGGTGCCCCAAAGTCATGGACATAAAGGTTTCTCTACCAGCTGAATCCAGAAGGTTAAAAATTCACTCCTGCATAAAAACTTTGGATGATCATCCAAATAGTCAGTCCATGAGTGGGACAATCCTTTACTAAAGATTTCATTCTTTCCCAAGCTTTAGCAACATGCTCATTATCAAGTTGCTTAAAATTCATAATACTACTTATTAAAGATATAATCTTAGCAGGAGGATAATATTTTCCAATGAAAACATCTTTACATTTAGTCCAAGAATCAATACAATTTCTAGGAAACGATAGCAACAATTATGTAGCTCTTGCTCTCAAAGAGAAAGGAAACAATTTCAGTTTAATAATATCTCCATCTACATCTTTATATTTTTGCATCTCACGTAGTTCAACAAAATTATTAAGATGGGCAGCAGCATCATCAGTACTAACACCTCTCTCACAATAAGATTTAACAGGGCAGGCTTTATCTCATAAAAATCAGTAGTAGGATCAGGTGGAGCAATAGGTGTGCTAATGAAATCATTGTTGTTGGTGCTAATAAAGTCACACAACTTAGTGTTCTCAGGGGTACTCATTTTAGCAAGACTACAAACAGGATAAAAACAACAACTAGGGTAAGAACAATTTTTTTGTGTTTTTGATAGAGAGAAGCAAACAACACAAAATAAAAAAAACTAAGAAAAACTAAAACAAAGTAAAGAGATTGGAAATGAGAGACTCCCCTTGCAGAAATTCTCTTCCTCCCTAGAAACGATGCTAGAAAAGCTTGATGGAGTCTAGACACACGCTCGTTTGGAGACCCCAAGTGCAAGGTGTGAATACAGCAGCAACAAGTTTTCCCTCGGAAAAGAAACCAAGGTTGAATCGACCAGTAGAAGGAAAACCAACTTGTGCAGGTTGATGCGGTTGATGTTGTAGGGCGCATTACCGATTCAGCAGAAACGTGGAACCTAATTAACACAATCTATTCACTTTGCCCCAACGTAGCAGTGAGGTTGTCAATCTCACCAATTTTTCTGATAACAAAGAGGTTAAATGTATGGGGTGGAAAACAGTATGAGACCAATGTGAAAACATAAGTAGCAATATGAAAATAGTGGAAGCAGTGTGAAAATAGTAATTGCAGCGGTTGTATTATCAGTATGAGAAAATGGACCGGGGTCCACAATTCACTAGTGGTGTCTCTCCGTAAAACATAGCTAACATGCGTGTTGAACAAATTACAGTTGGGAAATTGATAGATAATGAAACATGCATGACATGATGATTACTATGTGATTCAGGCGGGCATTACAACAAGACTCATAGACCCTCATCCAACTGCATCTATGACTAATAATCCACCCTCTGAATATCATCCAAACAAACGTTGGGTATTAAGTTGCAAGCAACAGATAATCGCAGTAAGGAAAGTGTGTAATGTAAACAATGTAAACGTCGTTGTTTTCTCCCTAATGGCAACAACACATCCTCCATCTGTCGCGTTTCTGACACTCGAGCACATATGCAAAGGAGGCATGAACCCACTATCCAGCATAAATACTTGATGGTGTAGATCTTGCACTCGTTGGGATACCCCAAGAGGAAGGTTTGATGAGCACAACACCAAGTTTCCCTCAGAAAAGAAACCAAGGATGAATCGACCACTAGGAGAAAGAAGTAACTTCAGAAGGTTGATGCAGCTGAGGTGGCAGGGTGCACTGCCGGTTCAGCAGCAACGTGGAACCTACACAACACAATCAATTCACTTTTCCCCCGACAAAGTGGTGAGGTTTTCAATCTCACCGGTTTTGCTAAATGCAAAGAGGTTAAACGTATGGTGTGGAAAATAGTAAGAGAATAATATGAAAACATCAGTAGTAGTGTGAAAATAGTGAAAGCAGTGTGAAAACAGTGGAAGCAGTGTGTGTATTATCAGTGTGAGAAAATTGACCGGGGTCCACAGTTCACTAGTGGTGTCTCTCCATAAAAGATAGCTAACATGCATGGTGACCAAATTACAGCTGGGCAATTGATAGATAATGAAACATGCATGACATGATGATTACTATGAGATTCATGCGGGCATTACAACAAGATACATAGATTGTCATCAAACTGCATCTATGACTAATAATCCACCCTCCGAATATCATCCAAACAAACGTTTGGTATTAATTTGCAAGCAATAGATTATTGCTGTAAGCAAAGTGTGTAATGTCAACAATGTAAACAACGTAAACATCGTTGTTTTCTCCCTAATGGAAACACCACATCCTCCATCCGTCACGTTTATGTCACTCTAGAACAGATAGAAAGGAGGCATGAACCCACTATCGAGCATAAATACTCCCTCTTGGAGTCACTACCATCTACTTGGCCAGAGAATCTACTAACAGTGGAGAGCATGCAAGATCATAAACAACGTACACATGAAGATACCATGATAGATTGATAATCAAGAGACATAGCATTCAATAATCATCGGATCCCAGCAAACACAATATGTATCATTACAATAAGATGATCTCGATCATGTGAGGCAGCTCACGAGACCCAAACATGAGGCATAAAGAGGAGAGGACAACCATCTAGCTACCTCTATGGACTCGTAGTCCAAGGATGAACTACTCACGCATCACTCCGGAGGCGGGCATGGTGGTGTAGAACCCTTCGGTGATGATTTCCCTTCCCGGAAGGGTGCCGGGGAGAACCCCAGAACCCTCCCGATCTTGGGTTGACGATGACGGTGGCCTCGGGTGTTTTTCGTGGAAAAGTGGTATATATTGAGGGTTCACGCATCAGGGGGGTTATATAGGCGAAAGGGAGATGGCGGTGGGCACACAAGGGGCCCACACCACCCCTAAGCGCGGCCAGGGGCGCAACACTATGGTGTGGCCCCCCTGTGGCCCCTCTCCGGGCCTCTTTGGGACTCTGTGGAACCTTCGGGAATTTTAAGACTTCTGGGCTTCGAATTTTCCAATTACGAGAATATTTCGAGTACAACTTTTCTGAAACTAAAAACAGCAGAAAACATGAACTGGCTCTGTGACATCTTGTCAATAGGTTAGTCCCGATAAATCGATAAAAATGACATAAAGTAGGGGTGGAATCGAGCCGAGCCGAGCCGGCTCGTGGCTCGGCTCGGTCAGTCTTGCAAAATCTCGAGCCGAACTAGGCCCGGCTTGCCTCTCAAAAAATCCCTCAAATTGGGCTCGAGGCTCGGCTTGGCGAGCTCTAGGCTCGGCTCGTACATCTCGCGAGCCGAGTGCTACAGTCGCGCGTGCGTACGTTTTGACGAAATCCATCGATCGATTCCCTTCGCCCTTCCCCTAACTGCAGCTTCTCCCCGAGATCCCGACCTCAACACCTAGGGTTAGCCCGCCGCCGGCCGCCGCCTCCCGCCTGACAGCACCGATGTGGCCGACCGGCCGTCGCCCTCCATCCGCCCTCCACTGAATCGGCCGCCGCCCGCTGCCACTCATCCCGGCCATCCCTCCTCCCTACTCCTCCAGTCCTCCTATAGCTGCTCCACGGGCACCGCCACCGCCGACCGACCGCCTACTGACAGCGCCGACGCGACCGACCGGCCGTCGCCCGCTAGCCGCCCTCCACTGCGAGTCAGCGACCGCCGCCCGCTGCCACTCATCCCCATGGATCCCCTAACCCCCTCCTTCCTGCTCCTCCTGTAGCTGCTCCTCAGGTACCGCCGCTGACAGCGCCGACCGCGGCCGACCGGCCGTCGCCTGCCAGCCGCCCGCTGCCACTCCCCCATGGATCCCCTCCCTCTAGCTCATGCCTCCATGCTCCTCCCGTAGGCCGTAGCTACTCCTCTGCTCCAGAGAATCAGAGACCATCCTTTACGTGTCCACTTCTCAAAATTGTGCTGCACAATGCAACCTGGACAGGAGCAGAGTGCCGGTTCGCGTGCACGTTCTAAGCAGCTGCAAGGGCAGAGAAAGAGAGCTGCGTATGACAATGCAATGAAGTCCAAAACAGATTCTTTACTTGGCATCCCTTCGACTAGACCGTCGGTGGCGCAAACAGCAGCAGCGGCGGCTTCATCGCAGCTGCAAGCGGGATCTTCTCCGCCACAAACGGTAATTTGGTTTAACCTTTTAAAACCGATGCAATAACACCACTACATGTATTGTTTGATGTTTGTTTAGTGTGATTGATTCATTGTGATTACTCTATGTGTAGCCGAGAAATGAGTCTGACGAAGAAGAAAATTCTTTTGACAAGAATGATGATATGTCCGAGGAAGATGTATTTGTTGATGGTCATATTGAGATATCCGATGATGCAAACTCATTGGATAATGATGGTGGGATTTATGTGAGAGGGAAGAAGCGACAAAAGGGAATGAAGGTTGGTCCGAAGGTTACCATTCAATCGAGCACCAAGGCTAGTTCAAAGGTATGGGATCACTTTGTGAAGGTTCCTAGGCCATCCACCACGGAGGAGGGTGTCACGGTGATCATGGCACAATGCAACTATTGTAAGAAGTTTTTCTCCTACAACAAAGATAATGGGGAGCCACTTCACATCTCTTGAGGCACAACTCGAAATCATGTTCGGCGTACAAGCTCGTAATGGCACAGGTGGCTAGTCAGACCCTTCTCAACTTTCAGCCATCTAATGCATGTGATGCTGGTATTCCTGTTTTGCAATCTTCTAGGGAGTATAGTCAAGAAGAGGCTAAGAAGTTAATTGCTAAGATGCTTATATGTCATGATTATCCATTTAAGATGGTAGAGCACACATGGTTCAACATAGTGATGAAATATATGAATCCTTGTTATGAATTTATTGGTAGAAAAACCATTAGGAAAGAATGTTTGAAGGTGTTTGAATCTGAGAGAGAAAGCCTCATGAAAATTCTTAAAGGTGTGGACAACATTGCTTTAACTACTGATTTGTGGACATCCAACCAAACACTTTCCTATATGTGTTTAGTTGCACACTACATTGATAAAAATTGGAATATGCAATGTCGTGTGCTAAATTTTGTGGAGTTGGACCCTCCACATAGTGGAAATGTCATTGCTCAAGCAGTGTTTGAATGTGTGGTTGCATGGAAGATAGAGGATAAAATCATCTCAATCACTCTAGATAATGCAGCCAACAATGATGTAGCAATCCGAAATTTGAAGGCTAAGTTTGCTGCTAGAGGCTCCAATTGCTTTGTTGCCAAATATTTCCATGTTCGTTGTTGTGCTCATATTATTAATTTGGTGGTGACTGATGGGACTGCAACTATCTCCCATTTGACAACCAATGTGCGGGAAACTGTGAAGTACATAAAGAAATCAAATTCTCGATTGCACAAGTTTGTGGAAATTTGTCATTCTCTTGCAATGACAATTGGTGAGGGGCTGAAACTTGATGTGACCACAAGATGGAATTCCACATTCAACATGCTAAGAACAGCCATTGCATATAGGGATGCATTAGATTCTTACGCGGATAGCGATGCAAACTACAAGTGGAAGCCCTCAAATGCTGAATGGGAATTTTTCAATACCATTACACCTATACTTGCTAGTTTGGCTGAGGTTTCTACTGCATTCTCTAGCTCTACATATCCTACTTCCAATATATTTTATCCTCACATTGTCAATGTCAAGATTGCACTTAGAGATGCTTGTAGTTCCACCAATCCACATTTGAAAGTTATGGGAGAGGCAATGATGGAAAAATTCAACAAGTATTGGGATGAACCCAACAATGCCATGGTGATTGCTACCATTCTTGACCCAAGGTACAAGCTGAAATACATTGCTTGGTGTTTCAAAAGGATATATGATCATGAGAAAGCTATTGTTGAATATAATTTGATAGATGCCGAGTTAGCAAAGTTGTATGATACTTATGATATGCATCACCGACATGAGAAGGCTGATTCTTATAGATCAAGTGCATCATCCTCTGCAAGTGTGGATACAAGTTTCTATCTACCCTCAAGTGCTAGCGAGTTTACCTCCTACTTGAGTGCAACTTCTTTGAAGTCATCAAAAAATGAGCTTGGCAAGTATCTTGATGAGGAGAATGAGAGCTTGCTAAACAAAAACTTTGATGTGTTATTGTGGTGGAAGCTGAATGCACATAGGTACCCAGTGATATCAAAGATGGCAAAGAATTTCTTGACTATACCAGCCACTTCTGTGTCTTCGGAATCAACTTTTAGCACTGGGGGACGAGTTCTTGATGACTATAGGAGTTCTCTCAAGCCATCCATGGTTGAGGCATTGGTGTGTGCTTCTAGCTGGATTAAAGGTGCACACAATGATAACAAAGTTTCAATGGGAGTGGTATGTTCCTCTGTTTATTATTTGATGATGCATTGTTGTTGATGACTATAGGAATTATTCATCATATTTCTTATGCGTTTGTAACTTGCCTTTTTTCCATTTTAGGAACCAGATGATGATGATGATGTTGAGACCATTTCGTTTCCAAAAAGCGTGGTGGGGAGCAACTAGTAAGTTCTATTTGATGTACTTGCTTACTGGAACTTTTTAGACAGACAAAAAACTAAGGCAAAACACATTCAGTTGTGCTTATTTGATGCATTTGCTTGCTGGAATTTTTTGTACAGCCCAAAAACTGAAGCAAAACACACTCAATTATCCCTGTTTGATGCATTTGCTTGCTGGAATTTTTTGTACAGCCAAAAAATGAAGCAAAACACACGCAATTGTCCCTGTTTGATGCATTTGCTTGCTGGAATTTTTTTGCACAGCCAAAAACTGAAGCAAAACACACTCAATTGTCTCTGTTTGATGTCCAAAATAGTGTACCTGATGCTTATTTCATATATTACTTGCTGTGAACTTTCTATACATCCAAAAAACTGAAGCAAAATAGATTAAATGATGATTATTTTGTATGTTCGATTGCTGAAATTTTGCTGTTGTACTTTCAGATTTGACATGGCATCTTACAAGCGACAAGGGACAAGAAGGAGATGAAATGATGGTGCTTTTGTGGTTGAAATTTATGTTAAATTGTTAAGACTTGTCTTTCTTTCGAGCTATGGCTCATGTCATGTTCTATCTGTTGAACTAAGTCTAAGTGCACGTGTTTGTGATGTATGCCAGTATGAGACTATTGGACCAAGTGGTTGTATTTTGTGTGGACTTATTATGTATGCCACTATTGTGTTAAGTTGATACTCTGTGCTACTTGTTAGACCATGTCATGGATATATTTATGCTCTATTCTTGACTATAACTGTGAATTGTTACATTTATAAGAAAGGTCATGTCAAATTTTTGTATTTCATCGAGCCGTCGAGCCGGCTTGCGAGCTTGATCGAGCAGGCTTGTCGAGCCTCGAGCCTTCTTGGGCAGGTTTAGGCTTGGCTTGTCCAACCTTCGAACCAAACCGAGCCCGAGCCAAGCCCTATCGAGCCCAAGCCAAGCCTCGAGCCTCGAGCTTCCTGTCCACCCCTACATAAAGTGTAAGGAAAACATGTAGAATATGGCATTAAAACAATGTGGAACAACAGGAATTAAGGATACGTTTATAGCGTATCAACATCCCAAGCTTAGTTCTTACTCGTCCTCGAGTAGGCAAACGGTAAAAAATACATAATTTCTGAGGTGACATGCTACGAACATAAAATTGATCATCTAAATTGTAAAAGCATAAGCATAGCTGAGATCATATAAATCTAACACAAGCATGATAAATATAATTCTAACAATAAAACATAGTAATCACCTTGCATCATGAAAAGTAACACAAACAAAAGATCATGAATAATAATGCACTCGAAAGTTCTACGTTTGTTTCAAGCATAAAGATAACATAGCAAAGTGATATTTCTCTTGTCCTTAAGAGTGGGGAAAAACATAAATGCCAGGACACCTTCAAAGTTCAAGTGGAAGACAAGAACAAATAATTTGAGAACAAATAATAACACATCATGAATCAATTAATAATGTTTCTGGGACAAATGCACATTAAACTTAGAATGGCAACCATGCTCTCTCAACGGTGCAGAAAGTTAGAAGACGGAGACTCAACATAAAAATAAAAGAAAGGCCCTTCGTAGAGGGAAGCAGGGGTCACTCATGTGCTAGAGCTTTTATTTTGTTAAACAGAGGCATTGAAAACATTTTTAGAGAGGTGTATGCTTATGTCAGCGAATAGTAAACATAAAATACAGTATGTCGCAAGCAAACTAGACTTCACAAGAGCGGCTCCCATAGAAGGACGCATCTGGGTAGAAGGCCATCCCTCTTTCTCTTTTGTTTACACAATTATGCTTTGACTGATAAATCAGGGGCAAAATAGTGAATATAATTTGTTGTATTAATTTGGGGCTGGGAACCCCGCTGACAACTGTTCTATCAATTGGATAAGAGGATGAAGCCACTAGTCCAGGGTGTGAAAGTACAATCAACAAGTGAGATAAAGATTCTCTATTTACGTCCTCATGAGCTAAAACAGGAGCACAAAACAGGACTAATTTTGAAGGTTTTAAAGGTAATACATGAGCAATTTACTTTGGAGTGGCAATTAAATACCACATGTAGGTAGGTATCGTGGACACATTTGGCAAACTTTGGCTTTTGGGAGTTGGATGCACGAGTAGAGCTCATACTCAGTACAGGTGGAGGCTAGCAAAAGACTGTGAGCGACAAATCAAGAGAGAAATAATGGCCATAATTATGCATAGGGAGAATACCATCATTAATCAAAGCATAAGTGGTACTACAAGTTCAAAAACTAAATGATCATAGAGGCTATAAGTGACTGGTTTGTAGTCATAAACATGGTGTGAGCATGCACCAATTCAACCAAATAAAACATTCAAAGGAGAAACCACAAATTTATGCTTCAATATGACAAGAACAACTCATGATTCTTTCAAAGGCACATTAAACACTCTCAGCTATTTGAGACAAATCATGATCCAAAAATAACTACTAGGCTTTAGAATTAAAATAACATCTAGCATGACTTGAAAAAGTCTAGCCACAGTCTATGCAAGCTTCTAATTGCAACGTTATAAGCACGAAAACTGTACTACTGCTTTCCAACACCAAGCATTTCATACTAAACAAAAACTATCCAAGAGATGCAGAAATTAAACAAGAGTGTACTAAAACAACTCTAGTAAAACTAACAGCTCTAAATAAGAGATGAAAAAAAAGGAGCTAAACACGAATTTTGCACCAGCTAGAAGAAAAAACTAAGAATACGAGCTTAACGAGTATTCAAACGATAAAGCGGAGCGTGTCTCTCTCCCACACAAAGAATTCTAGGTTCCAACTATATCATTTAAGATAGGAAACAAAACAAAACAAAGGAAAGAAAAATAAAAACAAACAGACGCTCCAAGTAAACTTCGTGTGATGTGACCGAATAAAAATATAGTTTCACTAGAAGTGACCTGATAAATTGTTGATGAAGAAGGGGATGCCTTGGGAATACCCAAGCTTAGATGGTTGAGTCTTTTTAGAATTTGCTGGGATGAACCACGGGGGCATCCCCAATCTTTGACATTGCACTCTTCTTGATCAGATTATATTACCCTCTTCTCTTGACCCTTGAAAACTTCCTTCACACCACACTCAAACTAATACGCATTAGAGGGTTAGTGCAAAAATAAAAAAATCCATGGGTTATGTATGGGAACAAGTTCTATTTATAATTTTAAACATTAGATACAACCACTGATGTTTCGTGAAGTAAAGAAATCCACTTGACATAGTAAAAGAGCAAATGCAAGAAAAATGACAGAATTTGCTAAAACCAGAATAGTCTGTAAAGACGAAATTTTTTGGGGCACTTATGTTGCTCAGATCGAAAAACATAAAGAAATAAAAAGTTTTGGAATTGGTTGAGGAATAAGCACAAAAAGTTTCAGGTCATTTTGATATTTTTGGAATATATACGATGTTTTACGGTGGACAACAAAAATATGTTTCCTGCGCAGAAATCAAAAACCAACTCCAACTTTCGCTAGAAACTTTACTTGGCACAAATAAAACATGAAAATAAATATACAAAGGATTTGATACAGAAGTATAAAACCCCTTGACCCAAATAAAACAGAGAAAAACAAAGCAAAAATAAAAATCATGGGTTATCTCCCAAGAAGTGCTTTTCTTTAACGCCTTTTACCTAGGCCAGAAAGTGGAATCAAGTGTTTTCTCACATAAGAAATACGAATTAAGCAAAATAGAGCATCAAGAAGCAAGTATAAAACAAATTTAAGTTTAACCCACTTCCTATGCATTGGAATTTTGCAAAGAAATAAATTAAAGAAGCTCAAACTAGAAATCATCGGAAGGTAGAACAAGAGCAATCTCAAAACTTTCAACAAAAAGAGAGGTGTTTTAGTAACATGAAAATTCCTACAACCATATTTTACTCTATCATAATAATTTTCAGTAGCATCATGAACAAACTCAACAACATAGATCACATAAAAGAATGTTTGTCATGATGTATAAGCACACAATTCATATCAAGCTCCAAAACAGTGGGATCAAAATTTAAAATCGGCTCCTCTTTTCCCCACTTTTAGCAATATCAAAACGATATGATTGATCACTCATAAAAGGTATAGGACACATTATAGCAATCCTATTTTCAATAGCATTATAATTTATAACATCAAGTATTTAAGTAACATAGGACCATCATCTAGAGCATTATCATATAAATTTTCCAAACAAACTTCCTCATTATGATGCATATCAATAGTTGGAATAAATAGATGATTATCATAGGATTTATGAAAGTAGCATGGATTACCATCCATAAAAAGTAGCAATATCATTCTCACAAGTTTCTTTCATAGTAGTATCAATTTCATCAAAAAAGGGATATTTCAAAATAATCGTTAGGATCATCAATATAACACTCATCCTCCTTTCGTGAGCATGGAGGGAAATAAAATAAGGTATGAGTTAAAGAGTTACACTCACTAGGAGGTAAACATAGGTATTCTTCCTCCTCTTGATCATCACTCTCCTCCTCCTTTTCATCCAATGACCTTCCAATTTCATCAATTTCTTCTTCCATAGGTTCCCGCAAGGCATTAGTCTCTCCCTTTGGGGGAGAGAATCTATTAAGATATTTAATTATGTAGTCATTAAAATCCTTGTAATTATCAAAACAATATTCAAGTATATCATAAATCTCATATTTATAAGGTGCATCATCAATATTTTCAAGCAAATAAACATTCGAATGCACCCTTCGAAGCAATAAATTCCTCAATTTGTTCCACATCATCAAAGTCATAATTTCCTCTAATATAAGAAGATATGGTAACATCATAATTATACTCACATTGAAAAGGGAGGTGTTTATACCTCCTACGGCAACAAGATTTATCAAAGAAATAAGTAACATTATAAGTAGAGCATAAGTTTTTAGCATAGTCAATTTATTAATTTGCTCCCATAAGTGTATCCCTTTTTGTGACAAGAGGTGTTGCTTATAATATTTTTGTTGTTCATTCGTTAACTCACCTTTCCAATCAGATCTAGTTTCAAAGATATCAAACTTGATAGCAAGCATGATAAAGCAAGTAACAAGCAAAACAATAACAACGTAAAAATGGTTGCAGGTGAGAGACTCCCCTTGCAGAAATTCTCTTCCTCCCCGGCAACGGCGCCAAAAAAAAGTGCTTGATTGTGCAGATCTTGCACTCGTTGGGAGACCCCAAGAGGAAGGTTTGATGAACACGACAACAAGTTTCCCTCAGAAAACAAACCAAGGTTGAATCGACCAGTAGGAGAAAGAAGTAACTTCAGAAGGTTGATGCAGCTGAGGTGGCAGGGCGCACTACCGGTTCAGCAGCAACGTGGAACCTACACAACCCAATCAATTCACTTTTCCCCAACAAAGCAGTGAGGTTGTCAATCTCATGGTTTTGCTGAACATAAATAGGTTAAATGTATGGTGTGGAAAATAGTATGAGAACAATATGAAAAGAGCAGTAGTAGTGTGAAAACACTGGAAGTTGTGTGTATATTATCACTATGAGAAAATGGACCGGGGTCCACAGTTCACTAGTGGTGTCTCTCCATAAAAGATAGCTAACATGAGTGGTGAACAAATTACGTCTAGGCAATTAATAGATAATGAAACATGCATGACAAGATGATTACTATGAGATTCATGAAGGCATTACAACAAGATACATAAATCGTCATCCAACTGCATCTAGGACTAATAATCCACCCTCTGAATATCATCCGAACAAACATTCGGTATTAGGTTGCAAGCAACAGATTATCGCAGTAATCAAAGTGTGTAATGTAAACAAAGTAAACATCATCGTTTTCTCCGTGATGGCAACAACACATCCTCCATCCATCATGTTTCTGTCACTCGAGCACAGATGCAAAGGAGGCATGAACCCACTATCGATCATAAATACTCCCTCTTGGATAAACTAGCATCTACTTGGCCAGAGCATCTACTAACAAGAGAGAGCATGCAAGATCATAAATAACATACACATGAAGATACCATGATAGATTGATAATCAAGAGGCATAGCATTCAATAATTATCGGATCCCAGCAAACACAACATGTATCATTACAATAAGATGATCTCGATCATGTGAGGCAGCTCACGAGATCCAAACATTAGGCATAAAGAGGAGAGGCAACCATCTAGCTACTGCTATGGACCCGTAGTCCAAGGATGAACTACTCACGCATCACTCCGGAGACGGGCAATGTAACATCCCAAGTATGAAAGTATCCCTTAGAATGTTTGATTTCATGTTTAATTAAAGTATTGCATCATGTCATCATGTTTATTTCCTTGTTTGCATTTGTTACTATTTGCTTTGCATCTGTTTTATTCCGTTTTCATAATTGAATTTCAAACAAATTCAAATGATGTGTTTCATACTTGACATGTTACAACATTTTTCAAATAAAGGTTCAATTCAAACACCCTTTTGTTTCCAAGTAATCCATATTTGATCAACTAATAAAATGGTGCTTTTATTTCAAGTAATTAATCCCAAATTGCTTTCAAATTCAAAGCATCTTCAAACAGCACCTCATTTGAAAATTATAAAAATACCAAACAAATTCTAATCCCATTTGTTCTATTTTTATCAATAGGGGTCACCCTAATAAAAACATTGTTTCCAATATTAATCAATTAATTATCAACTTATTCAAATTCAAATCAGAAACTTTCAAACAGCACCAAATTCCAAGTCATTAAAACTACCAAACTATTCTAATAATTTTAATCCAATTAATAATAGGGTTCACCCTATTAAGTTTGTTGTTTTCTATTTTGATCAATTAATTTGCAAATTATTCCAATTCAAACCAATGTGCAAAAACAGCAAATAAATTTGAATTTCAAAAACTTAAGTTGCCAAGTGGTAGATGTTGCACTAACAATTTCACATGAATTTTTCCAAAACTTTAGCAACTCAAACACCCATCAATTGCTTCCATTTTCTTTTGCTACAAAAAAAAACTGCAGAGCAAAAAAAATAAGAAAAGGAAAACTGCAGCGCGCGCAACACCTAACTACCCAGCCCAACCCACCTAAACCTTTTTCTCCGCGCGCAGCCAGCCCACCTGGCCCGGTACCCCTTCGTTTAGACGCCCCCGTCGTCTTCAACGAGTACGGCGTCCATCCGAGCACGCCACGGCGGCAGTGGCGCGCCCCCGACGGCCAGGAGATCCCCTCAGCCCCTATTTAACCCCCCTAGCACCCGCAACCCTACCCTAAACCTAGCCTGCCCCTCTCCCCTCGACACCGCCGCCGGATTCTCTCCCCCCGCTCCCATCTCTCTGTCCCTCGCCGGAGAGCGCCGCCGTGAACCAGCGATGACCACCGCCACCTCAACGCGTCTCCTAGACACCTAACTGCAGAAACCGAACCCCCACGATCCCCTCTTCTGTTTGCACACCGGAGCCGCTGCAGAGACGCCCGGTAGCCGCGCCGCCGTCGACGACCCCTCCGCTGACGCCGTAGATTCGTCGCCGAGCCTCTGCACGACGACAACGGCGGTGAGCCTCCACCGTTCTCTTCCCCCTCCTCTCTGTTACTTGCCCGCAAGCGCGCACGTCACCACCACCCATCCGTGCACGCACTGTATCCTTCCACGCGCGTAGCTCGTCGCCGGCAGCCGTCGTTGTTCGCCGTCAGGTTGCAGTTGCGTTAGTTCGTCAGTAAATTCAGAAACGCGCCCAAACGAAACGTTACCTTGTCCGCGCTTCTGTATCTGTCGAAACTGACGAAACCACCGTAGTGGCAGCACACTAGCGAGCGCGCCCGCAGGTCCCGAGTTCGATCCGTGGTTCCGTGGAATAAAACCACATTTTTGCGCACAGTACCGACGAGCAGGCCCCACCCGTCAGTGGGCTGCGCTGCCACGCGCGCGCACACTGCCACGCTGGCCCCCAGGCCCACGGGCAGTGGCTGTGGTTAGTCTGTGGCACGGTAACAAAAGTTCCAGCACGTTTTCATTTTAAAAACAAGTCTTTTAAAATTGCAGATTAGTCCTAAAACCTAATTTGTTAATAACTTTTAATCTATAACTCCAAATAATAAAAGTTATATATGTGCACTTATCTAAATTTAAATCTCTACCTATTGGTAACATTTGTTTCCTGTTTTGAATTTTCAAAATGCAATTCAAATTTGAATTCAAATAATTCAATTGCAATTTGCTAAAATTCATAACTAATTCATTCTTACTCCAATAAATGCAAATAAAATATGTTTTCCATGCTATTTCAAATAACCTTTTCAAATATAATTTTTTTTTCAAGATTTGAATAATTTAAATTGCCTAAATAATTTAATCCTTGTTTAATTCATTTAAATTTTGCTAAAATCATAACTTGCTCAAAATAAATTATTTTTGAACATGCAAAATATGTTTTCAAACTAGAAAAGTATGAACTTTTCTAATGTGAGTTTGAATTTATGTTTTGAACAAATAAAATTCAAATAATATTCAAACTTGTTTTAAATTCATTTAAAACTTGTTTAATATTGTTTAAGTCATAATAAATTCATCTTAACTCCTTTTTCAATATTTGAAACATGTAATCCAACTAAAATTTGGTATTCTTTTCAAATATGAATTTTGTTATTTGTTTTGAACATTTTAAATTGATGAAAACAACAAATGCTTGTGTGACATGTTTAAGTAACCCAACATTTCCAAACTTAATAAATAATTTCCAAACTTGTTAAATTCCTTTTCCACTTGCATCTATTGTTGTTATTTTGTTGTTATCACCATGCATGCATCATGCTAAGAAAACTTTCACATGGTAATTAATTATAGATCATTTGTTTCCACTTAATTCATGGACCTTTTTCATATGCAACTCAAAATTGCATATGGGTCCATTTAAATTGTGTTACCATGTCACTTAGTTAATTTTGATGCATCTATTAAATTGACATGCATCATCCCATGATTTTGCACTATGCCATGGTATTGATTGTTTTTATTTCTGTCTTGTTTGTTTGCTTCTTCTCGAATAGACGACGACGTTGAGACAGACGATCTTTACAACACCCCTTCTGAGGATCTAGCTCAGTACCCGGCTGCTGAGTTTGCAGGCAAGTTATCACTCACATGAACCATTGTGTTCCTTTCAACCCTGGTTACCGATACTTTCCGTTGTCTATTACTGCTAGCCTTAGTAGTAGTTGTTTCTGTTACGAACCTATCACATGAATCCCTTAACCCTGATATTGCCTCACCACCCCTCCTACAACCCTATTGTTTGAGCCAGTGTCTTACTAGCATGCTTAGGTTGTTTTGCTCGAGTCTGTTACCCGTTACTTTCAGTTACTATATTTTTATTATGTTCTGGGGGGTCGATGTTTAATCAATCAATCATGCTAATATTATTGCTAAATAATAATTTGATGATAAGGCACCGGCAGGAGGCCCTGTGTGGTTTTGAGGCCTGCTAGTGTCGACCCTAATAGGAAAAGGGTCTTGTCTACTGATCCATGATGAGCGCACTACCCGCATGTGGGAAGCGAGTATGGGCGCCCCCCTCAATTTGATTCGATTCGCATCTCGTCCAAATCATCTCATTTAGTTCGTGTTTTCCATTTGCCGCATGCATGTTTTTGCGAGCCCAGCGCAGGGTGGAACTTTTGTAGTCGGCATATAGGGGGACACGTTCTTAGAGTGCTATGAGGGTCCATTTTCTTCTGGGCTCGATTAGCCGTGCGCCCAAGGTGCTTTGGGCTTGATGCGAAGAAGAGTTGAGTTGTGTTGAGTGCCCCGCTTGGTGGGAGGCATCCCATCTGGCGGGTTATTCATACGTGTACGACCAAATTGGTGCAACCCTGCAGGGATAATCTTCTCGAGAAGCCGTGTTTTCCGCGGTTATGGTTAACTTGGTGAAAGTACTGGCTAACAAGTACTCAGGACAACTTAAACCTAATGATTCACCGTCTCACACCGAATGATTAACAACTTGACTAGTAATAGGATTATTGACACAACAACTTGATTCATCTTTAATCCAACCGTGTGAGTTATCCTCGGATTGCTTCTTTGGATAAGGGGCGAGATCCAGGATGGGTTTGTTTGAAGTTATCTTTCAGTTGGTTACAATACTCGATCTTATCTTCTTTCTGTTAGCCGGAAGTGGTAGAATCTCTGTAGTTGGTTAGCGCAGCCAGTTGCAGCATCCTTTATATCCCCTTTCTTCCGTTGAACCCAAGGCATCTGTGCTTGGTGTTGACAGGCTACACTTTGGTGAACTGTGAGTCTTGCTTGCCAGTACGTCTATGTGCTGACCCCTTTGGGGCTGTGGTTTCCGCAGACTACGCTTACGAGGATCCCAGTGACGGCTACTACGTGGAGTTTGACGAGGCTGCTGACGAGTAGGTAGCGGACCCGGGCAGGATCCGAGACTACGTGGATGGGCTCCGTCTTTATTTCAGTTCCCGGCTTCTTAAACCAATTTGGATTTGTCTGTACTCAGACCCTTTGAATGCTTCCGCTGAGATGTAATGATGTTATGTTGGGACATGTGTCCTCTGGATGATTGTATTTGCTATCTCTGCTCTAGTGAGAGCTATTTGCAACTTATTTCAATCTTTTGTGTCTTAGAGATATGTTGTGCTATCATTCTGTTACAAACTGTTGACGTACCATGTGTGTATGGTATGAAGTACGTCAATGGTAGTGTCCTGATTTCTATGGGATGGTTTACGTCGACGCTGAACAGATAGGGGTTGGTTGTCACACATACGTGTGTTGGCCTACTCGTAAGAGGATGCGGGTGCCGGTAAGCCCCGTAATCCAATCTACTAATGTTCAACGGAACGACGAGTATCCTTTAGAAGTCCGGGTGCGACAAATGGTATCAGAGCCTGTCTGCCTGTAGGATCCCTTTTACTGGTCGCAGTTGAGTCTAGAAACTATTTTGTAGCTATATAGGAAAAATGAAACGTGAGAGTAGGAATTCTGCCATTTTTCTTCTTTCCCCACCCACCCACCCTTTTTATGGTAAGGAAGTGCAACGTTGTTTTCTCTTCTCACCTAAACTTTCAAGTTAGGATTTCACGTGTTTTGGGTTCTCCGTAGTACCTCAGGAGGATTTGGTCTCGTGTTTCCCGATGTTGCTTCAATATCTTGTTCTTTTCAACATCCTTATCGTCCGTTGAAATCTTGTTGTTGCTTTCCACTTCAGTTCTCTACCGGCGTCTAATCAAAACCTCCCAAATCATCTGCAGATGGATCTCAGGTTCTACCCGCAGGTGGTTCGGATGACTCGTTGTGAGAGCACCGCCGGTTATCCGGAGATGCTGAGAGACATGGTCACTTATCTGGGGTTCTGTTGGGCACCAGAGTACCAGGTCTACGAGCAGCAGCGAGAGTTTCACCAGACCTACTACCAGGCTATCGTCTACATTCTGTCAGATGATGGCATGAGCGTTGTCCACCGCTACGAGGCAGTAGGTTCCACAGTGGATATGGTCGTGCAGCAGGCAGCTTACGTGAGTCTCACCGTCCTTCGTGCTGACTACTGGGGGTTTGACGATTCTATCTATCGCCACATCCCCCGTGGTTACATCACTTCGGAGGGAGCTCACTTCACCCTCTACGACAACCTGGATGTCTACGAGCATGATAACACCAGGCTGCACACCACCGCTCAGTTTGTGAGGCACAGTGACGCTGTTGCCACCACACTTTCTCAGGAGTTGGCCTCAGTCAGGGAGCAGCTCTACCTTGCTTTGACGTCTGGCGACGTACACCACAGACTTTGTTGGAGATGAGCGCTTTGCACGTTTCCATCAGACAGTGGGACGTAGTTTGCCAGATGCTGGAGGTTATGAGCCGATCAGAGGTCCACTCCTCAACCTCGGAGATGGTTACACTGGGATTCCACGCTTTGGAGCACAGGGAGACGACGCTTTCTACTTCACCACACCGAGAGTCGCTCTCAGAGCAATCCCGATCTACGTGGATCGTCGTTCTACCTACTTCCGTGGGATTCCTCCTCACCGTATCTCTCGTCGTACTACTCACCGCCGTCCTGCGTGATGAGCATGGGAGTACCGATGTATCCATTCCTAGCTATGTTTAGTTATCCTTTGGCTTTCGAACCATGTATTGGTGTGTTGGATATTCTGATGTATTTGAACATGTGATGATGTACCTGTTGGTTATCTATTCATGCGTCGGAATAATCTATCTTTCGGTTACCAAGTCTATCCTTTTCTGTTGTTGCGCTAAAATGCATGTCTATCCAGGATGCCGCCAACAAGGAGCAACCCGCCTGAACTACCTCCGCTCACGGAGCTGTTGACTCAGATGACTCAGGTCGTGGCTCAGATGGCCCAGATCCAGGCTAACCAGCACAACAACCAGAATGCTCCAAGGGTCAGCATCAAGGAGTTCCTCAGTATGGGTCCGAGAGCTTTCGTGGCAACACGTGAGCCTCTGGATGCTGATGACTGGATCCGGGAGATGTCCAGGGCTCTGGACATTGCTCACGTTGCTGAGGAAGACAAAGTCAAGTATGCCACCTACCTACTGAAGGGTCAGGCAGCTACTTGGTGGGAGAACTACCGGACCATGAGAGCTGGCTATCCTATCACCTGGGGTTGTTTCAAGGATGCCTTCCTGAAGCACCACATCCCAGATGGTCTCATGGAAAGGATGCGTGAGTAATTTTGCTCTCTCAAGCAGGGCAAGCTGGACGTCATTGGCTATCAGAACGAGTTCAATCGTCTCGCTCGATACGCTGGTGATGAGGTGTCCACTGAGGCTAAGAAGATGGCAAGGTTCCGCCGAGGTTTTAACCCGGAACTGAAATACGCTCTCACAAACATCAAGTGCAAGGACTTCGAGGAGCTCGTGAACACCGCGCTCAATGAGGAAAATGGGCGCAAGGCGTTCGAGGAGTCCCGCAAGCACTCGCGTGAGGGTGGTTCCTCCTCCAACATGACCACCCCTCCACAGAAGTGCCGCATCTGGGTGCCAAATGCTGCTGTCACTCGGGCTCCATATGCCCAAGCTTCTCCAGGCTTTGCTCCCCGCCCACCCAACCCAGCTCAGATGCAGAGTCAGAGGGTTCCAATGGGGCAGCCAAGGCCAGGTCCTCCTCGTGTCGTCACTTGCTACAAGTGCAAGGAAACTGGACACTACGCTGATAAGTGCACTCAGAGGCAGCTACCTCCACCTCCTCGCCCCAACACCAACCAGGCAATGGTTCGTGCTCCCCCGGCTAAAGCCTTCAACTCCAACAACAGGCCTCTCGGGAGGACCGCGAGGGTGAATCATATCAAGGCCGACAAAGCTGAGGAAGCTGCTGACGTCGTTCTCGGTATATTACCCGTAAACTCTATTCCAGCTAAAGTGTTGTTTGATACCGGAGCATCGCATTCTTTTGTGTCAAAGATCTTTGCACAAGCATACAACCTAGTTCTGGTTCCACTAAGCAATCAAATCACTGTTCACTCTCCGGGACCGCAAATGTTGACTTCCAAGATAAGTAAGGACAATCAGATCCTAATTGGAGGCTGCATATTCCTTGCTTCACTCATGTTGCTGGGAAATTCTGACATTGATGTCATTCTGGGTATGGATTGGTTGAAGACCCACGAAGCTAAAATTGACTGTGCTCAAAAGTCAATAATTCTATCCCACCCTTCTGGCCAGATAGTCTATTCTCCATATGGATCAAGTTCTGTTCAGCTGTTCAACCTAGATGCAAAACCTCTTCCTGCAATTGAAAATGTTCCGGTGGTTTGTGAATTCCCTGACGTCTTTCCAGAAGAGTTGCCAGGGATGCCTCCGGACAGAGCAGTTGAGTTCGTGATCGAGCTTGAGCCAGGTACTGCTCCAATCTCTAAGCATCCATACAAGATAGCTCCTCCTGAACTGAAATTGTTGAAGGAGCAAATCGATATGTACATGGAGAAAGGTTACATTCAACCTAGTTCCTCCGCTTGGGGTTGCCCAACTCTGTTTGTTGCCAAGAAGGATCAAACAAAAAGACTCGTGGTTGACTATCGTCCTCTCAACGAGAAAACCATCAAAAACAAGTATCCAATTCCTCGTATCGATGATCTTTTTGATCAACTTGCTGGAGCCTCAATATTCTCAAAGTTGGACTTGAGGATGGGTTACCATCAGATAAAGATCAGAAAGGAAGATATTCCAAAAACAGCTTTCACCACTCGGTACGGTCTATATGAATACACCGTCATGTCCTTTGGTCTCACCAATGCACCGGCAACGTTCTCAAGACTCATGAATTCTGTCTTCCATGAATACCTCGACAAGTTCGTTGTGGTATATCTTGATGACATTCTAGTCTACTCAAAATCCGAGGAAGAGCATGGAGAACACCTTCGTCTCACTCTTATGAAACTTCGCGAGCATCGTCTGTATGCCAAGTTTTCCAAATGTGAGTTCTGGATTCCAGAAGTTGCTTACCTTGGTCATATCATCTCTGCCAAAGGCATAGCCATTGACCCAGAAAAGGTTAAGGCAATTGTTGATTGGAAACCTCCTAAGACGGTGAAGCAAGTCAGAAGTTTTCTTGGCTTGGCTAGCTATTGCCGTCGTTTCGTCCAAAACTTTTCCAAGATTGCCAAACCTCTCACTGATCTCACAAAGAAGGACAAGAAGTTCGTTTGGTCTCCACAATGTGATGAAAGTTTCAATCTCTTGAAGACTAAACTCACTCCTACTCCAGTTCTGATTGGCCCAGATACTACCAAACCTTTCCAGATATTCTGTGATGCATCTCTCCAAGGTCTAGGTGCAGTTCTTATGCAAGAACGTCAAGTTGTGGCTTATGCTTCACGTCAGTTGAACCCACATGAGCAAAACTACCCACACATGATCTTGAACTTGCAGCAGTTGTGTTTGCCCTCAAGAAATGGAGACAATACTTGTTGGGTAACAAAACTGAAATCTTTTCCGATCATAAGAGTCTGAAATACATCTTCACTCAGCCAGATCTAAACCTCAGGCAAAGGAGATGGATTGAAAAGATTAAAGACTTTGATCTCACCATTTCTTACACTCCAGGCAAGGCTAATGTTATGGCCGATGCTCTCAGTCGCAAGTCATATTGCAATAACCTCATGATCATGGAAAGCCAACCTCCACTTCATGAAGAATTCCAGAAGCTGAACCTTGGTCTTGTTCCTCAAGGTTATCTTGCTAGCTTGACAGCCAGTCCAACTCTCGAGGACAAGATTCGTTCTGAACAACTTCGTGATGCTGAAATCAAGAAGATTGTAGAGCACATCAAAGAAGGCAATGATAAATTCAAGTCCTTCTCAATTGATGACAAGGGAACTGTGTTCTTCGAAGGACGCATTGCAGTTCCTCAGATTCAAAGTCTCAAAGATGTCATTCTCAAGGAGGCTCATGAAACTCCTCTCTCAATTCACCCTGGAAGTACAAAGATGTACCAGGATCTCAAGACTCTGTATTGGTGGCCTGGCATGAAACGTGAAATTGCTCAATACGTTTCTGAATGCGACGTTTGTCAACGTGTTAAGGCAGTCCATCAGAAAACAGCAGGTCTACTCCAACCTCTGAAAATTCCTGAGTGGAAGTGGGACATGATTGAAATGGACTTCGTTACTGGGTTTCCAAAGTCCAAGAAGGGCAACGATGCAATCTTCGTTGTTATTGATCGTCTCACTAAAGTAGCTCACTTCTTTGCTGTCAAGGAAACTATCTCAGCTAGCCAGTTAGCAGAGCTCTACACAGCAAGGATCGTTCCTCTTCATGGTGTTCCATTGGAAATAAGCTCAGACCGTGGAAGCATATTCATTTCTCATTTCTGGAAAAGCTTTCAAGAAGCATTGGGCACCAAACTTCTGTTCAGCACAGCTTATCACCCTCAGTCTCAGGGGCAAGTCGAAAGAGTCAATCAGATTCTCGAGGATATGCTCAGAGCATGTGGTCTCTCCTTTGGCATGAAATGGGAGGATTGCCTTCCATATGCTGAATTCTCCTACAACAACAGTTTCCAGGCAAGCCTAGGCATGGCACCATTTGAAGCACTCTATGGCCGCAGATGCAGGAGTCCAATCAATTGGTCTGGAGCTGGTGAACGTTCACTCTTAGGCCCTGACATTGTTAAGGAAGCCGAGGAGAAAGTTCGTATCATTCGTGACAATCTCAAGATTGCTCAGTCTCGTCAGAAGAGTTACTATGACAACAAGCACCGTGATATGGTCTATGCACCTAGTGACAAGGCATATCTCCGTGTAACTCCCCTCAGAGGCACTCATCGTTTTGGTGTGAAAGGAAAGCTTGCACCAAGATACATTGGTCCTTTCAACATTCTCTCAAGGCGGGCAGAAAATGCCTATCGTCTTGAACTTCCAGAAAAGCTATCCAAGGTGCACGATGTGTTCCACGTGTCACAGCTCAAGAAGTGTTTCAAAGATCCAGATCGTGCAGTTGATCATGATTCCATTGAACTGCAAGATGATCTATCTTATGAGGAGCACCCTGTTCGTATTCTCGATGAGACCGAGCGTAAGACTCGCAACAAGAGCACCAAGTTCTTGAAAGTGCAGTGGTCGCATCATTCCGATAAAGAGGCAACGTGGGAGACCGAAGAGGATCTTCGCAAGAAGTATCCGGACCTTTTCGTTTCTCAGTAAGGAATCTCGGGGGGCGATTCCTTCAAGGGGGGGCGTTTTGTAACATCCCAAGTATGAAAGTATCCCTTAGAATGTTTGATTTCATGTTTAATTAAAGTATTGCATCATGTCATCATGTTTATTTCCTTGTTTGCATTTGTTACTATTTGTTTTGCATCTGTTTTATTCTGTTTTCATAATTGAATTTCAAACAAATTCAAATGATGTGTTTCATACTTGACATGTTACAACATTTTTCAAATAAAGGTTCAATTCAAACACCCTTTTGTTTCCAAGTAATCCATATTTGATCAACTAATAAAATGGTGCTTTTATTTCAAGTAATTAATCCCAAATTGCTTTCAAATTCAAAGCATCTTCAAACAGCACCTCATTTGAAAATTATAAAAATACCAAACAAATTCTAATCCCATTTGTTCTATTTTTATCAATAGGGGTCACCCTAATAAAAACATTGTTTCCAATATTAATCAATTAATTATCAACTTATTCAAATTCAAATCAGAAACTTTCAAACAGCACCAAATTCCAAGTCATTAAAACTACCAAACTATTCTAATAATTTTAATCCAATTAATAATAGGGTTCACCCTATTAAGTTTGTTGTTTTCTATATTGATCAATTAATTTGCAAATTATTCCAATTCAAACCAATGTGCAAAAACAGCAAATAAATTTGAATTTCAAAAACTTAAGTTGCCAAGTGGTAGATGTTGCACTAACAATTTCACATGAATTTTTCCAAAATTTTAGCAACTCAAACACCCATCAATTGCTTCCATTTTCTTTTGCTACAAAAAAAAACTGCAGAGCAAAAAAAAATAAGAAAAGGAAAACTGCAGCGCGCGCAGCACCTAACTACCCAGCCCAACCCACCTAAACCTTTTTCTCCGCGCGCAGCCAGCCCACCTGGCCCGGTACCCCTTCGTTTAGACGCCCCCGTCGTCTTCAACGAGTACGGCGTCCATCCGAGAACGCCACGGCGGCAGTGGCGCGCCCCCGACGGCCAGGAGATCCCCTCAGCCCCTATTTAACCCACTAGCACCCGCAGCCCTACCCTAAACCTAGCCTGCCCCTCTCCCCTCGACACCGCCGCCGGATTTCTCGCTCCCCGCCATCCTCCCATCTCTCTGTCCCTCGCCGGAGAGCGCCGCCGTGAACCAGCGATGACCACCGCCACCTCAACGCGTCTCCTAGCCACCTAACTGCAGAAACCGAACCCCCACGATCCCCTCTTCTGTTTGCACACCGGAGCCGCTGCAGAGACGCCCGGTAGCCGCGCCGCCGTCGACGACCCCTCCGCTGACGCCGTCGATTCGTCGCCGAGCCTCTGCACGACGACAACGGCGGTGAGCCTCCACCGTTCTCTTCCCCCTCCTCTCTGTTACTTGCCCGCAAGCGCGCACGTCACCACCACCCATCCGTGCACGCACCGTATCCTTCCACGCGCGTAGCTCGTCGCCGGCAGCCGTCGTTGTTCGCCGTCAGGTTGCAGTTGCGTTAGTTCGTCAGTAAATTCAGAAACGCGCCCAAACGAAACGTTACCTTGTCCGCGCTTCTGTATCTGTCGAAACTGACGAAACCACCGTAGTGGCAGCACACTAGCGAGCGCGCCCGCAGGTCCCGAGTTCGATCCGTGGTTCCGTGGAATAAAACCACATTTTTGCGCACAGTACCGACGAGCAGGCCCCACCCGTCAGTGGGCTGCGCTGCCACGCGCGCGCACACTGCCACGCTGGCCCCCAGGCCCACGGGCAGTGGCTGTGGTTAGTCTGTGGCACGGTAACAAAAGTTCCAGCACGTTTTCATTTTAAAAACAAGTCTTTTAAAATTGCAGATTAGTCCTAAAACCTAATTTGTTAATAACTTTTAATCTATAACTCCAAATAATAAAAGTTATATATGTGCACTTATCTAAATTTAAATCTCTACCTATTGGTAACATTTGTTTCCTGTTTTGAATTTTCAAAATGCAATTCAAATTTGAATTCAAATAATTCAATTGCAATTTGCTAAAATTCATAACTAGTTCATTCTTAATCCAATAAATGCAAATAAAATATGTTTTCCATGCTATTTCAAATAACCTTTTCAAATATAAATTTTGTTTCAAGATTTGAATAATTTAAATTGCCTAAATAATTTAATCCTTGTTTAATTCATTTAAATTTTGCTAAAATCATAACTTGCTCAAAATAAATTATTTTTGAACATGCAAAATATGTTTTCAAACTAGAAAAGTATGAACTTTTCAAATGTGAGTTTGAATTTATGTTTTGAACAAATAAAATTCAAATAATATTCAAACTTGTTTTAAATTCATTTAAAACTTGTTTAATATTGTTTAAGTCATAATAAATTCATCTTAACTCCTTTTTCAATATTTGAAACATGTAATCCAACTAAAATTTGGTATTCTTTTCAAATATGAATTTTGTTATTTGTTTTGAACATTTTAAATTGATGAAAACAACAAATGCTTGTGTGACATGTTTAAGTAACCCAACATTTCCAAACTTAATAAATAATTTCCAAACTTGTTAAATTCCTTTTCCACTTGCATCTATTGTTGTTATTTTGTTGTTATCACCATGCATGCATCATGCTAAGCAAACTTTCACATGGTAATTAATTATAGATCATTTGTTTCCACTTAATTCATGGACCTTTTTCATATGCAACTCAAAATTGCATATGGGTCCATTTAAATTGTGTTACCATGTCACTTAGTTAATTTTGATGCATCTATTAAATTGACATGCATCATCCCATGATTGTGCACTATGCCATGGTATTGATTGTTTTTATTTCTGTCTTGTTTGTTTGCTTCTTCTCGAATAGACGACGACGTTGAGACAGACGATCTTTACAACACCCCTTCTGAGGATCTAGCTCAGTACCCGGCTGCTGAGTTTGCAGGCAAGTTATCACTCCCATGAACCATTGTGTTCCTTTCAACCCTGGTTACCGATACTTTCCGTTGTCTATTACTGCTAGCCTTAGTAGTAGTTGTTTCTGTTACGAACCTATCACATGAATCCCTTAACCCTGATATTGCCTCACCACCCCTCCTACAACCCTATTGTTTGAGCCAGTGTCTTACTAGCATGCTTAGGTTGTTTTGCTCGAGTCTGTTACCCGTTACTGTAAGGACCCCAGACCGGCAGTCTGAAACCCTACGTATGCATACATTCACGATCCCAGAAAGATCAGTCGTGAACAACATACACAGTTGGCACACAGAAATACATCATCCATTACACGAATACATAAAGGTATTACACAAATGATCACATGATCAAGTTTAAAGCCACTGCCAAAAGGGCAGGCAACTTAACAAACACAGCGGAAGACAAATAAAACACAACGTAGTTGAGCCCAAGTCACGCCTTAACCTACAGGCTGCTGACCCGGAGACGATCCTAGTTTCGCAAAGCCGTCAGCTCCGTACTTCTCTTCGTAGATCTCCTTTGGAGGCTCCCTCTCCAAATCTGATAAGTAGATACCAGGGGCGAAACCAAATGAGTACATTTGAATGTACTCAGCAAGACATCCATCATGTCACTTACCAACATGCAAATATGCTTATATGGTGGAATAGGTAGGCTATAAATAGAGTTCACTACCAATGGTGTTCATATATGATGACACCACAGTTGCAGTCAGGTTTATCTGTATCTTCGTTGAAGAAGATACTTCAGAAGAAAAATAATATATAGTTTTATTTCTCTTGTAGATCTCACAGGTACAAGAGGTTTTGTAAAGTTTTGTTAAAGAATATTTTCTCTTTGCAAAACTTCTTGGAATCAGTTTCCAGAATTCTTGCTTAGAGTAGAAAAGGTTTTCTTTTCAAAACATTTTGTTTTGTATAACATCATCTGGCTTTTCATCATCGACGATACCTCCACGGTATAAGTTTCCATTCCTTTCCGAACTTCACAAGTTCAAACACTTCCTGTCCAAAATTCTCTTTTCAAAAACTTCCTTTTTGAAAACATTGACACAATGCTAGCTACATGGCCATTCAACTGTCCATATCCGAGGACGCGGCTTCTTCGAAAAAGTTATACTCTGCAGAGGTGTACACATCCACCAGATCCAGTACACCTCCCGTGAAACAACCACGGACTGTAACAACAGTATGTAAACATCAGGTATATGATCATAACCATCCACTATGTTCAAGCTAGAATATGCCTATCTCTCGATTGAGGTTGTTCTCCCCGGCATCAAGTCCCACCCTGCCTAGCCAGGAGCCTCAATGAATGCATCCGGAGGGAAAATTAATCCCACACTTTATATGCCTCAACATTGGGAGTTTTGACGACATTCGGTTCGAGGGTACGACGCCCCTTATAGCAAGTGAGATAGCACACACTAATAAGAACAAACTTCAAGTTAAGCCCCTTGCCCATGTTGGGGTAGGGTGGCAGTACGGTAAAGGTTGTCCGGCGAAGACTAGGTTATGTGTCATTTTTGAAAACACCACTTTCTCAAAAATGACCACTTCACATTCCTCCGGAGAACAAGGATCCGCCTTTTCTCCGGGTTTTTCCGTAAAGCCTTTGTTTTGTAGAATCACAATTTTAGGGTGTCCACTTAGGGACTAGTATATTTGATGGTAATAAATACCATAAGGTGGCCTATGGGCTTGGTATTACCAAGTTTAACTACTGGCATAATAATAACCTATAATATAGTATAGTAGTAATTTCCACCTCAAAAATAGTTTTGATAACCAAGTTTTTGGTAAACTTCAGAAGTAAAACATGCATGATATTTAATGGTAAGTATTGTATCAGCAAGCAATCAGGATGCTTGCCTGGTATCTCTTTGTGTCCCTGGTTGTTGGAGTGACTGGAACTTGAAACAGAGCTTCACGACACTTCCTTCCTCTTCGTTTTCTAACGTCGTAAAAAGAGAATAAAGGACACACATTCAGAACCAAACAAGACAAACAAGGCTACAAGTAATACATACAGCAAGCAATCAATAAGTACCACCCAAGTTCTCAATTTTTCCTTAAGAAAAATTGGCATAAAAACTATAGTTGAAAAGTCTGCTTTTTTCCTAGTGTTTATGTGTGGCCAATTCAATGATTTTTAGTTAAGAACACCATGGACCAGTGGGGTAGAGCACATGTTACTAGACAGTAGGGTGTCACATAAAACACATTTTTATGTCTAAAAAACTCCCACAACAATCTCTATGGCTAGCACACATAATTTGCTAAATTACTCAAGTGGTGAAATAAGCTCATGACAACAAGTCAAACCTATTTTTCCACCATGAGGCAAACATACCAGTGGGTGTTCCACTAGCAAATATGCACCAAGAGGTTAATAAGCCTCTGGTCACTTTTATGAAAGTGCTCAAAACAAACAAACAAACAAGCACCAAAAACTCCTACTCATACTAGTAGAAAATTTAGGAAAAAATACTAGACTAGTTTAGGCTACACTAGTTAATTTTATGCACAAGTGTGCAAGCTAGCAGAGGAAAAATACTCCTCTAACCAGTACCATAAATGCTACTGGATTCCACAAAATAACATAAAAAGCATAGCTAGGAAACAAGGAAAAACTATGCTTAAAAGGCTACACATGTGAGGAGATTAATTCCTAGTCATCCAAGTGTTACTCATGCTTTTATGCTACTTAAGAGGAAACCTATCAGAGGTGAAAACCCTAAGATAATAATGCCACAAGGACATTCCATCCTCTGGTTTCCCACCAAAGATTCATAGTTTTCCCTAGGGTAAAACAAGACAAAAAGCATACATGAATATCCTAGTATGAAATTTAGACTTTAAGCATTGCTATTTAAATCTATTTCAAACACAAGCACCAAGTATCTAGAGGTGCTATAACCAAAATAACAGTACCTAAATGGTACTGGTCTCATGAGAATTAATCTAGCAATAAGCCTAAAAAGCATTTAAAGATCTACTCAAAACAGATATAAAAGAAACACATCTAGTGTGGGGGAGATAATGTTTCCACCAAAAATGCAATGAAACCAGTGGGTGTTCCACTAGCATAACAAAGCATTAAGAGGTCACAATGCCTCTGGTCCATTTGCTAAAAATTAACAAAAAAAACTAAACTAGCATCTAGTGCATTAACAATACTAGCAGAAAATAATAGGCTGCTAAAAATAAGCAAGACCATGTTACTCATGCTATTATTTTCACACATGTGAAAACTTTAGGGGTCAAGTACTCATAACAAACTTATCAAAATGCTACTGGACCTATGGATACAACCCAAAAATATGTGGTCACAAAACCACAAATGATTATGTCAAAATTCCACACATGAGGGATTTTTTCCATAACCATTCTCATAGTAATGATTAAGCTACTCATGCTTTCCTACCAACTCAATGCAATCTAGCAGAGGTGATAACAACACCAAATCAGTACCAATATGGTACTGGATCCAATCAACAAATCCAAGTGTTTGCACATACTTTTATCACTCAAAATTATATGCAAGTATTAAACTAGAGAATAAACATATGCTACTAATATAAATCCTATTCCTTCTCCACTCAAGTCCACACATTCTAACATGCTAAAATAGCTAAGTAAACCTTAGAAAGCAAGTTCACACAACTTATACATGCTAGAAAACAATATTGCAACACAAAAATATAATTACTCAATTTAAATACCTAAAATGCCAAAATGGCAGAAACATGTAAAATAAAGATCTGTCCACCAAATTTTATATGAGGCTCTAAAAATTAAACCCTTATAGGTTTGGATAGCCCTAAACATATACAAGACCATCCAGTTGAGTTTGCATCAAAAATCATTTTTAATTATTTTATAAAAATCACCAAAGTGCTCTCTGGTGTTTTACCAAATTGCATGCCATTTCAAAAATACAATGAATTTGGAAACGAGGTTAAATGCTCCTGTTAGGAAATTTCAAGGGCTTTCCAATGCAATTGGCCTCACTTCATTCTGAGTTGTAAAATAAAAATGGTGCTCATTTTGGTGTTTCTGGTACCTGTTGCCAAATCATTTTTTATTTCAAATCTATCCATCCAAATGTAGATCTACAACTTGGAGATGGTTTAGAATTAGTTGAGGTACCACTGTAAATTTTAGTTTGGTCAAATTCATATTTTAAGTTGCCTTTTTGACTCAAAAGTAACAAGGCACATTCTGTAAAAAAAATAAATGGAAAAAATGTGTTGTTGGGCCAGACCCAGAGAATAGGGCCGGCCAGATCTGTCTCACCGCGCACGGATCTACCCACTGACGCTGACGAGCGGGCCAGGCAGCCACGGTGGCATCCACGCGGGCCAGCTCGGCCCCACGGGCAGGTTTGACCTGCTCCCGCGCGGGTCAAGGGCGCTGACGCCCTGCGCGCGTCATCGCGACGTCACTCGCCGGCGGGAACGCTCCGGCGAGCTCGAATCCGGCGGAAACACTCACCGTTTCACAAATCAAAAGTAGCTACACGTTGCTAAGGACACGGGGAATCATATAGGGCCTGTTTCGTTTCCTGGGACGGCTCCGGAGAGCGGCGGCAACGGCGCGCGGCGGCGGCCGGACCACGGCCAAGACTCGGCGGCGTTCCAGGGGGTTAGGGAGGGGGAAAAACGACGGGGAGGCTCCCCTGCTTACTGTGATCACGTGGAGACGCACGGCTAGGGCGGAGGAGGGTCGTGGCAGCCGGAATGCCTCGCCGGAGCCCGCCGGACCCGCAGAAGGGAACCGGACGGCGCGGGCTCCACGAGGGCTCCCGCCTCGATTCCTTAGGCAGAGAGGGCCTACTCGACGAGGTGGAGGCGATGAGCCACTCGGTGGCCGGCGGCGAGCCTTCTACTGGCCGAATCGACGGCGACCACTTTCGGGCTAGGGTTTCGGTTTTGCAAATGTACAGAGAGAGAGAGAGCTTCGAGGGGGGGAGAGAGAGGGGGTAGATAGCTGCACATGGGGGTCTTTTAAACGCCTAGATGGCTTACCTTCGAAGCAATGGAAGCATGGGCTCCCATGCCCCTCTGCTGCGTCATCTACAGGAAGAAGAAGACCATGTGTGACTCAGCTTACATTTAAGTCCCTGGAAAATTACAAGTAGGTCCCTGTACTCTCAGAAAATGGATGTTTTCCCTAGGTAAACAAAGTTAAAATTTAATTTCCTTTTGCCCAAAATTCTTATTAGTTAAGATACACAACATATATGAAAATTGGCTCATTTGCCTAAACTTGATAATTCAAAGTTGTTCAAATTTGAATTCTTACATAAATGGACATTGAATTTATTTGACTACCTAGGAGCTTCCAAAAATGATAATTTTTGGCACACATTCCTTATTTGATGTGTTCCTTATGTGGTAGAAAATTCAAGTCATTTAGAGTTACTTCATAGAACAAACTTGTTCAAATTTCAAAAAGGTGCTGTCAAGAAAACAGGGGTTTTTGGCAACTTAAAGTATTCAAAAACTTGTGCCCTTTTGGTTTTCATCCTTATTTATGATATAGAGCATGTGGTATTTATTTCATGGCATTTGGGAAAAGTTTGTAGAACAAACTTGTTCAAAATCCCAAATGTTGCTGTGGAGAAAATTCATGTTTTCAGGGCTTTAATGGATTCAATTCTTGGTCTCCTCTTGTGTGTGTTCCTTATTTGATATAAGTAAGCAATGGTATTAATTTCAGATCATTTTAAGAAAGTTTCCAATAGTAACTTGTTTTAGTTTTCTGTTTCTGGAAATATTGGAATTTCTATTTAATAAAGCACTTGGCTTTTCTTTAGCAATGCTTTGCCAAAATATTTATGTGACTAGAGATAGCAAGTAAATGCTCTCTAATCCTATTGTTTTTAATCTTCCAAGGTTGGAAAAACATTTGATAATATTTTGGTGAAGCATTTAAGAATGCCTCTTTTTCTGATAATCCTTTATGGAAATTTATTAAGTGTTTTCCTCTTTCTTAATTTAGGCCTTGTAATAATATTCAACAAGTATTGGATTCATAAGATAGTTTTGTGGAAAAACTCTTTGATCAATATTTACTTTAGAAAATATTGCCAAAGTCATTGGAACAATATGTTGAATATTTTTATCCCTGGAACAATATGTTGAATATTTTTAGTTCACTGCTTTGCTATCCTTTAAGTTTGCAAGTTTATAAAATTAGTTTGTTTGGTTGCACTTAAACAACCACAAACAACACAACCAAGGTTTATTAGTAAAGCAATTAGCAAAACAACTGTGTTAACAGGTATTCCAAAATTGGGATGTGACAGGTCTTCCCCCCTTAAAAAGAATCTCGTCCCCGAGATTCACAAGCGAGGACTAAGGGAGGGCCAACAAACACAAAGTTAGTGTTGGAGTGCAGGTGCTTCCCCCCTTTGACTTTTCTTGGGAGGTGGGGTACATCCCTAAATTAGTGAATTCACTATTAAAAGAAGTACACCAGTACTTGTTTTAGGTCCAAAACTTTCTGTTTCCTAGTTTGAACAAAAATTAAGGTTAGTGCAGAACTACCTCGAAATGTATCGTCAGTTATTACATGAGTTCCTAGCTATCCCACATCTTACATAACACATATGGAGTGGTATACCACTCTCATAATAAGGTATATAATAAGCTAAAAGTATAGCTTGTGGGTGCAAAAAGGTTAGGTTGCTAAGGTAAAACAAACAGACAGAACAAATACCCATGGCAGTGGTTATTACTCACCACAAGCAACTATCACTTAAAGTGTTCATGATTTAGTTGGATGCTTTAGATTCTTAAGATACTCTTAAGCACAATCATAACACAAGTATTAACTCATGGTAAGGTAAAAACATTAAACAAAAATCCAATAAGCCAGCAAACAACACCACAGATGAATAGACTATTTATCACTAGGTTATTGTTTATAGGGTTTTGGAATCCATCAATCATGAACAATTAGCAAACAACCAGTAGCTAAAAACCAATGAATACAATCATAAAGATACTCTAAAACACCATCTTTACACAAGGTAAAACTTCTATTACACAGGCATATAAAAAGGTCTGCACAAATCACACACTAGTATGAAAAATCTACACTAGCATGCTATAAGAGATAATCATATCCTATAACCATAGAACATGCAACTAAATAATTCATGCATGATAACCGAAGTAATAAACTTCCTAAACATGCTATATCAACACATATACCCATAAAATAAAAATAGGGTAATACTAGAGCAAAAATCACCATTTTCTAGTGGAACTAGTTTCAGTCTAGAAAGCAAACAATGCTATCATGAGTTTAAACTTAAACAAGCAAGTCATGAATATAAGTGTACCTAATAACAGTACACAAAACTTACTCATGTTAGTAAGCACAAACATCAAAACAATCCCATGATACAACTATTAAACAAGCAGAAATTTCTTCTAGCAATTTATGTTTTTCTTAAAAAAATTACTAGCAAGCAAGCAAGGTATAACTCACACAACCAGTAGCTATGAAATTAATGAAAAGTTATCTAAACCTTTTCAAAAATCCATACACTCAATTTAAAATTATCCACAAACAATCTACCAATCAAGAGGAATTTATTTTATTTGCGAACAATTTAATTTTAGCACACGATAGTGAAACATTTCTTAACATGATACCCCTAAGGAATATTATGCTAACAAAAGGATCACACCTAAACATATTAGTATTTACTAATAAGAGATAAACTTCTCACTTGCATAGGTGAGAACAAACAATTAGATTTTCCATGGTGGAAAATAGAAATAAATCACATAGTGAAACATGCTATTTTCACACAGGTGTATGGTTGGGGATTTTCATTCTCAAGACAAAATACAATGGGACCAGTGGGCTATGGCCTACTAATACCAAGTAAAAATAGGTACTAAGCCTCTGGTTACTCATGAAAATCTTTGCATACTAGATAAAAATATAAGGCTATTTAATCTAGTGCAACAATACTAGTGCATATTGATAGCAATTCTTACACATGCTTTATTATTAAAAGACATGCAAGCTAACATAGGTACAAGCATCAAAATATCAGTACCTAAATCTTACTTTACTCAAAGAACACATAGCACAAAATCCACTAAGAAAGTATACACAGATCTAGCTCTCACAATATTTCCAAATAATAAACTAGAAGGTAACAATTGCTATTTCATTTTTATTCGAGTTTTCCAATCATGCACACACTTTCTAGGGTAGATTTATTGTAATAAAACAACATAATAACAAGTCCTAACAAGTCCATATAAGTTAGGAAGCAAGATTGAATGAAACACTAATTTATTTCAATCAAGAGCACACAAAGAAACAAAAACAGGAAAACTGATGTTTTCTAGGTCTATCATAAACATTTCATCGTTCACTTAATTTCTAAACCCCGAATTTCATAGTACCTAAAATGTCTACCAAGATTTGGTTTCCAAAGTAGATACACCCGATATCCTATTGAGTAGTAAACGAATAGGTCATCGTTTATTTTCTCGTGACTTCTCCTTTTTACCAACTAGATTAAAAGGTGTCGTAAGTCACTTAATTCCTTGGTTTAGAAAGAGTTGTCAGTAGTTTGCATGATTTGGTTAGGTGTCAACCTAAGATTAGACCAAGCATGTTAGTCTTGTTAGCTTTCTATTTAATCATGTTTGTCTGACAAGATACGACTAGCGTCATCGTACGTCGAATATTGAATTGTGCTCTTTGGATTGGCTTTTTAGGGGGTTGCGCATCATGGCCTGTGAAAAATTCTTTCGCACTTTTCTCCAGAGGAGGGAGGTATATAACTTTTAAAAGGGGATCTCTTTAGTTTGGTCTTTTAAAAGGGAACATAAAAAGGTGCGACATTTAGCCAACATGGTAAAAAGAGTCTTTTGCAAACAGACTAACCAAAGAGGTTTTGGTCAGTATTGGTTGGTTCATTCACGCCTTTTCTTCTTTGAGGGTTGTCGCTGTTGGAGCTTTAACTTTTGGAGTGCATCACTGGTAGCAATGCTATCAGCTCGTGTGGCTTGATGGTCCTCTTTTATTAGGCACAACGGTGCTTTCATTAATTGTGGGGGAGATGGTGGTGGTTCACGACGGTGGCATTATGAAGCGAAAACAAGTATAAGTCTAAGCAACAAATTCTTGTTTTTGAATACTATACAAACATTTTTGCTTGCAAAAATTTAACACGAGGCGATTCAAAAACAAGAGCGGGGCAAGCACAAATCTGCAAATTTTGAGCACCCCACAAACATATAGAAGCCTAGATGAACCAAATTCTACCCCACACAACAGCACAAAGTCATATGGACACACATATGCAAGCCATAACACACAAGCAAGGCTCCATTGGAGCTACGTCAGGGGAGACGACTCATGGAGTTATCGCTAAATTACTCCAAACTAGACTGATCCAAAAATCCTAGAAGTGGCTGAAGAACTATATCTACTTCTGACCATCATCACTGTAGATCTAGGCAATTATTTTGGTCTTCTCGGGACATCGGCAAGTATACAAGTTTTTGTATGAAAACAAGATAAATAGAGGTAAAGTTTGATAAAACTTTTAACTGAGAGAGGTAAAACTACGCAACAATCTGTTTTTGAAACCCCAACTATTTTCTGAGCAGAAAACTTCAAAAATGAGAGATGTTTCAAAAACAGAGCGGAGCAGTTGCAAACAAGGAAGAAATAAACTCTTAACCGAGAGAGATACTAACTCTGTAAGGCCCGCCCTTCGAACCACTGTTCAAGGACGCCCTTGATATGCATTTAGAATCTTTTGAAAAGATCCTGAAGGAGGGAAAATATACTAAAATTCCCTTAGATAAAAATAATGTAGATAGTAAATAGGTTTTTACTCAAAAATACTTTTCTTTCCTATCTGTCGTCCATGCTAACTAAGGTCTCCTAAGGTCAGGATGGCTCTGATACCAACTCTGTAAGGACCCCAGACCGGCAGTCTGAAACCCTACGTATGCATACATTCACGATCCCAGAAAGATCAGTCGTGAACAACATACACAGTTGGCACACAGAAATACATCATCCATTACACGAATACATAAAGGTATTACACAAATGATCACATGATCAAGTTTAAAGCCACTGCCAAAAGGGCAGGCAACTTAACAAACACAGCGGAAGACAAATAAAACACAACGTAGTTGAGCCCAAGTCACGCCTTAACCTACAGGCTGCTGACCCGGAGACGATCCTAGTTTCGCAAAGCCGTCAGCTCCGTACTTCTCTTCGTAGATCTCCTTTGGAGGCTCCCTCTCCAAATCTGATAAGTAGATACCAGGGGCGAAACCAAATGAGTACATTTGAATGTACTCAGCAAGACATCCATCATGTCACTTACCAACATGCAAATATGCTTATATGGTGGAATAGGTAGGCTATAAATAGAGTTCACTACCAATGGTGTTCATATATGATGACACCACAGTTGCGGTCAGGTTTATCTGTATCTTCGTTGAAGAAGATACTTCAGAAGAAAAATAATATAGTTTATTTCTCTTGTAGATCTCACAGGTACAAGAGGTTTTGTAAAGTTTTGTTAAAGAATATTTTCTCTTTGCAAAACTTCTTGGAATCAGTTTCCAGAATTCTTGCTTAGAGTAGAAAAGGTTTTCTTTTCAAAACATTTTGTTTTGTATAACATCATCTGGCTTTTCATCATCGACGATACCTCCACGGTATAAGTTTCCATTCCTTTCCGAACTTCACAAGTTCAAACACTTCCTGTCCAAATTCTCTTTTCAAAAACTTCCTTTTTGAAAACATTGACACAATGCTAGCTACATGGCCATTCAACTGTCCATATCCGAGGACGCGGCTTCTTCGAAAAAGTTATACTCTGCAGAGGTGTACACATCCACCAGATCCAGTACACCTCCCGTGAAACAACCACGGACTGTAACAACAGTATGTAAACATCAGGTATATGATCATAACCATCCACTATGTTCAAGCTAGAATATGCCTATCTCTCGATTGAGGTTGTTCTCCCCGGCATCAAGTCCCACCCTGCCTAGCCAGGAGCCTCAATGAATGCATCCGGAGGGAAAATTAATCCCACACTTTATATGCCTCAACATTGGGAGTTTTGACGACATTCGGTTCGAGGGTACGACGCCCCTTATAGCAAGTGAGATAGCACACACTAATAAGAACAAACTTCAAGTTAAGCCCCTTGCCCATGTTGGGGTAGGGTGGCAGTACGGTAAAGGTTGTCCGGCGAAGACTAGGTTATGTGTCATTTTTGAAAACACCACTTTCTCAAAAATGACCACTTCCACATTCCTCCGGAGAACAAGGATCCGCCTTTTCTCCGGGTTTTTCCGTAAAGCCTTTGTTTTGTAGAATCACAATTTTAGGGTGTCCACTTAGGGACTAGTATATTTGATGGTAATAAATACCATAAGGTGGCCTATGGGCTTGGTATTACCAAGTTTAACTACTGGCATAATAATAACCTATAATAGTATAGTAGTAATTTCCACCTCAAAAATAGTTTTGATAACCAAGTTTTTGGTAAAACTTCAGAAGTAAAACATGCATGATATTTAATGGTAAGTATTGTATCAGCAAGCAATCAGGATGCTTGCCTGGTATCTCTTTGTGTCCCTGGTTGTTGGAGTGACTGGAACTTGAAACAGAGCTTCACGACACTTCCTTCCTCTTCGTTTTCTAACGTCGTAAAAAGAGAATAAAGGACACACATTCAGAACCAAACAAGACAAACAAGGCTACAAGTAATACATACAGCAAGCAATCAATAAGTACCACCCAAGTTCTCAATTTTTCCCTTAAGAAAAATTGGCATAAAAACTATAGTTGAAAAGTCTGCTTTTTTCCTAGTGTTTATGTGTGGCCAATTCAATGATTTTTAGTTAAGAACACCATGGACCAGTGGGGTAGAGCACATGTTACTAGACAGTAGTGTGTCACATAAAACACATTTTTATGTCTAAAAACTCCCACAACAATCTCTATGGCTAGCACACATAATTTGCTAAATTACTCAAGTGGTGAAATAAGCTCATGACAACAAGTCAAACCTATTTTTCCACCATGAGGCAAACATACCAGTGGGTGTTCCACTAGCAAATATGCTCACCAAGAGGTTAATAAGCCTCTGGTCACTTTTATGAAAGTGCTCAAAACAAACAAACAAACAAGCACCCAAAAACTCCTACTCATACTAGTAGAAAATTTAGGAAAAATACTAGACTAGTTTAGGCTACACTAGTTAATTTTATGCACAAGTGTGCAAGCTAGCAGAGGAAAAATACTCCTCTAACCAGTACCATAAATGCTACTGGATTCCACAAAATAACATAAAAAGCATAGCTAGGAAACAAGGAAAAACTATGCTTAAAAGGCTACACATGTGAGGAGATTAATTCCTAGTCATCCAAGTGTTACTCATGCTTTTATGCTACTTAAGAGGAAACCTATCAGAGGTGAAAACCCTAAGATAATAATGCCACAAGGACATTCCATCCTCTGGTTTCCACACCAAAGATTCATAGTTTTCCCTAGGGTAAAACAAGACAAAAAGCATACATGAATATCCTAGTATGAAATTTAGACTTTAAGCATTGCTATTTAAATCTATTTCAAACACAAGCACCAAGTATCTAGAGGTGCTATAACCAAAATAACAGTACCTAAATGGTACTGGTCTCATGAGAATTAATCTAGCAATAAGCCTAAAAACATTTAAAGATCTACTCAAAACAGATATAAAAGAAACACATCTAGTGTGGGGAGATAATGTTTCCACCAAAAATGCAATGAAACCAGTGGGTGTTCCACTAGCATAACAAAGCATTAAGAGGTCACAATGCCTCTGGTCCATTTGCTAAAAATTAACAAAAAAAACTAAACTAGCATCTAGTGCATTAACAATACTAGCAGAAAATAATAGGCTGCTAAAATAAGCAAGACATGTTACTCATGCTATTATTTTCACACATGTGAAAACTTTAGGGGTCAAGTACTCATAACAAACTTATCAAAATGCTACTGGACCTATGGATACAACCCAAAAATATGTGGTCACAAAACCACAAATGATTATGTCAAAATTCCACACATGAGGGATTTTTTCCATAACCATTCTCATAGTAATGATTAAGCTACTCATGCTTTCCTACCAACTCAATGCAATCTAGCAGAGGTGATAACAACACCAAATCAGTACCAATATGGTACTGGATCCAATCAACAAATCCAAGTGTTTGCACATACTTTTATCACTCAAAATTATATGCAAGTATTAAACTAGAGAATAAACATATGCTACTAATATAAATCCTATTCCTTCTCCACTCAAGTCCACACATTCTAACATGCTAAAATAGCTAAGTAAACCTTAGAAAGCAAGTTCACACAACTTATACATGCTAAAAACAATATTGCAACACAAAAATATAATTACTCAATTAAATACCTAAAATGCCAAAATGGCAGAAACATGTAAAATAAAGATCTGTCCACCAAATTTTATATGAGGCTCTAAAAATTAAACCCTTATAGGTTTGGATAGCCCTAAACATATACAAGACCATCCAGTTGAGTTTGCATCAAAAATCATTTTAATTAATTTTATAAAAATCACCAAAGTGCTCTCTGGTGTTTTACCAAATTGCATGCCATTTCAAAAATACAATGAATTTGGAAACGAGGTTAAATGCTCCTGTTAGGAAATTTCAAGGGCTTTCCAATGCAATTGGCCTCACTTCATTCTGAGTTGTAAAATAAAAATGGTGCTCATTTTGGTGTTTCTGGTACCTGTTGCCAAATCATTTTTTTTTTCAAATCTATCCATCCAAATGTAGATCTACAACTTGGATGGTTTAGAATTAGTTGAGGTACCACTGTAATTTTAGTTTGGTCAAATTCATATTTTAAGTTGCCTTTTTGACTCAAAAGTAACAAGGCACATTCTGTAAAAAAAAAAATGGAAAAAATGTGTTGTTGGGCCAGACCCAGAGAATAGGGCCGGCCAGATCTGTCTCACCGCGCACGGATCTACCCACTGACGCTGACGAGCGGGCCAGGCAGCCACGGTGGCATCCACGCGGGCCAGCTCGGCCCCACGGGCAGGTTTGACCTGCTCCCGCGCGGGTCAAGGGCGCTGACGCCCTGCGCGCGTCATCGCGACGTCACTCGCGGCGGGAACGCTCCGGCGAGCTCGAATCCGGCGGAAACACTCACCGTTTCACAAATCAAAAGTAGCTACACGTTGCTAAGGACACGGGGAATCATATAGGGCCTGTTTCGTTCCTGGGACGGCTCCGGAGAGCGGCGGCAACGGCGCGCGGCGGCGGCCGGACCACGGCCAAGACTCGGCGGCGTTCCAGGGGGTTAGGGAGGGGGAAAAACGACGGGGAGGCTCCCCTGCTTACTGTGATCACGTGGAGACGCACGGCTAGGGCGGAGGAGGGTCGTGGCAGCCGGAATGCCTCGCCGGAGCCCGCCGGACCCGCAGAAGGGAACCGGACGGCGCGGGCTCCACGAGGGCTCCCGCCTCGATTCCTTAGGCAGAGAGGGCCTACTCGACGAGGTGGAGGCGATGAGCCACTCGGTGGCCGGCGGCGAGCCTTCTACTGGCCGAATCGACGGCGACCACTTTCGGGCTAGGGTTTCGGTTTTGCAAATGTACAGAGAGAGAGAGCTTCGAGGGGGGAGAGAGAGGGGGTAGATAGCTGCACATGGGGTCTTTTAAACGCCTAGATGGCTTACCTTCGAAGCAATGGAAGCATGGGCTCCCATGCCCCTCTGCTGCGTCATCTACAGGAAGAAGAAGACCATGTGTGACTCAGCTTACATTTAAGTCCCTGGAAAATTACAAGTAGGTCCCTGTACTCTCAGAAAATGGATGTTTTCCCTAGGTAAACAAAGTTAAAATTTAATTTCCTTTTGCCCAAAATTCTTATTAGTTAAGATACACAACATATATGAAAATTGGATCATTTGCCTAAACTTGATAATTCAAAGTTGTTCAAATTTGAATTCTTACATAAATGGACATTGAATTTATTTGACTACCTAGGAGCTTCCAAAAATGATAATTTTTGGCACACATTCCTTATTTGATGTGTTCCTTATGTGGTAGAAAATTCAAGTCATTTAGAGTTACTTCATAGAACAAACTTGTTCAAATTTCAAAAAGGTGCTGTCAAGAAAACAGGGGTTTTTGGCAACTTAAAGTATTCAAAAACTTGTGCCCTTTTGGTTTTCATCCTTATTTATGATATAGAGCATGTGGTATTTATTTCATGGCATTTGGAAAAAGTTTAGAACAAACTTGTTCAAAATCCCAAATGTTGCTGTGGAGAAAATTCATGTTTTCAGGGCTTTAATGGATTCAATTCTTGGTCTCCTCTTGTGTGTGTTCCTTATTTGATATAAGTAAGCAATGGTATTAATTTCAGATCATTTTAAGAAAGTTTCCAATAGTAACTTGTTTTAGTTTTCTGTTTCTGGAAATATTGGAATTTCTATTTAATAAAGCACTTGGCTTTTCTTTAGCAATGCTTTGCCAAAATATTTATGTGACTAGAGATAGCAAGTAAATGCTCTCTAATCCTATTGTTTTTAATCTTCCAAGGTTGGAAAAACATTTGATAATATTTTGGTGAAGCATTTAAGAATGCCTCTTTTTCTGATAATCCTTTATGGAAATTTATTAAGTGTTTTCCTCTTTCTTAATTTAGGCCTTGTAATAATATTCAACAAGTATTGGATTCATAAGATAGTTTTGTGGAAAAACTCTTTGATCAATATTTACTTTAGAAAATATTGCCAAAGTCATTGGAACAATATGTTGAATATTTTTATCCCTGGAACAATATGTTGAATATTTTTAGTTCACTGCTTTGCTATCCTTTTAAGTTTGCAAGTTTATAAAATTAGTTTGTTTGGTTGCACTTAAACAACCACAAACAAACACAACCAAGGTTTATTAGTAAAGCAATTAGCAAAACAACTGTGTTAACAGGTATTCCAAAATTGGGATGTCACGGCAGATGCCATGGGATGGCTAAAGATGTGGGGACGATGGACGCTGGAGGTGTCCGGGGAGGGATCACGCGACGAATAGCCGCGTGAGGTAAGATCCACACAACACAAACAACACGATGTACCCAGGTTCAGGGCCCTCGTGAGGAGGTAAAACCCCTACTCCTGCCTTTCTCTATGTATTATGATGTCTCTCCGAGTAGCCACAGTACAAATGGTATCTCTACCGAGTAGCCTTTCTCTCCTCTCCGAGTAGAGCTAGGTCAAGAACTTAGGGTTTCTAGGGTTCCCAGTGAGCAACTGTTAGCGTGCCTCGCGCAGGAGGCGGCGGGGCACCTTATATACATGGTGCCCAGCCGGATACGTCCAAATCTAGACAAGTGTCGACATAGTGTGCACATCGTCCTTTCTCCGAGTACCCGCTGACAGCTTTGGTTCCTAACCTTGGCTGCTTCTGTAAAGTCGTTGGGCAAAACTAGGGGACAGACTGGTATCACTGTACCTAGGCACAGAGTAGGGCCCCCTTATCCTGCCACCGCCTGCTTCCATGCTGCCACTGTCAGGGAGACCGGTCCCATATGAACAGTAGTTCGAATGCTGCCAAGTACGGACCCAGGATACGCGGGATCCTGTGTCAGAACGGCTCCTTTGACTTTCTGGCCCGAGTAGGTTCCCGCCAATTGTTCCCGCCAATTGTACTCGGGCCAACCCTTCTACTCGAAAGGATAGAACTTGATTGATATCTCCTTCTGGTCATCTTGAGGTGAGACCGAGTAGCAGTCGACCGGGTAGCGAGTACCAGTAGTCGGCTACTCGACCAAACCTCTCTTCTGTAAGCTGCCTTTACCACCTGTCTTTACCCTACTCGGGGTAACCCCCCGACAGCAGTCCCCGAAGCTGGTTGAGTCTTGCGAACTCGTTCACTAGGCTCTGCCAGCTTAAAACCAGCCTTTGCATCTCAGCCCTTGAACCTCAAGACGCCGAGTAGGTCCTCCGAGTAGCTATCTGGAAAGTACCTTGAGTTTCCTCTCTTCCGAGTAGCACTTGCTTTCTACTCTGTAACCGAGTAAAAAGACTTAGAGACATTTCTCAGATTGAGCCTCTACAGCACAGAGCACAATCCAGCCCTTTGCGCAGCAACTGCACACGTGTCAAGCATCCACGACCTTGTCGTTTCGTTGCCCAGGACACGACCTGCCACGCGTCCAGTTTTCACGCAATGGGCCCACCGGCCGTCATGTCCCATCAAGTGCAGTTATAGGCCACGATTCGGTGGTGGGATCAACTGTGGCCATTACGCGCGCAACCGGCGCTTGTGTGCGTTTCTAGCCGGCCACAGGATCCACCACACGCCACAATCGATCCCACTCCCAAGACGGTAACGGTAAACTCGCGGAGGAGATATAAAACCCCCGCCGGTAACTTCCTTTTCCCCTTCCCTCGCACTATATTCCTTCTTCGTCTCCTGCTCTTCTCCGCCACCGAGCTCTCCGCCGCCGCGCAAGCTCTCGCGCCGCCGCGGACTCAATCCCACAAACAACTCCCCTCGAAATATTCCACCTTCCCTACTCGCAACAATGGCCAAATCTGGCTGGGCCGGCTCCTCCGTCACCGCGGAAGATTGCGCCTGGCTCGTCAATACTAGGCGAGTCCCTCCCGTGGAGTGCCGGGCGCCGGACGGTGAAATCGTGCCGTCCCCGCGGGGAGGGAGAGCGCGTCGTCTTCCTGGCGCTTTTCGAGCGCGGGTTCGGATTGCCCGCGTCCGATTTCCTGCGGAAGTTCCTCAACCACTTCGGCATCCAGATGCACCATCTGCCCCCCAATGCAGTCGTCTTCCTCGCCTACCACGCCGTGGTCTGCGAGGCCTTCCTCGGCATCCGGCCCACGTGGGAGACGTGGCTCAGGTACTTCCACCTGCGCCAGCAATCCACCGGGAAGAAGGACTCTGCGGGCGTCGCCCGCGCCACCGACACCGGCTGCGCCATGATGGTGCAGCGGTCCGGGACGAACCACCCCCGCATCAAGGGGCTGGACTCCGTCAAGCTGTGGCAGAAGACGTTCCTCTACGTCAAGAACGTTGCCGCCGCGGAAGGAGCCGTCGTCGACGATCGAATCAACTTGCCCGTTTGGTGCAATCGCGCTCCAATCGGGATGTACTGGAAGGACAAGCCCGTCAATGACGACGACGCCATCGAGATGGAGAACAGACTCGGCTGGCTGAAGGCGCAGGGCCTCAAGAACGACGATCCGGTGGCCTGTTGGATCCAGCGCCGAGTACTGCCCTTGCAGGAGCGGTGCCATCTCATGTGTTACATGGGAGGCCCGCGACTGCACCAGGACAACCACCATCGATCGACAAACATCGATGTTCCCTGGCACGCAAGGAACATCTTGACGACAAACCTTGGCGACCACTGGCAATACGGGTTCGTCCCGTTCAGCCGTACAAAGCCAATTGAGCGGGTACGCCTTTCTCACTTTGCTCTCTGCATTCATTTTCCGAGTAGATAGCTTCTCCTTCTTGCATCAACTAGCAATTGCCTTGCGTTCCGAGTAGGACATCTAGCCGAATCGCCTTAGGCTTAGTATGCTTGTGTTTGCACGCCTTGCCGGATAGCCTACTCGAGAACGATTCTTAGGCTCGATGTGCTTTATACCTGCACGCCTTCCGAGTAAAACCCTCCAGTAAACATGCTTAGGCTTAGTATGCTTTGTGTTTGCACGCCTGTGGGTAGAATGCTTAGTAAACTGCCTAGGCTTTGTGTGCTTTGTACCTGCACGCCTATCCGAGTAGAATTCCTTCCTGGTACTCGGCTAGTCTGTGATCCTTCTCTGTTTTTCAGGTCCTCACTCGCCAGATAATCGAGAGCTGCGAGGTTTTCGAGGGCAACTGGTCTCCTGATCGTGAGGAGGACGATGTGCCTTCTTTCGATGCCGCGGAGCAGCCCAACCTTTCTCGCTCCCCCACTACCGACAAGCCCGATGCTCTCCGCACCTGGTCTGATGAAGACTTTGACGGTAACTACACTGTCACTGTTTGCTTCCGAGAAGCCAATCCCTCGTGTGCTGTTTCTGATTCTTTCCTCTTTTCTCTTTGATTCCCAGATGAAGTTGCCGCGGACAAGGACGACGAGGACGAAGACGAGAACGAGGGCGATGCGCCCCTAGTCGTCAAGCCCCTGTCCGTCGCCGCTCCTGAGACCCGCAAACGGGCTGGTAGCGGAGCACCAGCGCCTCCTGCCAAGAAGAGGAAGCCCGCCGAGAAGAAGGTGGTTGTGAAGAGGTCCAGACGAGAGCTTAAGTGCACCACCGCGTAAGCCCTCTTCTCGGTCACCTCCCTTCTCGCGCAGTGCTATTTTCCCCAATCTTCTTCTAATTTGTGATTTCCTTTTCTCTGCAGACCTCCTATGGACGCGAACGCAGCTCTCGCGTCTGACCACACTAAGGAAAAGTCGGTGCCTCTGGTCAATCTGGATGATGATGAGGACGACACCGCCAACGCTGCTGCTGCCAATCCACAGACCGCCGGTGCGCAAGGAGCAGCGTCTGAACCAGCAGCACAGGACACTACCATCCACGATGAGAGACCCCCTTCTCCTCCGGCTAGCAATGCCGAGGAGACCCAAGATCAAGAGATGCAGGACAACACCGCCGCCGAGCGGCCTGAAGCAGAGCAAGAGCAGCCCGCCACCGGGGCTGCTGCACAAGAGAGCCTCGCTGCCGAGCAGCGAGTAGAAGACACCACCGCCGCGGATGCCACCATAACTGACGCTTACCCATTGAGCAGCGTGCAACCGGGCGTGACACCGAGTAGCGCCCAGCCAGGAGCTGCACAAGGCGACGGATCAGCGGCACCACCAACTGCGCAAGGCCCTACACCACCAACTGCGCAAGGCCCTACACCACCAACTGCGCAAGGCCCTACACCGCCAACTTCCTCCTCGTCGCCGCAGAGTAAGGACGCATCCAGCCCTCCTGCCGGGCGAGTAACCAGGCAGCGAGCCTTGGATGCTCTGAAGGATGAGGTTGCCAGAAGGGCATCCGAGAAGGAAGATGCTGAGAAGGCCAAGGCCGAGAAGGAAACTGCTGATAAGGAAGCTGCTGAGAAGGCCAAGGCTGAGCAGAAGAAAGCCAGGGCTGAGCAGAAGAAGGCCGAGAAGCAAGCTGCCGAGAAGGCGAAGGCCAAGACTGACGGGAAGGCGACTGAGGATCCCGAGAAGCAGAAGGTTGAGAAGGAGCAAACGAAGAAGCGGGCCAGAGACCAGAGTACATCCTCAGGCGGAGCGCTCGTGATCCACGAGTCCGGCCCGATTCCTGCTGCGCTCTCTGCAGACGCTCGCGCTGCTGGCCAGCCTTGCTACCCGGAGTATATGATTGAGGTTAGCCATCAGCACTCAATCGGCTTCCCTCCCAAGGACAAAGCTTTAGCTATCCAGAGGGGAAGGAAGGTTGTAGCCATGAACTCCCCTCCTCCAGATCCAAGCCAACCCCAGTCTGTCAACATCGCTTCTCGTGGAGTCCAAGACAAACCAATAACTTCCAAGGGTCTTGAACAGGTATTGGACACCGTTGGCTTCATCGACGCCAAATGGGATAGCAAGGTCCTTGGCGTGGATAAGTGGCACGGTCTTAGCCTTGGCGGCATCGACCACATGCGCGTGGACTGGAACAAGGTTGACCTGGGACGCAATCCCATGTCCGTCTCCACCGAGACCGCGACACTTGCAGCCAAGATGTTCCTGCACCGCAAGAACGCCGAAGACATCGAGCAGTCCTATGCAGTAAGTCCTTCTTGCCTTTTCCGAGTTGAATTTTCTTCTCTTCTATTCGCCTTTCTGCTCCTTCCCATCACTCCCAGTCCCCGAGATTCTAGCCGAGTAGGTGGATACTCTCCGAGTAGCCTCCTACTCGGGTTGAATCTACTCTGCTTTTTTCTAACTTGCTTCTTCTCGCTTCTCAGGATAGCGTCCTGAAGCGGACCAACTTATACCGCCATCTTCTCTGGAACCATTCCATCGCCAGGAGGCGAATTGCTGCTCTAGAGAAGGAAAAGGCAGCTGCGGAGGCAGCCAGCAAGACCGCCAAGGACAGCACCCAGCAGCTGACTGAAGTGCAAGGTACGCTTTTAGCTGTGCGATTCATGCGTTTTTGTTTTACGCTCGCTTATGCTTTCTTATGCGCTAACCTCTCCTTCTCTGCAGAAAAAAACTGAAGGCCTTAGCAGACGAACATGAGAAGCCGCAGCTTCGTGGAGAACTCCGAGGCCACCATCAAAAGGCTAGAAGGTAAGTTTGTTGTTTACTCGGTTTGACTTTGAATTTGTTTCTTCTCTGCTCCTCTGCTAACCTCATCTATCTCTTCGCAGAAGATTACAAGTTGTTTGCTGAGGCACACCAAGATTGTGTCAAGCCCGCAGAAGTGCAGAAGCAGCTGTCCGACCAGGCCGTTGAGCTGTTGAAGGACCACACCACGGAGACCGAGAAGCTTCAACTCCAGTTGCAAAAGGCACTCCAGGATGCCGTCAAGATTGGCGCCGAGAGGGACAGAGCCATTGCCGAGAAGGCCAAGGCCGAGACCACTTTCAGAGCCAAGGAGAGGCCCTTGAGCAGGAATGCGAAACGCTAAAGAAGACCAACGCTGATCTCTTCGCTCAGATGGATTCCTTGCGCCGATCCAAGAAAAGCACATTTCTAACGAGGAGTCCTGGAGGACCCAGCTGCAGCGGCTGCGCAACGAACTGTCCGGTGAGTCTTTTCTTCGCTGCTTCTTTTCTTCTCGGGTCGTATTTCTTCTCGGTTTTCTTCTACTCGGTTTTTCTCTTCTCGGTTCTGAGGTTGCCACATGCTATTTCAGAGATCTGGCCTCATCTTGATTCCCCTTCTGCGCCTAAGGTGGCCAAGGCCCAAGCAGCTCTCCTTGCAAAAGGTGAGGCAGCAGATACCAGAGCCGGGATCGAGGACAGCTTGCTGGTGCTCAAAGGCTATTTCGAACAGCTGGCTGGTATCGGAACTGACTTGGTGCACGAGGGCTTTGAGCTCCACAGGCTGTTTTGGCCTCATGATGATCGGCCAACCACCATGAAGGGCCTAGCCTTCAAGCTGAAGAATGTGAAGAAGGAGTTGAAGAAGTGGCGTGCCTCGGGCGCCCGGGCTGGTGCGGACGTGATGCTTCTCTGCATAGCATCCTGGTATGAAAACCTCAACATGCAGCTCATCCGCGGGAAGCGCAACAATTCCAAGTGGGAGGTAGATCCCGACTGCGTGGCCACACGCAAGCAGATCGCCTACGAGGTCGCGGAGTGCGCCGAGACGGAGACCTTCATCGAGGGCCTCCCCGAGCCCGACACCGAGTACGAAGAGGAAGAGGAAGAGGACGACGAAGTGGAATCCGACTTGGAGGGCCTCTTCGAATCTCCTGAGGGCAAGGCCGGGAAGGGGAAGAACGTCGCCGTCGCGAGTAGCGATGAGGACGAGTACGCCCACATCGACACCGCCGCACTCGACTTTGGCACCTCCTCAGGTGCTGCTCTCGACGACACGGTGCCCCCTCCTGGCCAAGCTTCAGGCTCCTCTTCGGCTCCAGGACCCGTCTCGGTGGCCACGGCCACTTCCGAGCAGGCGGCCACCCAGGATGATGCCGAGATGAAGGAATCCGCCACCGTCCACGGGAGCGGATGCCACCCATGCCAGCACCGAAGGAACAGCTGCCACGACCGCCACCGAAGAAGCCGCTGCCAAGACCGCCGCCGAAGAAACAGCAGCCAAGGCCAGCGCCGAGAACATTGCCTCCTCATCTTGAAGCAACCTGCACTCTCTTTTACTCGAAAACTTATCAGATCCCCGGGATGCCGGGAGCAGATGTAATAGACTATCTTTGTTTTGCTTGCTACACAGTTTTTTATGCCCACTTTGTTTATTTCGACATTAATCAATTTGAACGACGCTGGCTTAATGCCGAGTTGCGTTTCCATGCGAGTCCCCGAGTTGCATTTCTTATTCACCCTATCTTTTCATCTCTTCTCTACCCGCGACTTGTCGCTTTTTTGGTATTCGAGTCACAAGAATCAAGTAGTAGGGCTGCAAATACTTAGCCGCTAGAAACAATCATGGTAACGGAGCCCACCACTTAGCCGAGAAGACGAAAACAGGGAACAAAAGTGACCAACAATCTACTCGGTTCCTGCACTCTTTCTTCCTTAGCGATTTTCGTGTGCTCATTGACCTTTTGTTGTTCTCTTGCTTGCCATGAAGCCGGGTTTCGGACAGCAGCAAAGTCGAAGAGTTGGCATATAGGTTTAAACACAGTACTCAATGCACTTGTGAGTTCTGAAGTGGAGCAACCGAATAGACAAAGGACCAAGCCGAGTAAAAACACTTAGCAATTTTGGACGAGGGCAGTCCACGAGAACAATTTCAGATTGCAGAGTAGAATTTCAACTCGGATAAGAGGGTACATACACATCTTTGCTTACGAATGAAAACGACGAAGTAGAGCTACATTCCAAGGGCGCTTGGTTTCCTCTCCAGCTTTGTCTGCCATGTTCGCCTGCGATGGGCGCACATCTACAAGATAGTACGCGTCATTGTGCAGCGCTTGCTGACAATGAAAGGCCCTTCCCATGGAGGAGACAACTTGTGCATCCCGGCTGTGCGTTGCACCAGCCTAAGGACCATGTCTCCTTCTCGGAAAACCCTTGGGTTCACCTTTCGGCTATGATAACGCCGCAGGTTTTGCTGGTAGATAGCCGAACGTGACAGAGTCAGCTCTCTTGCTTCTTCAAGCAGGTCAACGTCGTCTTCTCGAGCTTCTCTCGCCTCCACCTCAGTGTAGAGGGCTACTCGGGGGGAGTCATGCTCTAAGTCTATTGGCAACACGGCCTCAGCCCGTATACCAAGAAGAATGGCGTAGCCGGTTGACCGGTTTAGGGGTAGTCCTTAGACTCCACAACACCGCTGGCAACTCTTCTAGCCAACACCCAGGTGTTTCAGCAATGGCTCAATCAGCCTTGGCTTGATGCCTGCCAGTACCATTCCATTTGCTCTCTCAACTTGCCCATTGGAGGCAGGGTGCACGACTGACGCAACGTCTAGTCGGATATGCTTATCTCTGCAGAATCGCACCATTGCCCTCTGCAAAGTTGATGCCGTTGTCGGTGATGATACTGTGCGGGTATCCATATCTCATGATCACATCCTTCACGAACTTCACAGCTGTGACCCCATCGCACTTCCGAATAGGTTTCACCTCAATCCACTTGGTGAACTTGTCCACCATGACCAAGATATGTGTCATATTGCCTTTAGCAGGCTTGAAAGGACCAACCATATCCAAGCACCAAACAGCAAATGGCCATGTGATAGGAATTGTTTTCAACTCGGAAGCTGGCATGTGAATCTTACTTGCGAACATCTGGCAGCCGGTGCACTTCCTCACAATATCTTCAGCTTGCTGCAGTGCAGTGAGCCAGTAGAAGCCATGCCGAAAAGCTTTCTTGACCAAAGCCCGAGATGAGGCGTGATGCCCACATTCCCCTTGATGTATCTCCACCAGAATTTCTTCTCCTTCCTCTGGGCTCACACAGCGTTGCAGCACGCCGGTGGCACTTCTCTTGTGCAGCACATCTCGGACTATGGTGTAGCCCTTGGATCTTCTCTGAATCTGCCTCGCAGTCACCTCATCTTCAGGTAAAGTACCGTCCCTTAGAAAGGATAATATGGGCATTGCCCAACTCGGTGTCTCCCCACGGGAAACACTGGTTCGTCCATTTCCATTGGGGCAGGCTCTTGTGGTTGCACAGGGAGGAGTAGGAGCGCTTCTCTGCAGCCCAGACCGATTGGCGAGAACTTCTTCAATGAATGCGACAGCTTCTGGGTTGAGGGCGGCAGTCCCCGAGTACGGAGTGGCAGTCCCCGAGTAAGGAGTGGCAGTCCCCGAGTAGGGAATGGCAGTCCCCGAGTAGGGAACGGCAGTCCCCGAGTAGGGAGTGGCAGTCCCCGAGTAGGGAGTGGCAGTCCCCGAGTAGGGAATGGCAGTCCCCGAGTAGAGGACGGCAGTCCCCGGGTTCTCTGCAGCACTCTCCCAGTCAATCTCCATTGGGTCAGATTCTTCACTTGGCAGAGAAGGAACAAAGATAGATTCCGAGTTGGGGGAAGGCTTGATGGATGGCTTCCTCAAATGCTCCAAGGCAATCCCTGCCGGGATGGACTGCCGAGAAGATCCCAACTTGGATAGCTCGTCTGCTGCTTCGTTCTCTGCTCGGTGAATATGCTGGAACTCACAGCCTTCGAAAAACCCAGTCATTGACTGCACCAAGAAACGATACGATGCCATGTTGGCATCCAACGCATCCCAGGTACCCGAGACTTGCTGCACCACCAGATCTGAATCGCCATAGCATATAATGCGCTGCACACCAACCTCCTTTGCTACTCGCAAACCATGCACCACTGCCTCGTACTCGGCTACATTGTTGGATGCCTTGAAATGAATCTGCAACACATACTTGAGCTGATCCCGCTTGGGTGATGTAAGCACAACGCCAGCACCAAGGCCTTCTTTCACCTTTGAGCCATCAAAGTGCATTTTCCAATAGTTGGAAACTGGAGCAGGGGGTTCGTACTGCATCTCGGCCCAGTCCACAAGAAATTCCGCCAGGACCTGAGACTTGATTGCTTCTCTTCTCGCATACGCGGGAGCGTACGCGGCTAGCTCGATTGCCCACTTGGCTACTCTGCCACTCGCCTCCTTGTTTCCCATGATATCCGAGATGGGAGCAGAGCTTACAACCGTGATGGGGTGCTCCTGGAAGTAATGTTTCTTCCTGGCGCCCAGGTACACACCATATGTCATCTTCTGGTAGTGCGGATAGTTTTGCTTGGAACTAGACAGCACTTCACTGAGATAATAGACTGGGCGCTGCACACTCTTGCCTTCTTCTTCTCGCTCCACCACTATCACCACGCTGACTACTCGGTTAGTCGCAGCAATATACAGCAGCATAGGCTCCTTGGGTAGCGAACTAGCCAAGACGGGAGCGCTAGCCAGCATTGCTTTCAGCTCGTTGAATGCCCATCCGCTTGCGGAGTCCAGACAAACTTGTCACTTTTCTTCATCAGCTGGTACAGAGGCAGAGCCTTCTTGCCCATTCGGCCCAGAAAACGGCTCAGAGATGCCAGACAACCCGTGAACTTCTGCACATCTTTCAGCGATCTCGGTAAAGACATGCTCTCAATAGCTTTTATCTTAGAAGGATTGGCTTCAATGCCCCGACTAGAAACCAGAAAACCGAGTAGCTTTCCAGCTGGTACACCAAAGGTGCACTTACTCGGATTCAGTTTCATTTTGTACTTGCGTAGGTTAGCAAAGGTTTCCTCCAGGTCGGCAAGCAGAGTATGTGTTTTATTCGTTTTGATGACAATGTCATCCACGTACACCTGTACATTCTTGCCGAGCTGGTTATGCAAGCATTTCTGCATGCATCTCTGATAGGTTGCACCCGCATTCCTCAAGCCAAAAACACATGACACGATAGCAAAGCCCCGTACGGGGTAATGAAAGCAGTCTTTATTGATCAGCAGGGTGAGTGCAATCTGGTGGAAACCAGAGTAGGCATCTATGAAAGACAACAGTTCACAACCAGCAGTGGAATCGATCACCTGATCGATGCGAGGTAGCGGGAAGGGATCCTTGGGGCATGCCTTGTTCAGGTCGGTGTAGTCGACACACATGCGCCATGCAGTGGCAGCCTTGGGATCTTCCTTTTTCTTCTCGACCATGACCGGGTTGGCTAACCAATCCGGATGCAGCACTTCCATGATGAAGTTACTTATCAGCAGCTTGGTGATCTGATCACCGATGGCCTTCCTTCTCTCATCTCCGAAACGGCGCAGAGCCTGCTTCACGGGCTTGGCGTCAGGACGCACATGCAAAGAGTGCTCAACCAACTCCCTCGGGACTCCTGGTAGATCTTCATTGGTCCAGGCGAACACATCCCGATTCTCACGGAGGAAGTGGATGAGCGTGCTTTCCTATTTCTCCGCCAACCCGGAACCAATGATGGCCACGCGCTCCGGGAACTCGGGGTCAACCTGGACTGTCTTGGTCTCCTTGGCAGCTTGGAAAGCTGTACCATGCTGAGTACTCGGCACACCTTGTGCGCCAGCCTGTGCGGACTGAGCCATGGCCACCACCTCATACATCTTCTTCTTCTCGGCAGCAATCACCATCGATTCCGCCAGCTGAGAGCTAGCAGAGGCGCACTCCATGGACTTCTTGTAATCTCCCGAGATGGTGATGATGCCATTGGGACCAGGGATCTTCATCTTCAGATAAGCCACATGGGTAGAGGCCATGAACTTGCTCAGAGCAGGCCTGCCGAGTAGAGCATGATAGGGGCTCTGATGATCCACCACTTCAAACTGCAGGCGCTCTGTGCGGCAGTTCTCCCGAGTACCGAATAGCACATCAATCCACACTCGGCCAATCGGGTTGCACGAGATCCCGGGCACAATGCCATGGAAGGTGGTCTTGCTGGGCAGCATCATGTTCTCGGCTAGGCCAAGCTTCTCGAGTGTGTCCTTGTACACAATGTTGATGCTGCTGCCTTTGTCGATCAGCACCTTGCTGAACCTCACATTCTTCTCGGGACCCAGGAAGGTAGGATCCAGCACCAATGCATAGGTGCCCGGGTTGGGCATCACCTTGGGGTGATCTGCCCGAGTCCACCTGATCTCCTGGTCGCACCAATACATGTAGTGAGGGACAGCAGGAATCACTGCGTTGACCTCCATGGCCCGCCTGTGCTGTGACTGCTTGTCGACTGCCTCAGAAGTGAAGATCATATAGCTCTCATGGTGCTCTTGGTACTGGTTGGAGCCATTGCCCCCATTGTTGCCATTGTTGCCGTTGTTGTTGCCCTGATAGTTGTTGTTGCCTCTGTTGTTGTTGCGGTTGTAGTTGTTGTTGTTGTTGCGGTATCTCTCATTGTTGAAGTTCCGGTTGGCTCCTAAAGCCACTTGGTTCACATTCTCTCTTCTCGGGTACACTGGCGGCCGAGCTGCAGGTGCGCGAGTAGGCTGAACAGTAGCATTGGCGGCTGGCAGAGGAGGAGGAGGAGGCAAGCCATCACTCTTGATCACATCCCACCACTCGCACTGCCGAGTAGTGTGGTTAGCGGGCCTCGAGGGATGATGAGTGTGAAAGCTGCATGGGCCATCCTTCATGTCGTCGAAGACAAACTTCTTCGGCTGCTCGGAGTTCCCGCTACCCGACTGCGCAGTGCGGAACGGTTTCTTGTTGCCCTGGCCCTGGTTCTGGTTCTGCCCGTAGGCTCCAGCAGGTTTCTGCCTTTGGCCACCACCGCCTCCAACATTCACTGCATTCACCTCCTCGGGGTCGTACCGAGTATCTACTCGGCGCTTGTTGCGGAACTCGTTGCGCTTGCTGCTGTTGAAGTTTCTTCTCGGCTCAGAGGAGTCCATCAGTGGCTGAGTAGGATCACCGAGTGCGTACTGATCCGCAATCTTGATGGTCTCGGCCAGGGTGTTCGGCATCTCCCTCTGCAGTCTCTGCCACAGCATGCTGCCATGTCGGCAACCCTGCGCAAACCAAGTGATGGCCTGTGCTTCATTCACACCCTCACAAGTGTTCCTCAAGGTGCTCCACCGAGTAAGATACTCGCGGTCTGTCTCGTCTTCTCGCTGCCTGCAAGCTGACAGCTGCTGGGGCCTATTCGACCTCTTGTAGGTGCTGGTGAAGTTGCTGACGAAGGCGTCCGAGAAATCCAGCCAGCAATTTATGCTGTGCTTGGGCAAGTTGTTGAGCCAAGTGCGAGCTGGACCCTCTAGCATCTGCGGGACGTACCGCACTGCCCATCTCCTGTTGCCACCCGCAATGTGGACCGCGGTGACGTAGTCATTGAGCCAATCTTCAGGGTTGGTGCTACCATTGTAGCTCTTGGTGCCTCTTGCGAGCTGGAAGCCCTTCACGGAAGGCTCGTTCATGATGCGCGGGCCAAAGCACTCGGGGCCGGGAGGACCCGTGCTCTCAAGCCGCGCCGACAAGCTGATACGGTCCAGCTGGTGCCTTGCATCCCCAGGCGCCAACACACGCTCACCAACACGGTCATGAATGTCATAACCAGCCATCTCCATAGCCGAGTAGCCATCATCATACCTATCCACCTGCATAGCTGCGGGCTGCTCCACCGGGTTGGCGACTGGTGCCACTGGGCGCGGCTGCTGCCTCTGCCGAGTAGGCTGAGCCGCGGGTTGCCGAGAAGTACCCGGACGCGCGGCTTCTCGGGCACGGCTTTGAGCTTGATGGGCTTGAGAGCCTGCTCTTGCAGCGTTGTGTTCCTGCCCGGGCTGCTGCGGCACAGCAACCTGTTTCGCGGCAGCAGCCGGGTCATACACCTGCATTTGCCTGTCTCTACCCGAGCGCCCGCTGTGGCTCTTCTCGCGGCTGGGATGCGGAGATGAGGCCTGATCGTTAGATCTAGCCGCGTGCGAATGAACCACCTGCGAGGCTCCAGCTCCCGGGTTGGCCTTCCGGAACTCCTCGTTCTGCCTGGCGGCTTCCAACACCAACTCGTTGAGCCTCCTGCTGCCTGAGACGCGCCTCTCCATCTAGGCGCGGCAACTCGGCAGCCACGGCCTGTGCAGCTCTGAGCGTCTTGGCGGGTGTGCTGTACCTTGGCCTTGTGAAAGTGTTCGCGGTGGCGGACTGCGCGGGCACCTCCGCAACTGTCGCCATCTCGGCACCCAGGTTGCGCCGCGTAGCGCCTACTCTGCTGGGCCTCCTGGCGACCGGCGTGAAGCCGTGAGCCTTGTTGTACTCGAGCTGGTCTAGACTCAGCTCAAGCCTGATCTTCTCCAACTCCGCCTGCTCGGCAAGCAGCTCCTGGCGTTGCCGCTCGAGCTGCTCCCTCGCGGCTAGGAGCTCGATGTCGGTGGGGGTGGGCATATCGGTTTGCGCAGCAGACGCGGGGATGACCGTTGACGTGGAAGGTGGCAAGTTGCTCTCCTTCTCGTAGGGCCGGTGATTCCTGCCACCAGCAGGCGGGTCGTCAACCTCCTCGACAACGGCCGCAGCGCCAGTAGCTGCTGCGCCAGTGTTTGCCGCCAAACCCGTCACCATCACCTCAGCGCAGCATGCAGAGCTGCATGCAGGCCGTCCGCGAGCAGCAACCACCGCGGGAGGATCCTCCGCGTCATGCACCAGCTCGGGGTAGGCGCTGTTGGCGACGGTGGCGACGTAGACGAGATGCGAGCCGAAGGAGATCACCGAGCCGCCCTCGGGCATGGCCATGCCGCCGAAACAGCCGGCGTTGTCGGTGACGAAGTCGAAGGAGCCGAATCTGTGGACAAGGCCACAAACTACGCGCCCCGCCGAAGAAGATCCCGTCCGAGCAGAAACTCCAGCCAGCGCCGCTGGTTGCCCCACGGTGGGCGCCAACTGTCGTGGTGGTGTCACGGCAGATGCCATGGGATGGCTAAAGATGTGGGGACGATGGACGCTGGAGGTGTCCGGGGAGGGATCACGCGACGAATAGCCGCGTGAGGTAAGATCCACACAACACAAACAACACGATGTACCCAGGTTCAGGGCCCTCGTGAGGAGGTAAAACCCCTACTCCTGCCTTTCTCTATGTATTATGATGTCTCTCCGAGTAGCCACAGTACAAATGGTATCTCTACCGAGTAGCCTTTCTCTCCTCTCCGAGTAGAGCTAGGTCAAGAACTTAGGGTTTCTAGGGTTCCCAGTGAGCAACTGTTAGCGTGCCTCGCGCAGGAGGCGGCGGGGCACCTTATATACATGGTGCCCAGCCGGATACGTCCAAATCTAGACAAGTGTCGACATAGTGTGCACATCGTCCTTTCTCCGAGTACCCGCTGACAGCTTTGGTTCCTAACCTTGGCTGCTTCTGTAAAGTCGTTGGGCAAAACTAGGGGACAGACTGGTATCACTGTACCTAGGCACAGAGTAGGGCCCCCTTATCCTGCCACCGCCTGCTTCCATGCTGCCACTGTCAGGGAGACCGGTCCCATATGAACAGTAGTTCGAATGCTGCCAAGTACGGACCCAGGATACGCGGGATCCTGTGTCAGAACGACTCCTTTGACTTTCTGGCCCGAGTAGGTTCCCGCCAATTGTACTCGGGCCAACCCTTCTACTCGAAAGGATAGAACTTGATTGATATCTCCTTCTGGTCATCTTGAGGTGAGACCGAGTAGCAGTCGACCGGGTAGCGAGTACCAGGTAGTCGGCTACTCGACCAAACCTCTCTTCTGTAAGCTGCCTTTACCACCTGTCTTTACCCTACTCGGGGGTAACCCCCCGACAGTAGTCGGCATATAGGGGGACACGTTCTTAGAGTGCTATGAGGGTCCATTTTCTTCTGGGCTCGATTAGCCGTGCGCCCAAGGTGCTTTGGGCTTGATGCGAAGAAGAGTTGAGTTGTGTTGAGTGCCCCGCTTGGTGGGAGGCATCCCATCTGGCGGGTTATTCATACGTGTACGACCAAATTGGTGCAACCCTGCAGGGATAATCTTCTCGAGAAGCCGTGTTTTCCGCGGTTATGGTTAACTTGGTGAAAGTACTGGCTAACAAGTACTCAGGACAACTTAAACCTAATGATTCACCGTCTCACACCCAATGATTAACAACTTGACTAGTAATAGGATTATTGACACAACAACTTGATTCATCTTTAATCCAACCGTGTGAGTTATCCTCGGATTGCTTCCTTGGATAAGGGGCGAGATCCAGGATGGGTTTGTTTGAAGTTATCTTTCAATTGGTTACAATACTCGATCTTATCTTCTTTCTGTTAGCCGGAAGTGGTAGAATCTCTGTAGTTGGTTAGCGCAGCCAGTTGCAGCATCCTTTATATCCCCTTTCTTCCGTTGAACCCAAGGCATCTGTGCTTGGTGTTGACGGGCTACACTTTGGTGAACTGTGAGTCTTGCTTGCCAGTACGTCTATGTACTGACCCCTTTGGGGCTGTGGTTTCCGCAGACTACGCTTACGAGGATCCCAGTGACGGCTACTACGTGGAGTTTGACGAGGCTGCTGACGAGTAGGTAGCGGACCCGGGCAGGATCCGAGACTACGTGGATGGGCTCCGTCTTTATTTCAGTTCCTGGCTTCTTAAGCCAATTTGGATTTGTATGTACTCAGACCCTTTGAATGCTTCCGCTGAGATGTAATGATGTTATGTTGGGACATGTGTCCTCTGGATGATTGTATTTGCTATCTCTGCTCTAGTGAGAGCTATTTGCAACTTATTTCAATCTTTTGTGTCTTAGAGATATGTTGTGCTATCATTCTGTTACAAACCGTTGACGTACCATGCGTGTATGGTATGAAGTACGTGGTAGTGTCCTGATTTTCTATGGGATGGTTTACGTCGACGCTGATATGGTTGTCACACATACGTGTGTTGGCCTACTCGTAAGAGGACGCGGGTGCCGGTAAGCCCCGTAATCCAATCTACTACTGTTCAACGGAACGGCGAGTATCCTTTAGAAGTCCGGGTGCAACAGGCAAGGTGGTGTAGAGCCCTCCGGTGATGCTTCCCCCCCCCCCCGGCAGGGTGTCGGGGAGAACTCCAGAACCCTTCCGATCCCAGGTTGATGATGACAGTGGCCTTGGGTGTTTTTCGTTGAAAAGTGATATATATTTAGGGTTCACGCATCGGGGGGGAATATATAGGCGAAAGGGCGATGGCGGTGGGCGCCCGAGGACCCACACCACCCCTAGGCAGGTCCAGGGGGCGCGTCGCCCTATGGTGTGTCCCCTCTCCGGGCCTCTGCGCGACTCCGTGGAACCTTCGGGAATTTTAAAACTTCCGGGCTTCGAATTTTCCAATTATGAGAATATTTCTAGAACAAAATTTCCGAAACTAAAAACAGCATAAAACAGGAACTAGCTCTGTGGAATCTTGTCAATAGGTTAGTCCCGGGAAATCGATAAAAATAACATAAAGTGTAAGGAAAACATGTAGCATATGGCCTGAAACAACATGGAATATCAGAAATTAAGGATACGTTTATGATGTATGAATACTCCCTCTTGGTGTCACTAGTATCTACTTGGCCATATCATCTACAAACAACGGAGAGCATGCAAGATCATAAATAACATACACATGAATACAACATGATAGATTGATAATCAAGAGATATAGCATTCAATAATCATCGGATCCCAGCAAACGCAACATGTAGCATTACAATAAGATGATCTCGATCATGTAGGGCAGATCACGAGATCTAAACATGAGGCCTAAAGGGGATAGAACAACCATCTAGCTACTTCTATGGACCCATAGTTCAAGGATGAACTACTCACGCAACACTCCGTAGGAGGGCATGGTGGTGTAGAGCCCTCCGGTGATGATTTCTCCTCCCGGCAGGGTGCCAGGGAGAACTCTAGAACTCTCCTGATCTCGGGTTGACGATGCCGGCGTCCTCGGGTGTTTTTCGTGGAAAAGTGGTATATTTTTAGGGTTCACGCATCGGGGGGATAGTAGAAAGAGCGATGGCGGTGGGCGCCCGAGGGGACCACACCACCCCACGGCACGGACAGGGGCACGCCGCCCTATGGTGTGGCCCCCTCTAGGCCTCTTCGAGACTCTGTGGAACCTTTCGGGAATTCTAAGACTTCCGGAATTTGAATTTTCCAATTCCGAGAATATTTCCAGAACAACTTTTCTAAAAATAAAAAAAAACAGAAAACAGGATCTCGCTCTGTGGTATCTTGTCAATAGGTTAGTCCCAGGAAATCGATAAAAATGACATAAAGTGTAAGGAAAACATGTAGCATTAAAACAACATGGAACATCAGAAATTAAGGATATGTTTATGATGTATCAAAGGGTACCGGAAGGAGTTCCGGGACTCGAAATAAATAAGAAATGTATATTTGTTATTAACTAGTTTAATTAATAATTAAATATCATTTTATTTTATTTTTAATTGCATTTATTTCACTAATGCGGCTTCCGGGCAAAAGAGGCCCATTAGGGGAAAATGGTGGAAATGGAAGGGGATCAAAAGGGGGACCAGCCGCATGGGCCTTGTGGGGCCCATGGGGGTGCGGCTGCCCCCTCCTTGGTCGAACCCTCGTGTGGGATTAGTCCCGCAAGGGGGAGGCAAGGGAATTGGCTCCCCTCCTCCCACTATATATAGTTGGGCACCCCTCCCCTTTTCTACCATCCAACAATCTCTCTCTTATCTCTTCTCCAACTGTGGTTCTCTCTGGGTCGTGCAAGGAATTGAGAATTCTCCACTATAAGCACATCTCCGTACTATTAGTCTTCGGTCCACCGCTCTAATTCTGCAACTTTCGCTGGGCCGGAGACCGGGACTCATAGTCTACATCGCACGTGTGTAATCCCACGAGGTGTCACAATTGGGGCACTAGTCGTGAACCACTCCTCGACGTTGAGGTCGGCTTCGTTCTCTTCATTGAAAACTCTTGTGCGGGAGGGTAATCTCCGCTTTCGGTCATCAAGGGTATGATGATCGTTCCTTCTCTGTTACTCTATATCTGCATAGTAATACACCTTGGCTAGTTTCCGGTTATCGTTGTTAGGGATTTTTTATTTTTGCTACGAAACCATTCAATGGTATCAAAGCCGATCTATGCGTAGATATAGCAGTTAGGTTAGAAATCATGGATATGAGGGAATCGATCTTGTAGTTGTTACCTCCTCGCATGTACCTGATTATGATGTTGGCGTTGTGTGATGATAGCGGCCCGAAGCCAACCTTACGTGTACTCCGTACGCGAGACCGGCACTGCAACTGACATCTGGCTTGTACCACATATGCATCAATGAGGGTGTTAGTTTTTTTTACAATAGATGCCATGGAATTTACAATGGGAGGCCCGAAAGGGATATGTAACTAAAAACTAGTTGATCGGTGTTGTGGTTGCAGGTTCGTAGGCAAGAAACGGTTCTTCTTGCGACAGCCCATTGAGCCATGTAGAACTTGCATAAAGATAAAGTATAAGCATCAACTTTATGTTGCAGAGGGAAAAGGATATGATATGGTAAAGGTGAGCTTATGAATTGTTTGAACTAACCTTTTTCATGTGGAGTCATCGAGGACCTGGTGCCGTTTCGGAGCGCACGATGGAGATCAAGGAGCAACGACCAAATCATATCAATTTACACTTTCATTTGATGTTATTGTGTGGATATTATATGCATCATATAGATATAGTATATTATGATACTTTCGGCGGTAGCTATATAGGATGATCCCTCTTTAATTCCAATGTAAGTGTTCTCCCTTAGTGTGACACCGACAAGAAAGTATGAAGTAGGAAAGTGGGTCATGAACATCGGGTACTTTCTTCTACGTTCGTATACGTCGGGTCTAAGCCATGTATGCACAGCCGGATACACTAAGGTTAAGTTGCTGAGCCTATCATGTACATACATGGCCTCGGAACACAGAAGACCGAAAGGTCGAGCACGGGTTGCATGGACGACGCAACCGACATGTTTTGTCTACCTCTTAAGCTACACCAATGGACGTGATGATCGGGGGAAGTGTGGTGGATGGGGGTCGTGTAATCACTAAACGAAGTGAGGGATATTCGTTTGAGTGGGAGTTCGTGTAATATATATGTGTGTCATATATTTGAATCTGAAAACATGAACCCAATATTATGAACAAAAGTCTTATATCTTGCAAATAACATTGTAGATGTATCTCCCCACCTTCAAGCTAGGATCATTTCTCGAGAAAGAAAATCTTAAGACAAACGGTTCAAACTTCATGTCCTGGTTTCACAATCTGAGGATCCTCCTCACTCCCCCTCAAGATGGCCTACATTCTTGAGGCCGCAATAGGTGACCCGCCTGATGACTCCGCATCTGAGGACGATAAGAAAGTCTATCAGTCCAAGGAGCACAGCAGTGTTAGTGAGCACGTAGTCAAAATGTCTGGCTAACGTTACCCACCTCAATGCTCTTGATTGCAAAATCCCAGATGAGCTGGCTATAGACAGGGTGCTGCAATCGTTTCCTCCTAGCTATAAAGGGTTTTTCATGAACTACAAAATGTACAGGATGGCCAAGAAACCGTCTGAGCTGTTCGTGATGCTCAAAACTGCCGAGGTGGAGATTAAGAAGGAGCACACGGTGTTGATAGTCAACAAGGTCGTGGACTTTAAGAAATCTTGCACCAAGGACAAGGGAAGGAACTAGAAGTCCAAAAAGAGTAACAAGTCTAGTGATAATCTGACGGATCCCAAGTATGGACCGAGGCTAAAGCCCGGGGTGACATGCTACTATTGCAAGGGCGATGGTCACTGGAAGCGCAACTGCACCAAGTACCTAGCAGAAAAGACTTACAAGTTTGCTGACAGAGAGAAAGGTATATGTGATATACATGTAATAGATGTTTACCTTACCAGTGCCCGGAGTAACACTTGGGTATTTGATACCTGTTCTGTTGCTTACATATGTAACTCACAGAGGGAGTTGTAGAATGAATGGCGCCTGGCAAAGGACGAGGTGACGATGCGTGTCGGGAACGACAACAAAGAGAATGTGATGTCCGTTGGCACTCTCCCTCTACATATACCGTCGGGATTAGTTTTAATGTTGAATAAATGTTATTATGTGCCCGCATTGAGTATGAACATGATCAGTGGGTCTTGCTTGTTACAAGAATATTGTTCATTCAAATATGTATCATATGGTTGTACTATTTCTATGAATGATATTTTCTATGTTCATGCACCAGAGCGCAATGGTTTAATCTTGTTAGATCTCGACAATAGTACGCACATCCATAGTGTAGATGCCAAGAGATTGAAACTTAGTGATGATATTTTCATGACTCTATGGCATGGCCGTCTTGGTCATGTCAGAATAAAACGCATGAAGAAGCTCCATGCTGATGGACTTTTAGAGTTATTAGAATTTGGTTCTCTTGACACATGCGAACCATGCCTGGTGGGAAAGATAACCAGGACCCCGTTCTCTGGTGTTATGGAGCAGGCGTCAGACTTATTGGAAATCATTCATACTGATGTATGTGGACCAGTGAGCATTTCGACACGCAATGGTTATCGTTACTTTTTCACCTTCACTGATTATTTGATTAGATACGGGTATATATACTTAATGAAGCACAAGTATGAAACCTTTGAGAAATTCAAGGTGTTTCAGAAGGAAGTGGAAAATCAACTAAACAACAAAATCAAACACCCTCAATCTGTTCGAGGTGGTGAGTATTTGAGTTTTGAGTTTGACACTCATTTGAAGTCCCGTGGAATTGTACCACAACTAATGCCAGCTGGAACACCACATCGTAATGGTCTCTCAGAGCGACGTAATAGGACTTTGCTGGACAGTGTGCGATCTATGATGTCTCTCACCGACTTGCCTGTATCGTTTTGGGGTTATGCGTTAGAAACAGTTGCATTCATTTTAAATAGGGCACCATCCAACTCCGTGGAGACAACACCGTATGAGATATGGCATGGCAAGAAGCCAAAGTTGTTGTTTCTAAAGGTTTGGGGTTGTGAGGCTTACGATAAAAAAATTGCAGCCTAACAAACTCGAACCTAAGGCGCAAAATCCACTTTTTTAGGATATCCAAAGGATACTATTGGATGCACCTTCTACAATAAGACCGAGGGAAAAACGTCTATTGCCAAACGGTTCTTTCCTTGAGAAATAGTTTCTCGCTAAATGAGTGTGCGTAAGAAAGATAGAACTCGATGAAATCATTGATCCTGAACTTGAAATTCAGAGTAGCGTACCAGAAGTTGTTCCGGAAGCCTCTTCCACTGATGGAGCGTATATTGAGTCATCTATCATACACCACAGGTATCTAAGACAGCATACCACACCTGACTGGTATGGTGATGTTGTCGGCATGATCATGGTGACCGACCTAAACGAACCTGCAACCTACAAAGCACCAATGGAAGGGCCCGAGTCAGAGAAATGGCTAGAAGCCATGAAATACGAAATCCAATCCATGTATGACAACAATGTATGGACTTTGGTGGATCTTCCCGAAGGTCGCAAGGCTGTCGAGAATAAATGGATCTTTAAGAAAAAGACTGATGCTGATGGTAATGTAACCGTCTATAAAGCTCAACTCGTCGCAAAAGGTTTTCGACAAGTGGAGGTAATTGACTACGATGAAACCTTTTCACCCGTAGCAATGCTCAAGTCTATTCGGATTTTATTAGCAATTGTTGCCTATTTCGGCTATTTGATATGGAAGATGGATGTTAAAACGGAATTCCTAATTGGAAACATTGACAAAGAGTTGTACATGATGCAACCAGAAGGTTTTATCGATTCAAAGGATGCTGATAAAGTATGCAAACTTCAACGTTCCATTAATGGACTGAAGCAAGCATCTCGGAGCTAGAATCTTTGATTTGATGAAGTTATCAAAGCTTTTGGATTTGTTCAAAATGTAGAAGAGACCTACATTTGTAAAAAATGAGTGGGAGCTCAGTTGCATTCCTGATATTATATGTGGATGACATATTACTAGTTGGGAATGATGTGAAATTGGTGGACAACGTGAAGGAGTATTTGAACAATAAGTTTTCTATGGAAGACTTTGGACAGGCTTATTACTTATTAGGCATTAAGATCTATCATGATAGATCTAGACGTCTAATAGCGTTGAGTCAACGTACATACCTTGATAAGATTGTGAAAAGGTTCAAAATGGAAGAGGCTAAGAATTGTTTCTTGCCCATGATATCAGGGACGGTATTGAGTTGGACTCAGTGTACGAAAATGGTAGAGGATAAAAATAAGATGTCAGACATCCCTTATGCTTCAGCCATAGGCTCGATCATGTATGCCATGTTGTGTACTAGACCGGATGTATCACATGTTGTCAGTTTGACGAGTAGATACCAGAGTGACCCTAGAGAGGCACACTGGGTAGTAGTAAAAACATCCTCAATTATCTTCAGCAAATCAAGGATATGTTTCTTGTATATGGAGGATGTACAGATGAGCTTAACGTAACATGTTACGTTTATGCGAGCTTCTGCACATATCTAGATGACTCAAAGTCGCACACTGGCTATGTGTTTGTTGTGAATGGTGGCACAGTGAGCTGGAGAAGCGGGAAGCAACCTGTGATAGCTCAATCTACAATGGAGTAGGACTACATCGCTGCTAATGATGCAGCGAATGAAGCTGTATGGATGATGAAATTCCTCATGGAGCTTGGAGTGTTTCCGAGCGTGCAAGACCCTGTGAACATCTACTGCGACAACACGGGTTTCATTGCTAACGCGAAGGAACCAAGGTCTCACTCCAGAGCCAAGCATATACTCCGGCGTTACCATGTGATACGGGATTCTCTAAGGAATGGTGACATAAAGATTTGCAAGATACACACGAAACTGAATGTGGCAGATACATTGACAAAGAGTCTCCTATGAGAAAAGCACGAGAAACACCAAGATGCCATCGGTGTTAGGATATTACCTTGTGTAATTTGATTAAATTGTAATCTAGTGCAAGTGGGAGACTGAACGAGTAATGCCATAGAGGAAATTTAATAAAGAGATTTTATTATTCATAACTCATTTGTTCATAATGTTTCATACCATGCTATAACTTTATAAAGCGGAAACATTAATACACGTGTGGTATGTAAACAAAGCAGGTCCCTAGTAGCCTCTAGTTATACTAGTTCATTGGGCAACAGATCCTCAAGGTTTCCTGATCATGGGCATTTATGTCACTGACAACGAAGTCATGTCATTGGTGAATGATGTGATGGACTGATACGTCATAAACGTATCCTTAATTTCTGATGTTCCATGTTGTTTTCATGTTTTTTTCTACATGTTTGCTATACACTTTATGTCATTTTTATCGATTTTCCAGACTAACCTATTGACAAGATGCCACAAAGCCAGTTCACTGTTTTCTGCTGTTTTTAGTTTCAGAAAAGTTGTTCTAGAAATATTCTCAGAATTGCAAAATTCGAAGTCTGGAGGTCCTAGAATTCCCGAAGGTTCCACGGAGTCCCAAAGAGGCCCGAAGGGGGGCCACACCATAGGGCGGCGCGCCCCCTGGCCGCGCCATGGGGTGGTTTGGGCCCCCCAGGCCTCCACCGCCTTTGCCCTTTCGCCTATTTATACCCCCTGACATATCAACCCTAAAAATATACCACTTCGTCCTGAGAAACACCTGAGGCCGCCATCATCGTCATCCCGAGATCAGAAGCTCTGGAGCTCTCCCCGACACCCTGCCGGGAGGGGAATTCATCACCGGAGGGGTCTACACCACCATGCCCTCTCCGAAGTGATGCGTGAGTAGTTCATCCCTAGACTATGGGTCCATAGCAGTAGCTAGATCGTTGTTCTCTCCACTTTGTACCACATGTTTAGATCTCGTGACCCGCCTCACATGATAGAAATCATCTTTGTGTAATGCTACATGTTGTGTTTGCTGGGATCTGATGAATGCTGAATGTTATGTCTTCTAATTATCAATCTATCATGTTATCTTCATGCTTATGTTATTTATGATCTTGCATGCTCTCTGTTATTAGTAGATGCTCTGGCCAAGTAGATGCTAGTAACTCCAAGAGGGAGTATTTATGCTCGATACTGGGTTCATGCCTCCTTTGCATCTGTGCTCGAGTGACAGAAACGTGACGGGTGGAGGATGTGTTGTTGCCACTAGGGAGAAAACAACGGTGTTTACCTAGTTTACGTTGTTTACATTACACACTTTTCTTACTGCGATAAGATCTTGCTAGCAACTTAATACCCAATGATTGTTCGGATGATATTCGGAGGGTGGATTATTAGACATAGATGCAGTCGGATGACGGTCTATGTATTTTGTTGCAATGTCCGCATGAATCACATAGTAATCTTTATGTATTGCATATGCACTATGGTACAGACTTCATTTCTGTCAATTGCCCAGATGTAATTTGTTCACCACACATGTTATTTATCTTTCACGGAGAGCAATGATACGTCATAAACGTATCCTTAATTTCTGATGTTCCATGTTGTTTCCCACATGTTTTCCTTACACTTTATGTCATTTTTATCGATTTCACGGGACTAACCTATTGACAAGATGCCACAGAGCCAGTTCCTGTTTTCTGTTGTTTTTAGTTTCAGAAAAGTTGTTCTGGAAATATTCTCGGGATTAGACGATTCGAAATCCAGAAGTCTTAGAAGTCCCGGAAGCATCCAGAAGTCCCGAAGAGCCCCGGAGGGGGGCCACACCGTAAGGTGGCGCCACCACCCCCTGGCCGCGCCACCTGGTGGTGTGGGCCCCCTGGCCACCCTCCCGGCATCGCCCTTTCGCCTATATATACTCCCTGATGAATAAACCCTAGGGAATCGACCTTTTCCACAAAATACATCCGTAGATCCGCCGCCGCCGCCGACAAGTTTCGGGGGACGGATCTCTGTTCTGGCACCCTGCCGGGACGGGGAAGTGCCCCGGAAGCCATCTCCATCGACTCGACCGCCATCTCCATCGCCGTTGCTGTCTCCTATGATGAGGAGGGAGTAGTTGTCCCCCGAGGCTGAGGGCTCTACCAGTAGCAATGTGGTTCATCTCTCTCTCCCATGGTGTGATCTTTATGTGATCATGAGCTTTGTATCTAGTTGAATTAGTAGATGTTTCTCCTCATGTACTATGCTACTCAAGTGGTTTTGTTACGAGATCTCCGTAAACACTTTGATCACTGTGTAAAGGTGACAATGTGTGCACCGTGTGGTTTAGCATGATATTTATATCTTGTGTTGGATGACCCTATGAAATTGTGGAGTTTGTTTAGTACCTTCTAGGGCGCTCATAGTGACAGCGTGGGGGTAACTAGACATGGGAATACAAACTTGAAGAGTGTTGTTACAGCCCTACGCAATGAAGTGGTGTTTGTTATTTGACCGGAGAGTGGTTCGGAGTAGCATAGTGAGAAGATAGATATTTATGCATTCAATTATGTGATCATTGTTGAGAGTGTCCACTAGTGAAAGTAGGATCCCTAGGCCTTGTTTCCAAGCATTGAAACACCGTTTTCCGCCTGTTCTGCTACATGTTTGCTTGCTACCATATTTATTCCAGATTGCTATTATTACTTACAACCATCCATATTACTCGCATTTCACTATCTCTTCGCCGAACTAGTGCACCTATAAAACTGAAAATTGTATTAGTTGTGTTGGGGACACAAGAGACTTCTTGTATCTTAATTGCAGGGTTGCTTGATAGGGATATCTTTGACCTCTACCTCCCTGAGTTCGATAAACTTTGGGTGATCCACTTAAGGGAAACTTGTTGTTGTTCTACAAACCTCTGCACTTGGAGGCCCAACACTGTCTTCACGAATGGAAGCATGCGTAGACATCAAGCTCTTTTGTGGCGCCGTTGCCGGGGAGGTAAGGTAAAAGGTACTCACATCCTCGGGTGTGAGTGCTCAGAGTTATTTCTTTTAGATTCTGCAATTTTATATTTTTGTTTCTTGTTTTCACTAGTTAGGCTTATTTTTACTCGCTTCTTGTTTTTATTTTTTTACTATTATGCTTAAATGGAAAACAACAAAAATATGAGAGAGCTTTATAATATTTATCTTGAGTTAGGACATGAAGTGTTTGAAGAGAAAAATAAAAAACCTATGGAACTTTATTTGCATGCTAGTGGCAATGTTATTAGTATGAACTCTTTAAACACCATTATTGCTAATGCTATGGAAAAGTCTAAGCTTGGGGAAGCTAGTTTATATGAAAATGATCTTTTTATTTCCCCAAGCACGGAGGAGAATATTTGCTTTGATGATGAGCATATGCCTGTTACATATAGTAGTGATCATGATTGCGAAAAGCACACTACTTTTGATATTGAAAATGATGATATAGAAAGATCTAAACTTGTGGATGATGTGTTTGAAAATACTTTTGCTACTGATGATTATATACTTGATACATCTCCTCCTAGTAAAAATGATGATATGTTAACAAATGAACACATTTTGGAGGATAACTATTCTATTGCTTATAGATGATTATTCTTCCTATATGATGATTACAATGATGAATATGATATTTTCAGTCCACCTACTATTGAGGATAAAATTTATTTTGATGATATTATGCCTCCTATATTTGATGATTATGGTGATGAGAATAATAATGATAGCTATTTTGTTGAATTTGCTCCCACTACTAGTAATAAGAATGAGTATGCTTATGTGGAGAGTATTAATTATTTTGTGCATGCGGCTCGTGATAAGAATGTTTTATGTGATAGATATATTGTTAATTTTATTCATGATGCTACTGAAAGTTATTATGAGAGAGGGAAACATGGTTTTATGCATCTCAACAATATTAAGTTTCCCCTCTTTATGTTGAAATTTTTGATGTTGCACTTATTTTGTCTTCCTATTCTAGTCACTTTGTGCTTTGTTGACTTGTTTTTCTCCAAGATTCTTTTTCATAGGAAGTGGGTTAGACTTAAATGTGTTTTATATTTGCTTATTTATGTTCTCTTATTGAACTTCAACTCTTATTATTATGTGAGAATCTTTAAAAAATAATTGTGTCTAGCTGAAAGGCATTAAAAGAAAAGCGCTTCCGGGAGACAACCCGTTTTATTTCTCCGTTTTCAACCCGTTTTCCCTCGTTTTCTTTTGTTTTATTTGCACCTGGGTGTTGTATATTTCCTTAGCAAACCCGTTGTATATTTTCTTTTGTGACTTTGTTGAGCCAAGTAAAGCCTCTAGTGGAAAGCTGATGCTATATTTCGGATTTCTCTGCAGGAAACAGATTTCTTCTGTCCACTATTTATTCCGTATAAAATCACAGAAAATTCAATATGACCTGATTTTTTGTGTGCGTAATCCTGGGCTGTATACGCAAATTTTCTTAGTTGACCACTTTTTGATTTGAGCAACAGAAGATTTTCGAAAAAAAAATCATCTTTACCTGTTATCCTGTTTTGACAGATTTCTACCAATAATTGCATTTGCATCTCAATCTATTTCTTTTGGTATTCTTTTCAGAAAAAGAGTTTTAAAAGAAGTTATGACGGTAGCTAATGTATTTATGAGTGTTAGGCTTGTGTTGAAACTGAACCATGTGAATTTATTATTTCGATTGCACTAACGTTGCTAATGAAGATTGTGAGAAGTTTGGTGTGAAGGAAGTTTTCAAGGGTCAAGAGAAGAGGATGATATGATGTGATCAAGAAGAGTGAAGAGACTAAGATTGGGGATTCCCCGGTGGTACATCCCAGCAAATTCCAAGAAGACTCAAGCGTCTAAGCTTGGGGATGACCAAGGCATCCCCTTCTTCATTGACAAATTATCAGGTCACTTCTAGTGAAACTATATTTTTATTCAGTCACATCTTATGTGCTTTACTTGGAGCGTCTTTTATTTCTGTTTTCAGTTTGTTTGGTTTTCTTTGCTGTAATAAATTCTTGGTTCTTATCATACTTTTGTGGGAGAGATACGCGTTCCGTTTTCATTTCTTAGAACACTCTAGTTTTCATTCTTATTGTTCTGTGAGTGTTCACTTTTTGCTAGTACTGCGTTTAGACTTTGTTTTCATGCATCTCTTATTCAGAGCTGTTAGTTTTAGCAGTGTTATGTGATTACTCTCATGTTTTCTTGCTGTATCATGTAGAGTATTTTTGTTAACACATATCTTGTATGGTGCTTGTTGGGAAAAGAAACTATTGCTTGAAGTAGAATTTATAACAATGCAAGTAGAATCTTGTATAGACTGTGACTAGAACTTTTTCATGCCATGCTAAATGTTATTTTAGTTCTAAAGCCTTGTGACGTTGAGTAGCATGAATAGCCTAAAATAGCTGAGAGTGTTTAATATGTCATTGAAAGATTCATGAGTTGTTCTTGTCGTAAGGAAGCATAAAATTATTGTATTCTCTTGCGAATGTTTTATTTGGTTGACTTGGCGCATGCTCACAGCATGTTTATGACTATGAACCAGTCACAAATAGCCTCCATGACCACTTAGTTTTTGAACTATGATACAGTTTATGCTTTAATTCATGATGTGTATGTCGTTATGCATGATTATGGCTCTTATGCTCTCTTGATTTGTCGCTCCCAGTCTTTTGCTAGCCTCCACCTATACTGAGTATGAGCTCTACTCGTGCATCCAACTCCCTTAAACCAAAGTTTTTCCCATCGTGTCCACCATACCTACCTGCATGTGGTATTTAACTGCCACTCCAAGTAAATTGCTCATTTATTACCTTTAAAACCTTCAAAATTACTCCTGTTTTATGTTCCTGTTTTTGCTCATGAGGACGTCAATAGAGAATTTTTATCTCACTTGTTGATTGGATTTCACACCCTGGACTAGTGGCTTCACCCGCTTATCCAAATGATAGAAGAGCTGGCAGCGGGGTGCCCAACCCCAAATTAATACACACAAAATCTCTTCACTATTTTTGCCCCTGATTTGTCAGTCAAAGCATAATTGTGTAAAAAAAGAGAAAGAGGGATGACCTTCTACCCAGATGTGTCCTTCACATGGGAGCCGCTCTTGTGAATCCAGTTGGCTTGTGACATATTGTATTTTCTATTTACCATTCGTTGACATTAGCATACATCTCCCAAAATATAGACACTCCTCCACGGTATGTGATTGTTGGCAGGCACCCGAGGATTTGGTTAGCCATGGTTTGTGAAAAATGGATTGGAGGAGTGTCAAACTTTTAATACCTCTGTTTAATAAAATAAAAAGATCTAGCACATGAGTGATCCCTACTTCCCTCCGCGAAGGGACTTTCTTTTACTTTTATGTTGAGTCTCCATCTTCTCACTTTATGCACAATTGAGAGAGCATTTTTGCCATTCTAAGTGCTACGTGCATTGTCCCATAAACATCAATAATTACTTCATGATGTGATATTATTTGTTCTAAAATTATTTTCTCTAGTCTTCCTCGTGAACTTTGAAGGTGTCCTGGCATTTATGTTTTGCCCCACTCTTAAGGACTAGCGAAATATCACTTTGCCATGCTTTTTCTATACCTGAAACAAACTTTTATCTTTCTTCGCATTATTACTCATGATCCTTTATTTGAGATACTCTTCATGATGAAAAGTGATTGATTTGCTTTATTATTAAAGTTCTGTTTATCATATTTGTGTTTGAATCTAAGCTTGCATATGCCTTTACATTTTTATGATCAAGATTATGTTAGTAACATGTCACCTCAGAAATTATTGTTTTATCGTTTACCTACTCGAGGACGAGTAGGAACTAAGCTTGGGGATGCTTGATACGTCATAAACGTATCCTTAATTTCTGATGTTCCATGTTGTTTTCATGTTGTTTCCCACATGTTTTCCTTACACTTTATGTCATTTTTATCGATTTCCCGGGACTAACCTATTGACAAGATGCCACAGAGCCAGTTCCTGTTTTCTGTTGTTTTTAGTTTCAGAAAAGTTGTTCTGGAAATATTCTCGGAATTGGACGATTCGAAAGCCAGAAGTCTTAGAAGTCCCAGAAGCATACAGAAGTCCCGAAGAGCTCCGGAGGGGGGGCACAGGGTGGCCACACCATAGGGCGGAGCCACCACCCCCTGGCCCCGCCACCTGGTGGTGTGGGCCCCCTGGCCACCCCGCGGCATCGCCCTTTCTCCTATATATACTCCCTGATGCATAAACCCTAGGGAATGACCTTTTCCACAAAATACATCCGTAGCTCCGCCGCCGCTGCCGACTAGTTTCGGGGGTCATATCTCTGTTCTGGCACCCTGCCGGGATGGGGAAGTGCCCCCGGAAGCCATCTCCATCGACTCCACCGCCATCTCCATTGCCGTTGTTGTCTCCTATGATGAGGAGGGAGTAGTTCTCCCCTGAGGCTGAGGGCTCTACCGGTAGCTATGTGGTTCATCTCTCTCTCCCATGGTGTGATCTTTATGTGATCATGAGCTTCGTATCTAGTTGAATTAGTAGATGTTTCTCCTCATGTATTATGCTACTCAAGTGGTTTTGTTATGAGATCTCCGTAAACACTTTCATCACGGTGTAAAGGTGACAGTGTGTGCACTGTGTGGTTTAGCATGATATTTATATCTTGTGTTGGATGACCCTATGAAATTGTGGAGTTTGCTTAGTACCTTCTAGGACGCTCATAGTGACAGCATGGGGTTAACTAGACATGGGAATACACACTTGAGAAGTGTTGTTACAGCCCTACGCAATGGAGTGGTGTTTGTTATTCGACCGGAGAGTTGTTCGGAGTAGCATAGTGAAGAGAGATATTTATGCATTCAATTATGTGATCATTGTTGAGAGTGTCCACTAGTGAAAGTAGGATCCCTAGGCTTTGTTTCCAAGCATTGAAACACCGTTTTCCGTCTGTTCTGCTACATGTTTGCTTGCTTCCATATTTATTTCAGATTGCTATTATTACTTATAACCATCCATATTACTCGCATTTCACTATCTATTCGCCAAACTAGTGCACCTACACAACTGACAATTGTATTATGTGTGTTGGGGACACAAGAGACTTCTTGTATCTTAATTGCAGAGTTGCTTGAGAGGGATATCTTTGACCTCTACCTCCCTGAGTTTGATAAACCTTGGGTGATCCACTTAAGGGAAACTTGCTGCTGTTCTACAAACCTCTGCACTTGGAGGCCCAACATTGTCTACACGAATAGAAGTGCGCGTAGACATCAAGACACCACTAGTGAACTGTGGACCCCGGTCCATTTTCTCATACTGATAATACACACACTGCTTTCACGCTGCTTTCATACTGTTGACACTGCTTTCATATTGTTTTCCTACTGTTTTTCACATCGTACGTTTAACCTCTTTGTCTTTAGCAAAACCGGTGAGATTGATAACCTCACTGCTTCGTTGGGGCAAAGTGATTTGATTGTGTTGTGTAAGTTCCACGTTGTTGTTGAACCGCTAGTGCGCCCTGCCATCTCAGCTGTATCAACCTTCAGAGATTGCTTGTCCTACTACAGGTCGATTCAACCTTGGTTTCTTTTCTGAGGGAAAACTTGCCGCTGCACTCTTCACAACCTTTCTCTTGGGGTTTACCAACGTAAGCCATCAACAAGTTTTATGGCGCCGTTGCCGGGGAGGAAGAGAATTTCTGCAAGGGGAGTCTCTCATCTCCAATCATTTTTTACTTTGTTATTGTTTTGCTTGTTACTTACTTTATTATACTTACTATCAATGTTAGATGTCTATGAAACTAGAGCTTATAGGCAAGGTGGTTTCACAGATGAACAACAAAAATATTATAAGGAACACCGCTTGTCACAAAAAAGAATACACTAGTGGGAACAAATTAATAAATTGCATGACTATGCTAGAAACTTGTGCTCTACTTATAATGTTACTTATTGCTTTGATAAATCTTGCTGCCGTAGGAGGTATAAACACCTCCCTTTTCAATGTGAGTATAATGATGATTTTACCATATCTTCTTATGTTAAGGAAATTATGAATTATATGATTTGGACCAAATTGAAGAATTTATTGCTTAGAAGGGTGCATTCAAAATTGCTTATTTAATTGAGAGTATTGATGATGCACCTTATAAATACGAGATTTATGCTATACTTGAATATTGCTTTGATAATTACAAGGATTGTAATTACTACATAATGGAATATCTTAACAAATGCTCTCAACCTAAGGAAGAGATTAATGCCTTGCAGGAACCTATGGAAGAAGAAACTGCTGAATCTAGAAGCTCATTAGATGAAAAAGAGAAGGAGAGTGATGATCAAGAGGAGAAAGAATGGAGCTACCCATGTCTACCTCTCAATGAGAGTAACTCTTTAACTCATAGTTGTGATGATCCTATTGATTCTTTTGAAATATCCCTTTTTGATGAAATTAATACTTGCTATACTTGTGACCTTGATACTACTATGAATGAAACTTGTGGGAAGGATATTGCTACTATTATTTATGATAATCCATTCTACTTTGATAAATCCTATTAAAATCCTCTATTTATTCCAACTATTTATATGCATGATAACGAGGAAGTTCGTTTAAAAAATTTATATGATAATGCTCTTGATGATGGTCCTATGTTACTTGATGTTATAAATTATAATGCTACTAAAAATAGGATTGCTATAATGTGTCCTATACCTTTTAAGAGTGACCAATCATCTTGTTTTGCTATTGCTAAAAGTGGGAAAGAAGAGGTTTTTAATTTTAATTTTGATCCCACAGTTTTGGAGCTTGATATGAATTGTGTGATTTTAGACCATGACAAACATGCTTTATGTGATAATTATGTAGTTGAGTTTGTTCATGATGCTACTGAAAATTATTATGAGAGAGGAAAATATGGTTGTAAGAATTCTCATGTTACTAAAACACCTCTCTTTTTCTTGAAAGTTTTGAAGTTGCTCTTGTTCTATCTTCCCATGATTTCTAGTTTGAGTTTCTTTAATTTATTTCTTTACAAGATTCCTATGCATAGGACGTGGGTTAGACTTAAATTTGTTTTATACTTTATTCTTGATGCTCTCTTTTTCTTAATTCATATTTCTTATGTGATCATTTTCTTCACTTGAAAACACTTGATCCACTTTTCTGGGCCTAGCTAAAAAGCGTTAAAAAAGCACTTCTTGGGAGATAACCCATGGTTTTATTTTTTGCATTGTTTTTATCTGTTTTATTTGTGTCAAGGGATTGTATACTTCTGTAGGAACTCATTTGTATCTTTATTTTCATGTTTTGGTTGTGCCAAGTAAAGTTTCTGACGAGGGTTGGAGTTGGTTTTTGGATTTCCGCGCAGGAAACAGATTTCTGTTGTCCTCCGTAAAAAATCGTATAATTTACAGAAAAACCAGGATTATCTGAAATTTCTTGTACTTATTCCTCGGCTAATTCCACAAATTTTTTGTTCTTTAATTTTTTCGATCTGAGCAGCATAAGTTCCCGAAAAAATTCGTATTTACAGACTGTTCTGGTTTTGACAGATCCTGCCATTTTTCTTGCATTTTCTCTTTTGCGATGTCAAGTGGATTTCTTTGCTTCACGAAAAAACAGTGGATTTAGATACTGTTTAAAAGTATCAATAGCACTTGTGCCCTTACAGAACCCATGGATTTTTTATTGTTGCACTTACCCTCTAATGTGAATTACTCTTTGAATGTGGTGTGAAGGAAGTTTTCAAGGGTCAAGCGAAGAGGGTGATATGTGTGATCAAGAAGAGTGCAAGGTCAAAGCTTGGGGATGCATCCGTGGTTCATCCAAGCATATTTTAAGAAGACTGAAGCATCTAAGCTTGGGGATTCCCAAGGCATCCACTTCTTCATCAACAATCCATCAGGTCACTTCTAGTGAAACTATATTTTTATTCGGTCACATCATATGAAGTTTACTTGGAGCGTCTGTTTGTTTTTCTTTTGTTTTATTTTGTTTTTCTTTGTTTTATTTTGTTTTCCTTGCTTCAATAATATAGTTGGACCGTAGCATTCCTTGTTTGAAAGATAGACACGCTCCGCTTTTTCGTTTGAATACTTGATATGCTAGTATTCTTAGTTTTTCTTCTAGCTGCTGCAAAATTGCTGTTTAGCTCTTATTTTCATTGCATCTCTTGTTCATAGATGTTAGTTATAGTAGTGTTATGTGAGTACTCTCATGTTTGCTTGCCGTACCATTTATAGAGTTTTTGTTAAAGCGTGTTTTGTATGGTGCTTGTTGGAAAAAAAACTGCTGCTTGTGGTAGAATTTATAACGGTGCAAGTAGAAGCTTGTATAGATTGTGGATAGACCTTTTCCTACGACGCTAGATGTTATTTTAATTCTAAATCCTTTTGGTTATTTAGTAGCATGATTATCCTCAAATAGCTGAGAGTGTTTAATGTGCCATTGAAAGAATCATGAGTTGTTCTTGTCATATTGAAGCATAAATTTGTGGTGTTCTCCTTCGAATGTTTTATTTGGTTGACTTGGCGCATGCTCACACCATGTTTATGACTATGAACCAGTCACTTATAGTCTCTATGACCATTTATTTTTTGAACTTTTGGTACCACTTATTCTTTGGTTAATTATGTTTATATGTCGCAATGCATGATTATGACTCTTATGCTATCTTGATTTGTCGCTCCCATTCTTTTGCTAGCCTCCATATGTACTGAGTATAAGCTCTACTCGTGCATCCAACTCCCAAAAACCAAAGTTTTCCCATTGTTTCCACCATACCTACCTACATGTGGTATTTAACCGCCACTCCAAAGTAAATTGCTCATGTGCTACCTTTAAAACTTTCAAAATTACTCCTGTTTTGTGCTCCTCTTTTAGCTCACGAGGACGTAAATAGAGAATCTTTATCTCACTTGTTGATTGGACTTTCACACCCTGGACTACTGACTTCATCCGTTTATCCAGTTGATAGAAGAGCTGGCAGCGGGGTGTCCAGCCCCAAATTAATAACAACAAATTCTCTTCACTATTTTCCCCCCTGATTTATCAGTCAGAGCATAATTGTGTAAACAAAAGAGAAAGAGGGATGACCTTCTACCCAGATGCGTCCTTCTATGGGAGCCGCTCTTGTGAAGTCTAGTTAGCTTGTGACGTATTGTATTTTCTGTTTACCATTCGTTGACATAAGCATACACCTCTCTAAAAATAGACACTCCTCCACGGTATGTGATTGTTGGCAGGCACCCGAGGATTCGGTTAGCCATGGTTTGTGTAAGATGGATCGGAGGAGTGTCAAGCTTTTTATACCTCTGTTTAATAAAATAAAAGCTCTAACACATGAGTTGATCCCTGCTTGCCTCTGCGAAGGGCCTTTCATTTACTTTTATGTTGAGTCTCCATCTTCTAACTTTATGCACAGTTCAGAGAGCATATTTGCCATTCTGAGTTTTATGTGCATTTGTCCCAGAAACATTATTAATTGATTCATGATGTGTTATTGCTTGTTCTCTAATTATTTTTTCTAGTCTTCCTCATGAACTTTGAAGGTGTCGTGACATTTATGTTTTGCCCCACTCTTAAGGACTATCGAAATATCACTTTGCCATGTTTTCTCTATACTTGAAACAAACGTATATCTTTTGTTGCATTGTTATTCATGATCTTTTATTTGTGTTACTTCTTATGATGCATGGTGATTTCTATGCTTTATTTTTAAATTCTATTTATCATGCTTGTGTTGAAGTTCTATGATCTCAGCTTACTTATGCTTTTACATTATTGATGATAAAGTTTATGTTGGTAGCATGTCAACTCGGAAATTTTGTGTTTTTATCGTTTACCTACTCGAGGACGAGTAGGAACTGAGCCTTGGGATGTTGATATGTCATAAACGTATCCTTAATTTCAGATGTTCCATGTTGTTTCCTACATGTTTGCTCTACACTTTATGTCATTTTTATCGATTTTCCGGACTAACCTATTGACAAGATGCCACAGAGCAAGTTCCCTGTTTTCTGTTGTTTTAGTTTCAGAAAATTTGTTCTGGAAATATTCTCGGAATTGGAAAATTCGAAGTCCGGAGGTCCTAGAATTCCCGAAGGTTCCACGAAGTCCCCAACAGGCCCGGAGGGGGGCCACAGGGGGCCACACCATAGGGCGGCGCGCCCCTGGCTGCGCAATGGGGTGGTGTGGGCCCTCCAGGCCTTCACCGCCGTTTCCCTTTCGCCTATTTATACCCCCCGACATATCAACCCTAAAAATATAACACTTCATCCCGAGAGACACCCGAGGCCGCCGTCATCGTCATCCCGAGAGGGGAATTTATCCCCGTAGGGGTCTACACCACCATGCCCTCCTCCGAAGTTATGCATGAGTAGTTCATCCCTGGACTACGGGTCCATAGCAGTAGCTAGATGGTTGTTCTCTCCACTTTGTACCTCATGTTTAGATCTTGTGAGCTGCCTCACATGATCGAGATCATCTTTATGTAATGCTACATGTTGTGTTTGCTGGGATCTGATGAATGTTGAATGCTATGTCTTTTGATTATCAATTTATCATGTTATCTTCATGCTTATGTTATTTATGATCTTGCATGCTCTCCGTTATTAGTAGATGCTTTGGCCAAGTAGATGCTAATAACTCCAAGAGGGAGTATTTATGCTCGATAGTGGGTTCATGCCTCCTTTGCATCTGTGCTCGAGTGACAGAAATGTGATGGATGGATGATGTGTTGTTGCCATTAGGGATAAACCAACAGTGTTTACCTAGTTTAAATTGTTTACATTACACACTTTGCTTACTGCTATAATCTGTTGCTTCCAACTTAATACTCAACGTTTGTTCGGATGATATGCGGAGGGTGGATTATTAGACATACTACCTCCGTTCCGATGAATAAGGCGCACACGCATTTCAAGACAAACTTTGACCGAAAGATTTAAGTAACAATATCTTAACTATACAGTGCAATTTTGACATTGTTAGATTCGTAGTGAAAAATACTTTCTAATGATATTGATTTTATACCAAACACTATTATATATATGAATCAATTCTTGGTCAAAGGCAAATCTCAAAAAGCGTGCGCGCCTTATTCATTGGAACGGAGGGAGTAGATGCAGTCGGATGATGGTCTATGTATTTTGTTGTAATGCCTGCATGAATCACATAGTAATCTTTATGTCTTGCATATGCACTACGGTGCGGTCTTCATTTCTATCAATTGCCCAACTGTAATTTGTTCACCACACATGTTATTTGTCTTTCACGGAGAGATTCCACTAGTGAACTGTGGACCCCGGTCCAGTTTCTCATACTGATAATACACACACTGCTTTCATACTGTTGCACTGCTTTCATATTGTTTTCCTACTATTTTCCACATCATATGTTTAACCTCTTTGTGTTCAGCAAAACCGGTGAGATTGACAACCTCACTGGTTTGTTGGGGGCAAAGTGATTTGATTGTGTTGTGTAGGTTCCACGTTGCTGCTGAACCGGTAGTGCCCTGCCATCTCAGCTGCATCAACCTTTAGAGATTGCTTGTCCTCCTACTGGTCGATTCAACCTTGGTTTCTTTTCTGAGGGAAAACTTGCCGCTGCACTCTTCACAACCATTCTCTTGGGGTTTACGAACGTCATACATCATGGACACACACCCATTTTCTTTATCATAATGATATTAAGTCATTAAAAGGTTCAATCTTATGATAACGCAAACGTAGTACCATGACCTTTAACCGTGAGATGGTATCTGAAATGCTATCCTGGAAGTTACTTTGATTGCATCAAACGTCACACCGTTACAGGGTGATTATAAAGGTGTCTCTTGGATAATGAAAGGGTTATGTTGAGGCGAGCCATCAAGAGCGGGACTTCCCAATCCTAATGACGGATAGATACTCCTAGGCTCACTCGGTGGAGTTGTATCAATTAACTTGCAATCATGTGACTCGGTCACGGAGATGCAACGACACGGGAACGAGTTGAATTCTTATGTCGGTAGCGAGACTGAACAGGGTATAAGATACCAGATGAAGTCTCGGAAAAATAGAATATCACTAAGGCAAGAGGTATCGGGGACTTATGTTTAAGGTTCAGAACGACGCAAAAACTTTGATGGATGCACATGGGCCATTATGGATGTCCGAATCCTTCTATTAGTCATTGATCGGAGAAGAGTATCGACCATGTATGGAGTATCCCGAACCGTAGGGTGTCACACCTAAGGGTATACAATTTTTAAGAGTGATCTTAGTACCGAAGAGAATATTAGAGAGAACCGCAATTGTTCTGGTATTTATCCGACAGAGATCGGAGAGTTCCGAAGGGGTATCGTAATTAAGGGATAAATGCCCGTTGGTGATTGGAGGGTACCTGAAGGAGTTCCGTGATTCGAAATAAATAAGAAATGTATATTTGTTATTAATTAGTGTAATTAAAGTATCATTTTATTTTATTTTTAATTGCATTTATTTCACTACTGGGCCTTCTAGGCAAAATAGGTCCATTAGGATAAAATGGTGGAAATGGAAGGGGACCAAAAGGGGGACCAGCCGCATGGGCCTTGCGGGTCCAATGGGGGTGCGGCTGCCCCCTCTTTGTCCCAACCCTCATGTGGGATTATTCCCACATGGGGGAGGCAAGGGAATTGGCTCCCCTCCTCCCACTATATATAGTTGGGCACCCCTCCCATTTTCTCCCATTTAACAATCTCTTTCTTATCTCTTCTCCAACCGTGGTTCCCTCTGGAGCCGTGCTAGGAGTTGAGAATTCTCCACTATAAGCACACCGCCGTGCTATTAGTCTTCGGTCCATCGCTCTACTTCCGCAACCTTCGCTGGGCCAGAGACCGGGAATCACAGTCTACACCGCATGTGTGTAATCCCATGAGGTGTCACACCTGGGGAACTAGTCGTGAACCACTCCTCGACCTTTAGTTCGGCTTTGTTGTCTTCATCGTCAACCCTTGTGCGGGAGGGTAATCCCCACTTTCGGTTTTCAAGGGTACTATCATCATTCCTTCTCTGTTACTTGATATCTGCATAGTAATAGATCTTGGCAAGTTTTCGGTTATCGCTGTTAGGAGAATTTTTGTTTTCTTCTACGAAACCCTTCAGCTGAAGACCGTCCGTCCAGACTCTATGTCACGGCTTCGACAATCCCTCCTGGCCACCATGAGAACTGGCATTGGTGCAGATTGACCGCCAACCTCCAGGTAACGAGATTGACTATCTCCTTGAACAAGTTGTGCATCACATTGTCAACACCTACACTAGGATATGGTTAGTTTTGTTGAGAGTGTTGTTGGGATTGATTCAGTGCGCACGTCAGATTACTTGACCCGTTAGCTGTTAGTTTCTCAACCCGCGTTTCCTTCTGGTAATGGTTGTCTTCTCTCGTTTGCTCTGCAGGATGAAGGGGATAATTTTAGGGAAACTACTAACACTAGGGTAGGTTAGATCATGTTTCTGAATCTGCATATGGATTATCGCAATGAAGAATTCCTACGTGAGATTGTGGGCGAATTTGGCAAGTTGAGGACATGGCTGCGTGACAACCCCTCACTATTATGTACTCTAGTTCGTTGTGCGTACGTAGGTGCCAAGGATATTCCTAGATAAATTGTTGTCAGAGAGCACCAACTACATGGTGGAGTTGTCGTATCTTTGACAACTCATTTTTTTCATATTTAATAGTTAACATGCAGAGTTGTTACATGGAGATGAAGACCCAGAGCCACACGATGCTAATCCTCACCCTTTACCTAGACAAGGCCCTGACATGCATGTAAATGGTGAGTGTCATCATCAGAATGTGGAGCTAGAGTTGCCAGGCTGCGAAATTGGGTAGAGGAAGCTGCTGCTAACAACCAACACCAACAACAAGATAATGAACAACAATCTTCTATTACAATTCAACTCTCTAGAGGGTTTGTAGATTCAGTTCATTTGAAGCATGCTTGGTGGGGGGAGAAGTAGGTGATGTGTCTGTTTCCCTACCTGTTAGTGGAAATGTCCCGATTTTTTTTCTTGGCCCTGTTGTTGAAGAACTTGTGTTGTAGAACAATATAGAGGACAATCCCCTTGCTATTGTTCCTTTTGCTCCTATCAATGTCCGCGATCATGTTGTAGATCCTAATGTGCAGATCTTTAGGTGCTTTTGCCAGACCCTGTAATTGCTTGGACTGAATGTTTCTTTGGAAATATGCATAAGATAGCTTTCTCATCTGTTTTCAAGCCTTTTCCTGCCCCATCACAGGTGGATTGGTTTAACAAGTTAGTTTTCACTGCTACTTCTCCCAAGTGTGCTATTGCAGATGCTCCTATTGAGATGGGATAGCTTCCTTTAGCTGATGGAACACAAAGGAAGAGGCCAAGGACAAGATCAAAGATCATGGTTGAGACTGAAGTTAGACGTAATACTAGGAGTTCTGTTTGCAAATGGTGTTTTTTAGCTGGTGCCGATGGTGGATACACCTGAACGAAAGAAAAGGCCACTCAAAATTTAAACCTGCAGGAATTGCTTCCACTTCAATCACAGACTTCTAGAAGGTGGGCCATCTTCTAGAAATCGATGAGGCTGAGTTGGCTGAGGAAAAGGTTAAAACTCATCCTGGAAATGCCGATAAGCCCAGCAATTTAGATGATGATTAAGGCCCAGCAAGTTTGCTTTAGGGCTCTCTTGGCCCGGTTCTGCTGGCTTTTTCTTTTCTTAGTTAGGGTATACTTTGGAGAGCTTTTGGATACTTGTTATGGAAGTGTTTTTTATGGAACCTCTGGCATGAAATTTTATGTAATATTCGATGGATATTCTCGTAGTTTATTTCTATGGTGCTTAATTATATTAGGCACATCTATGTGATTTATGTTTGGTTATTTAATGGATAGTGAGCCTAATATTTTCTTTACTGGCTGGTTTTCGATTGGAATGTGAGAGGGTCGAATGATAAGTTTAAAAGAACTACAGTCTATAATAAAATTGATGACAGTAATGCTGCAATTATACGTTTGCAAGAGACCAAGTGTAATTTTTTTATCATACTTCCATTAGGATCAAAATATACGATCAATTTGTTTTCTCCCCTTCTATTGGAGCTTCTGGTGGCCTCATTGTCCTATGGAATTCTACTTTTTTCTCTAGAAAGCTAATTGAGATCCACATGTCTAAAACTAGAATTGAATTTACATTTGTTCATATTTCTGATAATTGTCAGCTTGTAAATGTTTATGGACCTTGTGTTGGTATGTAAATGGATAATTTTGTGTCTTGGTTATACAATTTAAATATTCCTTCTCTTAGGGCTGTTGAAGATAGGAACAACCGTGGAGCAAACATGAATGGTATATTTCTTGTTAATGATATCACCAATCATCTCGGGATACATGAGATTACAATCAAGGGCAGAGTATACACCTGGTCCAATATGCATGAATCCCCTCTCTTAGAGAAGTTGGATTGGTTCTTCACTTCATGTGCTTGGACTATTAATTATCCTAATACAGTGGTACACCCTCTAGCTAGACCCACGTCTCATCATATTCCTTTGGTGGTTAAAATCTCAACACAAATACCAATGGCAAAAATACTTCAATTTGAGAATCATTGGGTTAAGCAACCAGGGTTTATGGATATTGTGGCTAAGTCTTGGAATATAGCTGTTATAGGAAGGTCAATTGCTGGTATTATTACTTCCAAGCAAAAAACAATGTTAGGTATGCTCTTGAAAATGGGAAAATCTTTATCCCAAATTAAGATGCGCATTGAGAAGTGCAACCTTGTCATCCCGTTCCTGGACGTATGAGAGGAGGATAGTCAGTAAAGTGTTCCTGAATTTAATTTTAGGAATATTTTTAAGACAAGTATCAAGAAGTTATTTTACATTCAATCTGATTATTGGAGATAAAGGTGCACAGTCGGGTGGGCCAAACTTATTGAAATATCATGGTGCCCCCATGTGTGGTTTTGGTAATTAATGACAATCACTATGGACTAATGGTTGAATTGAGTTCTACTTGTAGAGTTTGTCCATAGGTAATACTTGATGTCCATGTGTTGGATTCAAGATGATCAAGTGATGACCAAGGTGCTATTCATGTGAATATTTGTTTGGTCATGAGAGATTGAGCATATTGCAAGTATATCGTGAAGAATAATATTGTGTGAAAATTCATGTTTACCTTCAAGACATCATTATAATTAAGACATAAGAAAAGATACAAGGTTAATCAAGCCAAAATGCCAAGAGATATTAAAGTAGATCAACTCACAACACTAGAAGATGTACCATATGGGTTCATGGTATGGTAAATAATTGTGCAATTATCTTTGTGAACTGACCCATGATATGTGTATGTGGTACATCTATGTGAGGCTAGATATCTTTCCATGGGTTTGCATCAAAAGTAAGATTTCATATATCCCATGGTGGATGACGTCAAATGGTGATCGTCATCAAAGTTGAGAAGTGCAAGTTCAAAGGGAGCATATCGAAGAGATCACATGCTTGAATCTTGCCACTTTTTGGAGATAATGTCCAAGTGAATATGGACTTAAAAGATCCTCTCCCATAGTGGCGTATGGGGGAGCAATCTATGTGTCTTCACCGAGCAAAGCGAAAACAAGAAATATGCCCCATCTTGAGGAGGTCAAGGTCTTCACCATCTAGATCAAGTGGAATGCTCAAGGAAAAGGCATGATCTTGATAGGTTTTCTATTGTACCGGTCCCATAGAATAGTTGGGAGACTGGGTTATAGGATAGATAACCGTACTACCAAGAGGGGCTCTCATATTAGCAACTTGATCGCATCATTCGGAGAGAGCTCAAACCTTTGCATACTTGGCATCATATTTCTTGGTTCTTATTTGTGTTTTCTCCATGTGTGGTTTTGGATCTTTTCATGTTCTTCAAGACAAGCTCAAGTTTATCAAAAACATATTTTGCATGAAAAACTTATTGCGTTTTTCATATTGGAGGTTTTACCAGTTGTTTCTTTATAGAGAGATCAAAACTTTCATCATGTGGTTTTATCCTCCAATGAAGGACTATGATTTTTCTTTGCATAATCATGTTGTGATTGTTGTCGCTATTTCAACGAGCCCAAGATCATTGAAAACGGAGTCCAGATGCAAAAGATATCGTGATTTTAGTGTAGAACCTTTTCTCGAAACTAGGAGGCCAGGGACACGAAGAATGCCCCCAACGGGCTGATTTTGGGGGCCTATATAAGGGGTATTATACCCAATGGTTCCCTAACTTTTAAGCAAGTTCCCCCACCATTGTTTACATAATGGATCTTGCTTTCTATTTATTCCTCCATGATTCTTGCCTCCAATTAGTGGGAAAAGAGAGAAGAGATCTATTTCTATTACTCCACCAATCCATCTCTCCTCTTAGTGAGGGAACGTCTTTAGATCTAGATCTCGTGGATTCATTTGTTGAGTTCTTCCTTGTTCTTCCTCTCATCTCCCCCGTAGAATTTGCTGCTTTGGTGGGATTTGAGCACTTCTTGTGTTCTTGCCATTGGATAGGTTGCATCAGTTTGAGTTCTCTACAAGAATTCGTTCGAGTGAAAGGTTGAGAAGCTTGTTACTCGTGGGTTCTTGGAGTGCCCTTGAGGTTGTCTTCTTGGGTACTTGGAGTGCCCTAGACGGTTAATTGTTGCCTTGGAACTTTGGAAGCTTTCGAGGCCTTGTTGCTATCTTGGAGTTTTGGTAGCTCGCGGAATATTGTTGGGAGCCTCCAATTGAGTTGTGGATATTTCCCTAACCTTGTACGAGATCGGTGACCACCCTCAAAGGTCCCCTAGTGGATCATGGCACTCCGCATTGGTGGAGACACAAGGAGAATATGGTGAGCTATTGGGCGCTTAGAGTCATTGTGACTCCACACCTCTCGAACGGAGATTAGTTTCCATTGGGAAGTGAACTTCGGGATAAATCATCGTCTCCACGTATCTCGGTTATTTCTATAACCGATCTCTTTACTTATGCAATTTAATTTGTGATAGCCAACGAGCTTGAAGTAACATATCTTGGTATCACATAGTTACTTGAATTTTTTAGCATAAGTTGTTGGTGCATATAGGTGAACCTAGTCTGTTTAGGTTTTGACTTCATAAATTAAACGCTAGTTTTATTCCGCATTTTATTTAAGACTCAACCGTAATTATTTTTAAATGTCTATTCACCCCCATCTAGGCGACATCCGTGTCCTTTCACTTAGTGATGAAAATACTAAATATTTTCATGCTAGGACCACTAAAATGTTCAGGAAAAATCTATTTCCTCTAATGTTGATTCAGAAGGATCTTCCCTTGTGACACATGATGAGAAGGCCACTACTTTTTCCACTGTTTAAAAAATAAAATGGGGGTTTCTTGTGACATTTTAGTGGACATTGATTTGAATTCTCTTGTGACTTCTGTGGAGGGGTTGAAGGAGCTAGGTAATCCTTTTACTTCACAAAAGATTGAAGATGTGGTCAAAGATCTCAAAACTGGTAGAGCACCAGGGCCTGATGCATTTACTGGATTAATTATCAAGCATTGCTGGTCCATTGCGAAGCTTGATTTCATTAATCTGTGCAATGATTTCTCTACTGGTTCTGTTTCTTTACAAAATATCAATGACTCCTATATCACTTTGGTACCAAAAAAGTCCTCTCCATAAACTGTTAATGATTTTAACCCAATTTATTTGAGAAATACTTGTCTAAAATTCCTTACAAAAATTATTGCTAACAGAATTCAGGGTATTATTACTTCTTATGTCCATGTTAATCAATATGGTATTTTAAAAGATAGAACAATTCATGATTGTTTAGCCTGGTGTTTTGAATATATACATCAGTGTAAGCAGTCCAAGAGAAAGGTGGCGCTCTTTAAAATAGATTTTGAGAAGGCTTTTAATACTATTGAGCATGATGCTATTATAGAAATCATGAAGTGCAAAGGGTTTCCCCCAATGATCATCTCCTGGGTCAAGAAAATTCTTTCTTCTAGTTCATCCTATGGCCTGCTTAATGGCATTCCTTGGAAATCTTTTGTCTGTAAAATAGGAGTAAGACAAGGGGCCCTTTATCCCCTCTTCTGTATGTTCTTAGGGGAGAGTTACTATAATGTATCATTACTATGGCCTTCCTAAGGGATTCCTTCTTTTTCCCATCCCAATTGGTGGATACTACCCAATAGTCTAGTATGCAGATGATACTTTGATTGTTTTTCCTGTTGTATGAACAATTGCTAGTGTTTAAAAACTTGCTAGAGAAATATGCCAGATTCTCTGGTTTGAAGGTGAATTGTAGCAAATCTTCTATGATTCTTGTAAATCTCACTTCTGATGAACTCTTCCCATCTAGCCAGCTTAATGGAGTGCCAGACAACTTCCATGCCTTTCACTTATTTGGGGTTGCCTATGGGCACAATCAAACCTGCCATTAAAGATTTTGGTCCTCCGATTGACAGAGTGGAAAGAAGGTTATCTTCTAAAGTGTCTTTTCTTTCATATGGAGATAGTTTGGTCCTTGTGAACTCTGTTTTGTCATCACTACCCACTTATTATATGTGCTCCCCAGTCATTCCAAAAGGAGTAATTGATGTTATTGATAATGCTAGGAGAAGGTGCCTTTGGCGAAAGGATAAGACCAAACAGAGAGTTAATTCTTTAGCTACTCGGGACATGGGTTGTAAACAAAAAAACAAAGGTGGCCTTGGCATCATTAATCTGCACTATAGAGCTCTTCAGTTGAAAAAATTGGATAAGTTCTATAACAACAAGGTGGTTCCCTGGGTGAGTTTGGTCAGAGACTCATACTATCATGAAGCTGTGCCACATGTCGTGGGTGATTAGTGGTCCTTTTTCATGGAGAGCAATTAATAACCTAGCAGATAGTTGGAGGGCAATCAGAAAATGCCAAGTTGGTTCTGGCTCCACAATTCTCTTTTGGGAAGATCTTTGGCCTTATCTTTGGCGAGGCCTGCCACTTTCTCAGCAGTTCCCTTAGGTTGTTTTCTTTTGCAAAATACAAGCTCATATCCGTGAAGGAATTTTTTATTGTGGAGGATACCTCTGATGTATTTATGTTACCTCTGTCTCTAGAGGCCTTTCAGGAATATAATTCAATGTAGTCCATGCTAGATGCCTTTTCTTTAGTTGACAAACCAGAGGTTTGCACTTTAAGAAAAAAGGGTTTCTACTACCCAGATACTTATTACTCCCATCACTTTGTTTCTTTTCCTAACAAGGTTTTTGCTTGGCAACTTTTGCATGACAAACTGAATAACAAAGAGATGATGCCGCGCAGAAATTGGAAGTTTACTGACAATAATGAGTGTGTTTTTTGCCCCCCGCACATTTTGGAGGATGATTCCACTTGCTCTTCACTTGCAACTTTAGTGCTCGTGTTTGGAATTATCTACAAATTACTTGGGAAGGACTATCTCTAGGACATTGCTTGATCAAAGCTAAAAAGTCATTCATAGGGCCTATATTCTATGAGGTGGTAATTTTAGCTTGCTGGAATATTTCGAAACAGAAGAATGGTTGGATCTTAAATAACATAATAAGACCTTCTTTGAGGGCTTGGAAAGCTAGTTTCCTTTTGGATGTAACCTTGCTTAAGCGCATAGGTTAAAGGATTATGTTTTGTCTTTCCTCAATTTTTGGTTGAGTCTCCCCTGAGCTCTCGTACTTCATTTTCCCCGACCACCCACTACCTACCGCTTTGAGAGTAGTCCCGGACCTTCCGTCGTCCTAGCCGGCCCGCCCATCTCTTTCCCCCGACGGCACTGCCGTTCGACGCGGATCAGATGGCGTGGCTAGGCCTGTAGATAGTAGTAGTAGGATGTTGATGGCCTTTGTGCTTGCTTTCGCCGTTTTGGCGCCCCTCTTTTCCCTCGACCCGCCTCGCAGCGACGCGGGAGGTCGTTCTCTTCTGTCTTGCAGGGAGAAGCCATGGAGGCTTCCCTACTCGACTGAAGCGGAGCAGGATCGTTTCAATAAGATCTCTTGCCCTATCTTATGCTTCAAAGTTTCTGGGGAGATGGATAGTGGTGATCCCCTGGCCGGCCGTGGCGGCGAGGAGGGGAACTGCTGCTTACTCTCTGCCTTGAAGCTTTTGGAGTGGCACCAGTTGCATCTTTGTGCTCCTTACGCAGTGATGAATATGTTCATGGCTGCGCTCAATGGCCAAGAAGGCGGCCAAGGTTCTGCCTCCGTGGTTGAGGCTTGCTGGACCAGACGCCGGAGCTCGGCTTCGCGGCGGCTCCAAGTGATTCGTTCCCGGAATCGTCACGATTGCCGGCGTCCATGGTCGATCGTCGGAAGGAAGAGACCGAGAGTTCCATTGGGCTCTGTTCTCGTTGCTGGATGCGCTTGGAGAACTCCGGCGATGGGTGGCGGCGGCTCCCGAGGACTTGATTGCTTTTTATTTCTTAGTCCTAGGGTGTTTTCTGTATTTTCGCGGGGCCTTTCTTCGAATATTAGGTCTTTAGAGCAAGAGATGCAAAGGACCTGTGTGTAATTGTTCCCGCCATGTTTCAATGTATCCGCAGCAAAGGGGTCTTCGACGCCAATCCTTGTAAAAAAAAGAGAGCTCCCGTATTTCTGTAAATACTGTATATTAATTGTTTCTCTTTTATTTTTTAATAAGTAAATGTGGGGTCTTCCGCACAGTAAAAAAAAAGTACTCCCACCGTTCCTAAATGTAAGATTTTCTAGCTATTACTTATTTTGTCTAGACGCAGACTAATATGAGTGAACATATACACTAAAAGTTGTCTAGATACATGTAGACATGTGTGAATATAGAAAAGAGATAAAACATCTTACATTTAGGTACAGAAGGAGTAAGAAAATTGTGCCAACCTACATAGGATGTTATATAAGAATGGGAGAAACGAAGACCGGAGAGCGAGTTGCCCCCACAAGGGCTAAGAGGAAGATGGGAATACTAGAGGAAGTCGATTCGCAATATTTTTAAGAAACATATTACAAACTCAAGCACTCATACAAACGTGCATACACTCACCCTCATGAACACACACCTACCTCTATGAGCACATTCGAAAGACTGAGCCGACAGGTCTTGAGATTGACGAAGTCACCACTGACGACTGGCTATCGACGGGAACGTCGCCTCCCACTGAATGAATATTCTGCCTAAATGCGACACGCATGTGCCAAACCTGGGATTTAAACTCTGATATACTAGGGGTACAACCACTCTCCTAATCATCCAACAACAGGTTGCTTCGTACTCGATTGCAAGTTATTCTAGGTAGAAAAAAACCTGAAGACATGAAGAGGGTGTGAAGAAAAATGCATATTGGAAATTTTATAATGTATCGACACAGTTTTGTTGGTTTTATCCAAATGCACAATGACCCACGTTTAGACACGCACTACATTTTTAACAATTTTGCATGCAATGTTAATCAGACACAATCCTGAGCCTTAACGATCTTTTGCTTGGTGAAATACACAACTTTTTGATGTCTGGACCGAATATTTCGCGATCACAGAAATTCATGTTTTTATTCATCTTATTATCCTCTTAGACTAGTAATAGTGGTGGTATCAGAAGTGGTATCGTGCAATGTGTCCCACAAAAAGCCGACGTGTCACCTAATTAAATAAGAGATAAGAGTAACATCATATCATGACCGTAAAATTAGAAAATGTAATGACAACTAAATCTTATACATATATTTATATTGAGATTCTATAAAATAATAAATAGAGTAGGACTATGATACTACAATATGATATTATGCACTATATAAAGGTAATATCATGTGCATAATACGGGCCCTTTGATTCAAATGAATAGCATAGGAATTTTGTAGGATTGGTTCCTATAGAAAATTTTCCTATATAACTTGTTTGATTTATAGGAATAATTTATCCTATAGAAAAATAATATAAGGTCCAACCTCATAGAAAAATTCCTTCATCACAATCAAAGGAATGTTTCTTCCCATAGGATTCAATTAGACATGCCATGTCAATCCTATAATTATAATATTACTATTCCTACACATTTAATCAAAGGAGGCCTACTTGTATATAGGATGTAACGACTCTAATTTTGTGTAAAAATAATGTTGGAGCAAAGAGACCTACTCGGAAGGAGCGGTAGAAAAATGCACTCCCTGCACAAAAATCAAGAAAAGAAATGCTGTGGGGCCCACATGGGGAGAAAAGAAATCCTGGGGGTCCCCACATGGGGAGAGCAAGAACAAAACTGAAGGACGGTGAAAACCATCGAGACAGGTGGCCGTGTGGGGTGGTGGAGGAGAGAGAAAGGACATGGGAGAGGGGAGACGCATGCAGCTGACCGCCGTACTACTCCTCTCGACACGGACAATAAGAAAAACTTTTAATCTCCCGAGGAAGCGCCCACCGCGGCAGAGGCCAGAAGCAAAGCGAGCAAGCAAGCAAAGCCAGGCGCAGACTAGACTAGCCTGCCTGCGTGCCCCTGCTGCTGAGATCACAGACCACAACGTCCCTCCCCCTACGCGGCTAGTACTACTACGCCCTCCCCTCTCCGCCTAGACAACGGACGACAAGTCTCCGTGCCGTCGCCGTCTCGTGCTCGCCGCCCCCAGTCGCTCCCCCCTCTCGCCTCGCCTGCTCCCTTGTCCCGCCCCTGTCGGAGGGGACAGCCGCGCGCGCACGGGCGTGCCCACGGCCGGCCTGCCTCCCTGCTCTCGCCGCGCGGCCATGCGTGGAACCCGCTGACGCCGAGCTAGCGGCTCTCGCCGGAGAAAGGGTGATCCGGTCGGTTCCTTTGGTTGGCGTGTCCGCGCGTGGGAAGGGAGATGATGAAGCAGCAGCAGCAGCAGTCCCCGGCGGCCTCCGCCGCCGGGTCCGCGGTCACCGTGGCCGTGGCCGGGGCTGGATGCGAAGGTACTACTACTACCTCCCTTTCCCTTTCCCTGCCTCCTCCAGCGCAGCTTCCAATGGCGGTTTGGGTTTGCTGTTTAATCCCTCCTCTATCTCGTCATCGCACCGCGCGGGGGATCGGGAAAGCCTCTCCCTTTTCTTGGCTCTTCCGAAGGCGACGTCATCTGTTTTCTCTGCATTTTTTACGCCTGGGGGTGTTTTGCACGGGTTTAATTAATTTTTATGCCGAGAGGGCGGCTGGCCGGCGCCGGCGCCGGAGACGAACGCCGGGTAATGGTACGCAGTATTTTTTGCCCGTGCTGCATTTGGGTCTCTCAAAGATTGGAAAATTACATCAGGGAGCCCCCTCCCACTAGTCGCCTCCGGCGGACCATGCGCAGGGTGTTGTTCCCGTAACAACTTCCTCATTTAGGGGTGTTTGGCGCAGTGCCCAGAAGGCGATGGAGCCGAATGCATTTGCAGGGAAAGGCTCGGATTCTGATCTGTTACTGATTTGGCGGTGGTTGGTTTTGGTTAGCAGGGGAGAAGAAGGCGCCGACGATCAACTCGGAGCTGTGGCACGCCTGCGCTGGCCCGCTCGTGTCGCTTCCGCCGGCGGGGAGCCTCGTCGTCTACTTCCCACAAGGCCACAGCGAGCAGGTGAATACCCTTTTCTTTCTTGCCGAGATTATTATTCTGTAGCGATGCTTGTTAGCCCTTTGGATGGATCCCCTCCGTCGATTTTTTTTTGGGGTGCGAGTAGATGTGATTTTTTTCTGGTGCAAAAAGTTTGGTTTTCGTTGCAAGTTTTTTTGCGCTTTGAGAGCACGTTTGTGGCTAAGTTTGGTTGCTGTCACCCTGAACTTGTTGCTGAGAGGTATATCAAGGTAGCGATTCGATATGCTGTGCCCCATTTTCGTTGAGTGGTGGTGTGAGTCACGGTTATCTTTCATTTGACGTGATGTTTTGCTGTTTCAGTGCTGAAAGTTACTATTGGCTCTTCCATCATATCACTATTTCCGGGAATGGTTCTTTGACGACTTTCTGAAAGCGCTGATATTCTGTTCCCTACAATCCATTGATTCTCATGAATGAATTGATGATTTTTTCTTGTTGTTTCTGTGATATCATTGCTGCACCCTTGATATTTGGATTTTCTTTGGGTTTATCTTAGTCAGTTGGTCGCCACTGTAGTTTGCTTTGTTTGTTACCGATTTTAAGCTTATGGCCAAAGTAGTTGGGTGAATTGGGCCTACTGGCCCCCTCTTTTAAGGGCTTCTGGTGTGCTGCACTATTCTCTTGCTCTCTTGTCTGGTAGATGAAGCAACCGAATGCCTTCGGATTTTTGCATTGATTGGTGGGGCCTTTAGTATGTTCTGCTGCAGCTTTCTTGCATTTGGCATCAGAATAAGCTTGTTTTGAGTAAGTTTGGAGGATGGGGGTGATGAAATGCTTGGATTTGGAAAAGATTCTTTCGTCTGAAAGCTAGTGCAGTGGGGGTACCTAATTCTGTATAGGTTATTGCTCTCCCTTTCCGTTCGAGACGAGGGGAAAAGGTAGTCGTTTTAGGCAGATTGGAAATGCCTATATAGCACATGACCTTACTTGCGGATTTATTCATATGTGTTATATGATAGAAATCTCAACTTGTGCTTTATGATCTTAGAAATCAAGAATATTTTCCTGCACATTATATCATCAAGGTTGGAGAAAGAAAACATATAATTACGTTGTGTGTTTTCGATTCAGAAGTGAAGTATGGGTTAACAGAACTGTGATTACCTCTGCGGTTTTCATTTCATCTCGTTGGGAGTTCAGAATTTGAAGATAATAAGACTGATAAAACTTGCAATTTGTCGTGCCGATATCCAGTATTTTTCAGTGTGACAGACTATTTTTGTTCCAGTCATTTGCTTTCTATTGCAGTTCCTGGTGGTTCTACTAGATGTCTTTGTCGATTGCTAGTGATACTAGTGTGTCGTCCATTGAATTTTAGGATTATGTTTAAGGTGCTTAGGTTTGGGATTTGAGTATGTTTCATTTGCCAGGTTGCAGCTTCCATGCAGAAGGATGTCGATGCCCATGTTCCAAACTACCCAAATCTTCCATCCAAGTTGATCTGCCTACTGCACAATATCACTTTACATGTAATCTACAGCAACATGCCTATTTGTTGTCCTTCTGCTTGTAATCATCTTATACTAAAAGGATTTCTGTTTGTTTTCAGGCTGACCTAGAAACTGATGAAGTTTATGCACAAATGACTCTTCAGCCAGTCACTTCAGTAAGTGTATCCTCTGTGTTGTATCTACTCAGAACTTACCTTGACATCCCCTCTGTTCAGGTATGCTAACAAAGTAAGTTGTATTTTGAATTATTGGTAATTATGATCAGTATGGAAAGGAGGCGCTACAGTTATCAGAGCTGGCACTCAAGCAAGCAAGACCCCAGAATGAGTTCTTCTGTAAGACACTGACTGCAAGTGATACAAGTACACATGGAGGCTTCTCTGTGCCTCGCCGATCTGCAGAGAAGATATTTCCACCTCTTGTATGTAAAGCTTTTGGAGTCCAAACTAATTTACTTGATTTTTTGTATCCTTCGTCCTTCCAATTAAATTGTTCTTGCTTCATTTTGTAGGACTTCTCAATGCAACCACCTGCTCAAGAGATACAAGCTAGGGATTTACATGATAATGTGTGGACATTCCGTCACATATATAGGGGTAAGTAATTTCAGCATTCTGGAAATATTTCCTGCTGTAAATAGACCGTTTATATGTAAACATCTACTAATTTATAGTTGTTGTTGGTCAGTATGAACATGGTTCAGTTGTAAATACTAAATACTCACAAGGATCATAACCATCTGCACATGGTAGTCAATGTGTGATTGTCGAAGGAGGGTTGATGTGAAATTTTGTGTATTCTCTGCATTATGTCACCAAAAATATTTGGCCATAATTGTGTTTTGTTATGAGCAGGTCAGCCAAAACGACATCTGCTTACAACAGGCTGGAGTCTCTTTGTGAGCGGCAAGAGGTTATTTGCAGGAGATTCTGTCATTTTTGTAAGGTAGAGCACACCTTCGATATCTTTGAAGTTTGAACTAAAGAAATGTATTAGAGATGCTAGTTTGTTGTTATTTACGCCTGGAAATCTTCCTTGCTTATTGCTCATGGTAAATTAACAGTGACTGTTCCTTGTTCATTTTTTAATATATTTTGTAGGGATGAAAGGCATCAACTTCTACTCGGAATCAGGCGTGCTAACCGACAACCGACTAACATATCATCATCTGTCCTTTCAAGTGACAGCATGCATATAGGGATTCTTGCTGCAGCAGCCCATGCTGCTGCCAACAATAGCCCATTTACCATATTTTATAACCCTAGGTCAGTTCATGGTGTATTGGTTAGCTCAATTTGTCTGAATCATGATGGATTTTGAAATCAAACCATGACATCCAAACTTTGTATTTTCAGAGCGAGCCCAACTGAATTTGTTATCCCGTTCGCTAAGTATCAGAAGGCTCTCTATAGTAATCAATTATCTTTAGGAATGCGCTTCCGCATGATGTTTGAAACCGAGGAATTAGGAACGAGAAGGTATTTATCGCTCACTTTCATTTTCTATCTTGAGTTACTGGCTATTTATATGACGAGCTTAGTGATTTGTTGATACTTTTACGGAATGAGAAGATCATGAGTTCTCCTTCCAGTTTTCAATTGTTTGTGCCTGATGTATGTTAGCATGTTGCAGATACATGGGCACAATAACTGGTATAAATGATTTAGATCCTGTAAGATGGAAGAACTCTCAGTGGCGCAACTTACAGGTTGATTCCCTAGTTAGATTGGGCAGCAACGTTCTCCGTTAATCACCCCTTTATGCTGCTGATACCAAGTCTTCTCATTGGTCAACAGGTTGGCTGGGATGAGTCTGCAGCAGGTGAAAGGCGGAACAGGGTTTCAATCTGGGAGATTGAACCAGTCGCTGCTCCATTTTTCATATGCCCTCCACCATTTTTTGGTTCAAAGCGTCCCAGACAACTAGGTAGGATTACTTCAACGCTACCGGAATGTCAATCCTTAAACAATATTACATTGTAACTGTACAATTGGGAAGTAGGCCTGCACCAAGGGTGGTTGCATAGCACATATAGCATATACATGTATGTCTATGATATGTTCACGTAGATCACTAATTTGAAGATAGTACTTCTTTATGCATATGCTGTTAGCAAAGAGTATCATTACTCTGTCTCTTCAATGAGCTAATCTTTAGAGATACGAGTACCCCGGAGTTTTGTGATCCTCGGAACAAATGATGTTTGGGCTTTAGAGAACCTATCATACTACCATACTTTCAACACATCAGGGCAATACGAGATAAGTCATAATTATATTAAGAGTAGGAATATTTCTGGATAGTCTTCTCCATCTAATAGCTTAGCTGATTACAGACTTACCTGAATTTAAGATGCATCAGAAGTTTGCGAATTCTGACTTTGTAGGTGTTTATCACACTGGTTTTGTTCATGGTTATAAATTGACCCCAGTTATGTACTTACAGATGACGAGTCCTCAGAAATGGAGAATCTCTTAAAGAGGGCCATGCCTTGGCTGGGTGAGGAGATATGCATAAAGGACCCTCAGACACAGAATACTGTAATGCCTGGTCTGAGCTTGGTTCAGTGGATGAACATGAATATGCAGCAGAGCTCATCATTTGCAAATACAGCCATGCAGTCCGAGTACCTGCGGTCAATAACCAACCCTGGCATGCAAAATATTGGTTCTGCTGATCTCTCGAGGCAGTTGTGCCTGCAGAACCAGCTTCTGCAACAGAATAACTTGCAGTTTAATACCCCCAAACTTTCGCAGCATATGCAGCAGAACAATGATTTATCGAAAGCAGCCCTTCCATTGAATCAGTTTGGTGTGAGCAGCAAATCACAAGAACAAACTCAAGATGCTAGTAACCTTCAGAGGCCACAACAGTCCATGAACTTTGCACTTCCTTTGAGCCAAGCTCAAACCAGTCTTGCCCAAGCTCAGGTCCTTGTACAAAATCAGATGCAGCAGCCACATATATCTCAAAATCAGTTGCCAGCCGTTCGCCAGCCGCTCCTGTCTCATCAGCAGCAACAACAACAAGAACAAGAACAGCATCAACAACAACAGCAGCAGCAGCAGCAGCAACAACAGCATCAACAACAAAAATTTCTACAGCAGCAGCAGCTTTTACTTCAGCAGCAGCAGTTACAACAACAGCAACAGCACCAACTCAATAGGATGCCTGCACAGCTACCAAATCTGTCGAATCAACAGCTGCAACTATCGGATCAGCAGCTTCAGTTGCAACTCCTCCAAAAACTACAGCAACAGCAGCAGTCATTCCTATCCCAACCTGGAGTTACCCTTGCACAATTACCTCTGATCCAAGAACAGCAAAAGTTAATTATGGATATGCAACATCAGCTGTCGAACTCTCATTCACTTCCCCAGCAACAGATGATGCCTCAACAGAGCACAAAAATTCCATCACAGGCAGCCCCAGTGCCACCACCCATGCAGCCAGATACACAACAGAAGCTTCCACAGAAGCAAGCTGAGCCCGCAGATACCTTAGAAGCTACCGTTCGCCCCACCACACCATTGAAATTCAGTTCAGCAAACGGAAGTCCTTTGAGGATGCCTGGTGCTACGCATTCTGTAGTTACGGAAGAAATCCCTTCTTGCTCAACATCCCCTTCCACTGCAAACGGTAATCATCTTCTACAACCAGTCGCCAGTAGGGACCAATATTGCAGCATGATCAACACCGAGAAGGCACCTCAGTCAACTGCCCCTATGTCAGTTCCAAGCTCCCTTGATGCCGTCACAGGAACTCAAAGATTGCCGAAGGAATTTCCAAAATTGAATTCCAATGTAAAGCAAAGTATGATGACTTCAAAATTACCAAGTGCAGGAGCTAGTCCCCAAAATTTTGTGAACAACGCACCCCCAACAGACTATCTGGAAACAGCTTCGTCAGCAACTTCAGTTTGGCTTTCCCAAACTGATGGTCTTCTGCATCAAAATTTCCCCATGTCTAACTTTAGTCAGCAGCAGCTGTTCAAAGATGCACCTCCAGACACTGAAATTCAAGCTGAAGTTCCAAGTAATAATGCACTGTTTGGAATTAGCAATGATGGTCATGTGGGCTTCCCTATGGGAACTGATGACTTCCTCACGAATGGAATTGATGCTGTCAAGTATCAAAATCATCTCTCTACAGACATTGATAACAACTACAGAATACCAAAAGATGCCCAACAGGAGATATCGTCCTCCATGGTTTCACAGTCATTTGGTGCGTCAGACATGGCATTTAATTCAATTGACTCTGGAATCAATGATGGTGCCTTCTTGAACAGAACTTCTTGGCCCCCTGCACCTCCGCTAAAGAGGATGAGGACGTTCACGAAGGTTAGCACTTTCCCTTCTCTTTTACCTGAAGCTTGGATACTACTTTCATTGTATTATCTTTTAATATTCAGTATGGTTTCTCCTATGAAGTAAAAAACATATTTTCACTATCATGGTAACATAGTTGGAAGATGAAACGCGGAACTATAAACGGAAAGGATCAATACACCCCTTAACTAAGTTCTAAAAATGTTGCATAACTTAGCCTCCCCTTATGTAAAAACTGTTCTAAATAGGGAGTAGAAGACTAGAGATTTCTGTTCACTTTACCAAGGTATAGTCATGGTGTAAAATCTGCCTATTGTCATATATGGAACATAATGATCATGTTCCCATTTAATTTGTGTATGCATAGTTTTGTGAGATGCTCAGGAAGGTCTAAAACCCTGAATAGTTAACGTTCTAACAGAAGAAAAAAAAAGTTCTGGCGTGCAGGGTCCGCTTATTCTTCTTGCTAGTAGTAGTATCCGTTGCTGCGGCTTGATCAGGCTGGCGCAATTTTGCATTCAAACATCTGTTTCTTTTTAATATTCATGAGTACCTTTTCTGCTGCATCTTTGCCTAACCTAACTGTCTCTGTAGGTGTATAAACGTGGAGCTGTGGGCAGGTCTATCGACATTAGTCAGTACGCTGGATATGATGAATTAAAGCATGCTCTGGCTCGAATGTTTAGCATAGAGGGCCAACTCGAGGAACGACAGAGGATTGGCTGGAAGCTTGTGTACAGAGATCATGAAGATGACATCCTACTTCTTGGTGATGATCCTTGGGAGTAAGTTCATCCTTTTTCCATTTATGCTCTCTGTCATCTTTTCACTCCAAAAAATAGTTTACTTGTCAATGTTGTAAAATAATAAATATTCGAGTGACAGTGACAATGTGAAAATATTCCTGACTTGAATGATAAATAAATGAAAATGCATAAACAACGCGAGTTTGTGTTAATTTTGGTGCTAATGTGAATTACAGCTTTGCACATATTTTGCGCTAATTGTGGATGTTAATGTTGGCTGTGCAGGGAGTTTGTCAACTGTGTGAAGTGCATTAGGATCCTTTCACCCCAAGAAGTGCAACAGATGAGCTTGGATGGCGATCTCGGGGCCAACGTTCTCCCCAACCAGGCTTGCAGCAGCTCAGATGGTGGAGGGAACGCTTGGAGGGCTCGCTGTGATCAGAACTCTGGCAACCCATCCACCGGCTCTTATGACCAATTTGAGTGACCTAATTTACTGGTCTAGACGCCAGGATGTTGTAGATGCGCCAGCTTACATCCGGCGAGCGCAAGTGGCTCATCGGATTAGTAGTGTTCTGTTTATATGTGTAGTTCTTACAAGAAAGGTAGTAGGCACGGGTAAAGGAAGCTTACCTAGGTTTCGAGAGGGTTAGGTGAAAGATGTACGATTGGAAAGGCAAGTCTGTAGTAACCTGATACTTCGTCTCTTCTGAGGCCATTCTTAAGATCTCCATGAGTCTCAAGTATGTTTCCTGCTAAATTAATTTTCCGATCTTGGGACTCATCGATTGGTTAACGCAACAAACAAAACCCAACCTAATACAACAAAAAAGTATGCACACAATACAGAACTTTAAAGTTGATATATTACCGAGGAATGATCACTTGAATAAACGATGAGCGGTACCTTCAAGATTTTGTTGATCGATGCGAAAATCAGAGCATGTGTTTGGTCAGAAAACTACTGATGTTCTTTTCTCTGGCATCTATAGGGTAGTCTCTGGCTTCGATCCAGTAATGCTAGGGATGTTGGCCTTTTAACTGTCGTATGCCAACAGTCAGCAGAAGCCTTGTGATCACAGCTCTCAACATGAAGAGAAACAATGGAAAAACACCGAGACAGACCAACCAATTGGAATATGGCTTCGTTTCAGTGTAAAATCATGCATTGATATTCTCATCACAAGTCTCACAGAAAATATTTAATTCTCATATGCATTACTAATTGATTATCAGGGGTTTGACATAGGGTATTCTCTCTCTAATTTTGTTTTACTGACAAGTGATCCTATAAAGATCTTATTCACAAATCGAGGAGATGGGCTGTTTCTGAAAACAGTGATACAACACATGGACGAATCAGTTCTTCGTGAAGAATGATCGTCGACCTCAACTCTCAGCCCCGGTACTTGATTCAGGTTGTTCAAGCTCGTGCATGAATGACTGGTAGGTCTCAACACGGGTCTTCGATTCAGGCCGTTCAAGTCCGTTCATGAATCCAAGTGTCATTGTGAGGAAATTCTTCTTGTGAAGCTTCTTCCATTCCTACAAATAACACATAATGAATGTAACTGGTGAGCAAAAGTTACAATGAAAACAATGGAGATAGAGTACATATCACATATCAAATGCATCAATAGACTACAATGGCTATCCACATGAAATGGTGTTAACTTTTCCTCTCAGCGGCAAAATCTTATGTCCGTTGTGGTTCTGTCAGAACTAGTAACCTCGGTGAAATCTATCCACATTCGTACTGATCAGATTAGTTCAGTGTATGGTGTTACTTGAGAACACCAATAGATATACCTATTCTAAGAATCAAATGTGGGACTGAAACAACTAGAAATCTAGAATAATGGATTTAAGATCCTATGGCTGTTGAATATGAAGTGAAAGACCCTAACCTCAAAATCCCATTCACCATAAAGATCTGGATCCTCTGCATCACTCCATACGTAAGTGTCAGCAAGCATTGTCTCGGAAGTATCCTGGGAGGCCAAAGTTTCTTTCAGCAAAATTTTCTAAACGGCAAGTTAGCAGCTTCAAACAGGCGACACTTTTTTAGGATCGGAGGGAGTAATAAAATCAAAGCAATGAGCAACAGATCACATCAGCTGAAAAAACAACTTACAGTCAGTGATATCTGAACACTTCTCCTTACATACTCAAAATCTTCGAATGCATCCAGGACAATGAGTTCTGCATCAGAAATACCCATGATAACCTGCAGAGCAGTAAGCATAAGTAGATGGAGGGTGCAACTGAGGTTCAAAGCTAAATGATTGGCCTCATTGCAGAAAGAGAGAAAAACATTGTAAGTAACAACAGAAGCCAACTGATACACTGACTCCATAAAAACAAATACACGAACTTAAAACCTTGTGTTAGTTTCAAAAGATAGTAACAAGATTAAATATTATATTGCACAAAATTAGACCTGTCTGACCAGAGCAACCTTTAAGAATGAGAAGCAGGTTCTGGGCCCAAACTCCCTAAAAACATATTGTCTCAACAAAATAGACTTGTAACTAAAACTGCAGCACTTCCATATTCCGGGGTCAAGAAACAGAAAAACCACATAATGTACAACCAGAGAGAAACTACACTGTAAGCACATCTTATGACATCAGTGGACTAAGAGAACAAAACACAACTAACTGAGAAAATTTTAGACGTACTAACAAATATATAAATGCAGAAGAGTGACAAAAAGGAAAAGATGAAGAGCTAAGTCTCATATAACAGTTAACAAACCTTCCCAGCAACTTTCTTGCTTTCAACAGGTAGGATTGCTGGATAGATACGGTCCTTGACACTAAATCTGTGGCTGCAGAAAATGTAATGTGATGTTAACACTCGACTTGCGACTTGCATATAAATCAATATAATTGGAGAACAGGGTAGCAGAAAAAGAAGTCTAATTCAAGAGTCAGCATATCACAACAACAGAAATAACAGATCATTCTCTGCACGTATTAATTCCTTAAGGTGGTATGTGGCCAGTATGGATTCAAGAAACCCTATCAGTTTCATAACATAGCTAGAAAATATGATAGTGTGGCAAAACACCGACCAATTAGGCTTAGAGAGATTCAACTCAAAAGTCACAACGCCAGAAGCAGCATTCACTTCAAAATGATGTGCATTTTTGTTGTCATTGTTGTTGCAAAAGAGGCCTGCTACCAGTGTCCCGGTAGGCGTTGAATTCTGACACACATAGGAGTATCACTTTGCGCACGTGGCCATATGAGCCTCGACCCCTCTGAATTCTAACTTTTACAGTATTCAGTTTCATCCTAAAGCTCCCACCTACATGTGCACACTCCAGTCGTACTAAATCGAGAGGATTGCGGCTTAGGATCAACCGCTGCAGCGAGTGACCACTGACGAGGAAATCTAGTCACCGAGCACCGCAATTCCGCGAACGAAAGCGACGGCTGTGAAGGAATAATCTGCGGGGGCGAAAGGATCGAGAACCAAGAGAGGACAGGGACAAGGAGCGCGCGTGGGTGCGTACTAGTCGGCGAGGAGCGCCGGGGAGGAGGCCGGGACGCGGTGGAGGATGGCGCTGACCACCTCGTCCGCCATCAGGCTCCCGTAGACGAACACGCTGTGGGCCCCGCCCGAAGCGGTGGTGGCAGGAGTCGTCGCCGCCATGGGGTCAGGAGCAGGAGATGAGCGTGGGGAGTACTAGGAAGAAGGGGTTCCGTGCCAGTCACTGACACTTGGCGTGGCGACGAGAGGCACGTGACCGGCTAGGCGGCTAGTCCAGTCCAGCGAGCGAGCCGAGGCTCGCCGGGCAACCAGGACCGGACATAGCGCACACCGGCTGGGCCAGGTAGATGGATCACTGTGCAGAATAATAGCCCGAGCCTGGGCTAAGCCCATATGGAGTGCTCTGCAGGCCTGATGCGCTAGGCAGACGCAACAAGCCAGTTGGAATAGAAATCGCTATAAGCCCATATACTAGAAAACGGACCCGTGCGTTGCAACGGAAAAGGCTGACATTATTAGTCTAACACCTGACCAATCGAAAGTAAACAAAGATGATCCTCTCGATCTGACCATGAATCAATGGGTTTAGTCATGTGATAATTTAAAACAAAATATAAATAATTTATCCTTTATGAAGCGCTATGTTTTGTCGGCTGCTTTTATACGTGTATCGGTCTTTTTCTTTTCTCGCCAATCAAGGTACTTCGTCCGAGCTCTATAATGCCATGTCTTAATAAATTTCATCTTCTGAAATATTCAGAGTTTACTGCCTATGACCATAGCTATAATATAACACCTCGCCAATATACTTTCTCGAAGCATGTCGCTCGATTTGCTAGATTTATGCCGTGTATAAGAGTCTCGATTTCATTTTCCTAGCTAGGAAGCAGCTGAGTACGTGCACGCACTGAAACGCTAGAAAACGCAAAAAGGGAAGCTACGCTTCATAGCAGAACACATAGCGGCAATTCACCCTTCTCCTCTAATGCTGTACTACTGCCGGCCCGAGCGATAGAGAAGACAGGGACCTTATACCATGAATCACTGGAGCGCACGCTCCTGCCCAGTTCCGCATCGCATGCGCAGATGTTGAAGCCGCCAGCGCCTTCGATGGGCAGGCAGAGCAAGGTCATTCTCCTACGTCGGTGTTCTATGTCAGGTACTCCAACTCGAAGTGCAGTAGGACGGAGACACCGACGACGAACTCCTCCAATTACTGGTCGGACATGTAGAACCACGTCTTCACGTACACCGATGCCATGGCCTACTGGTGAGCCGCCGAGATCGCCATAATGGCGTACCTGACGCCCTCCATCGTTTCGCTTCTTCCATTGATCCATGGTCCTGGGTTGGAGCAGATATTGTGTAGTTTTTGACCCGGCGATCTTGTATCCTTGATCTCACCTTTATATATAGCCAACAGGGGGTGGGAGCTAGGAAACGCGCCCGTACGAAAGTATGCACACCTGATCCCAATCTACTTAGATTTTTTTTCTTAGCCGAGGGTCCAAACAGAAACTACGTGGATATGTATTACGTATAGCAAGCAAACAGATGTCGGTCACGCTTGCTTTAAATATGCCGGTCCCGTAAAAAAAGGACAAGGATGCCAGGGTAGTAATGCTACACCTACACTTACGGTCATACTTTTACGGAAATTTGTTACAGGTTGAGGTGTCATATATGCAGCCATCGGGGGCAGATTTTTAGGAACAACCGTCTCTATTTCTTCGAATCCCACGTCCCCACGTCTGGTCAGTAACATTGGCCGTGTAGAATTTCCGCGGATGGACAGTTGGAGGCGCATGGAAAGAAGACGGAAAATCCCTCCAAAAAAGAGACGGGAAAGGAAAGGCGTGCGGGTGGCAAGTCTGAATTTTTTAGAGTCCCCCCATATGTTGTCAACTGCATTTGGAACTCCCGTGCTTAACAGTCGAATGTGCCCCGCGCGTCGTCCGCTGGTTCTTTATCTTCTGTCTTCGCGCAACTTTTACATGTGCGATCGTATCTCTTACCAACCTTAAGAGCGTGACTATCAGTCTGTCTGAGACTAAAAACATATTTTAATGTCTTTCAACTTAAGACACTAGATCCTTTGGACAAATATGTATGGAATTGGCTCCCTGCTATTGGCACTGCTGGTGGCTTAATAGTGGGAGTTAACTTGGATTCTTTTGAGGTTTTGAGCTGGGAGAACTTCCAATATCGTGTCACTACTTTGATTAGATGTAGAAAAAGTGATACTATTTTAAGGTACATTTCTGTCTCTGGAACTGCTTACGAAGAACACAAACTTGAGTTCATTAATGAGCTCCATAATGTTTTCTCTAAGTGGGCTGGCCCCACCCTGATTGGAGGGGATTTCAACCTCATTAGGGATGTGTAGGAAAAAAGTAATGGTGATATTAATCAGCACTAGGCTAACCTCTTCGACCAATAGATTTGGTCTAATTGAGATTAGAAATTCAGGTAGAAAATTCACTTGGGCCAATAACCAGGATGAGTTGATTATGGCAGTCCTTGATAGAGCTTTTGTCACAACTTGCTGGGAGACTTTATACCATGCAACAAATGTAAAAGCCCTGCCCAGGATAGGCAGTGATCACACCCCTTTGGTCCTTGACTCTGGAGCTATAAAGATTCCAAAGGTCAAGATGTTTAGATTTGAGAAATGGTGGCTTAAGATAGAAGATTTTGACCATCTAGCCACTAGAGCTTGATCTACACCGTGCCTCCATAGGTGGCAGTTCAAGGTTAGAAATTTTAGGAGAGTGGTTAAGGGCTGGTGCATTAATACTGAAGGTGTCCAAAATACCCTCAAGCAACATCTAGTTGCAGAGTTTGACCTATTAGATGTCTTGTATGAATCTCAGTCTCTCTCCCCAAATGCCAAGTCAAGGATGAAAGAGATTTCTACTGAATTGGCTGGGAATTGGGGCAGAGAGGAGGTTAAGGCTAGACAAAGCTCTAGAGAGATGCAATTTCTAGAAGGGGACGGGAATACATCCTACTTCCATTCTCTGGTTAACCAGAGAAGAAGGAAAAAGCTATTACTTCTCTGGAGGGGCCTTCTGGTCCTGTAGAAGACCCTAAAGATATTCTAGATATTGCCCTTAGTTATTATAAGAATCTCTTTGGGCAGGAAGATAGAATTAGCATTGACATTTTGGATAAATTTTGGGACCTTGATGATAAGATCACTAGGGGCCAAAATGATTTCCTTTGTGCTGATTTCACTGAACGCCCTGATGGTCTTTCTGTCCTGTTCTACCAGCATTTTTGGGACCTTATAAATGTGACCTGATTGCTATGTTCAATGACTGGACATGTGATTTGGACCTTTACAGGCTCAACTTCTCTCTCCTTACATTAATTCCAAAGGAGCCTGGTATTTTTAATATACAGAAGTTCAGACCTATTGCTCTAACCAGGTGTAGTTTTGATTTTGTTTCTTCTAAATGTGCAACTAATAGGCTTAGGGTAGTATGTGAATCCTTGATCTCTCCTAACCAAACTGCTTTCATCAAGGGGAGATATATCCATGAGAGTGTTGTTCCTGCTCATGAAATTATTCATGATGTGGTGAAAAACAAACAATCTGCATTTATCTTTAAGCTGGATTATGAGAAATCCTATGATAGAATAAATAGAAGATTCCTCATTAGAGTCATTGAATCTAGAGGTTTTAACCCCAAATGGTTGGTCTGGTTAGTTCTTTGTTTGATTTTGGCTCTATTGGGGTTAGGATTAATGACATCAATAGTGACTTCTTCATTGCTAGTAGAGGAGTTAGGCAGGGGGACCCTATTTCACCTATACTTTTCAACCTCACTGCTGAAGTTTTCACCAAAATGCTTAAGAAATCTGCTTAGTGTGGCCATATTACTCGCATCCTTACTAGTTTAGACCCTGCTGGGGTTGTTAACATGTAATATGCAGATGATGCCCTCCTCTTCATGTCCAATGACTTGGAAAAAATCTAGGAATTTTAAGTGGCTCCTCTCCTGCTTTGAACAAATGTCTGGCACGAGGATTAACTTCCACAAGTGTGACATGATCCCAATTAATGTTGATGAGGAGCAAGCACATGCCTTTTTCCAAACCCTTAGTTGCAAGATTGGACACTTTCCCCTTAAGTACCTAGGGGTTCCTCTCCATTATTGTAAGCTAAGAAAATAGGATTTACAACCTTTGGTGATAAAATCCTCAAGCAGGCAGGAGGCTGGAGAGGGAAGCTCCTTAATCATGTTGGTAAGCTTGAGTTGGTAAGGAGTGTACTAGCCAGCATTCATGTATATTTGATGAGTGTGATCAATTTTCCCAAGTGGGCTATCTCCCTGATTAACTCCCAGATGGCACATTGTCTGTGGGATAATTATGAAGGGCACTTTATATATCACTTGGCCCATGGGGTTTGGTCTCTCAGAGAAAGTGTTTTGGAGGGCTTGGTGTCCCTAATCTAGATGATCTAAAATTTGCCTTTTGTCTTCTTGGGTCAAGAGATACCACCTAGATGACAATAAGCTCTGGACCACAAGTATGAGGTCAATAACCCCCAATATTTTCTGCTGCAATAGTGCTGGTGTGTCTCCTTTTTGGAAAGGAGTCCTTTGGTAAGCCAAAGCAGCAAAACTGGGTTACCAATGGAGAGTGGGTAATGGTAGAAAAATTAAGTTTTGGGAGGACCATTGTTTTGGTTCTTCCAGTTTATCCATTCAATTTTGGGACCTTTATGTGCTAGTTAATGAGAAATCTATTTCGATTGCTGATGTTTGGGATGGAATGCAGTTAAAAGTTACATTTAGAAGGTGTTTTGACCAGCTTCTACTGCAATCATGGTTTGAGATTTAACAAAAAGCCAAAACTCTACACTTTAGTGTAGAAGAAGACTGTTTGTTGTGGAAATAACTCAAAACACCTGTACACCGTCAAGTCTTTCTATGTTGTTGTCAATTTCAGAGGTACTACACCTGTTAACATTGATGCTTTGTGGAAAACTAAAGTCCCTCCCAAAGTTGACTTTTTCCTCTGGCATGTTGTCCATAACAGAATCCTCACTAGAGATAATCTTGCTAAAATACAAAAAATAGGGGATTTGACCTGTCTATTCTACAGTGAAGTTGAATCCGCTGAACACCTTTTATGTGATTGTGTTGTGTCACAACTGGTTTGGCCATCATTGCAGAGTATGACAGGTTTCCTGGAGATCCCTTTTTCCCTGGAGATGATCATAAATATTGGCCTGATAAGAATATTTCTGCAGATGCTCTTTCTGCAATCTCCTGTGTACTCTGGACTATATGGCTGGTAAGGAACAATATTCTCTTTAACCACTCTCCCTGGTTTGGAATGCAGGTGATATGACGCAGAGCAGCCTCACTCCTTGCTCAATGGAGCATCCTATTTGCAGAGGAAGAAAACGAGAAGGTGCTGAGGGTGGTGTCAACCATGGAGCACCTAGCTCGGGCAGCCCCCTCATTATCTTGGGATCCTGGCTTAATTTGGAGAAGCCTACTGGAGCTAATCTGGTTCTCACAAATGACACAAGCTTAGCCAATCTACATGACTGGAAGACTAACGCATAGGAGTTAGATCTGAAGCTCAATTAAGAATCTCTTATGATGGTGGAGGATGGCCAGGTGCTCAAGATCCTAGATCGCCTTTGATACCACCGGGCTGCCATCTCTAGTCTCCCTTGTGTAGTTTGTGGTTTGATTTATGTTTTGTTGAACCTGTCTGTAAACTCCATGTCCGTCCTGGCTCTCGGAGTAGCTAGCATCTGTGTGTAGTGGGTGTTTGCAATTACTTCTCTGGGGCTATCGTTCTGTTGTCACCCGTGTGTTCTATTAGTTGCTATAAACTTGGTTTCGTTCTCTTAATGGTAAGGGAGTTGGGGCGATGCCTCCTTTTTCAAAAAAAACATTAAGAGCGTGAACATGTGTGTCTGTATTCATCCTAACATTCCTTGCTACTCTCTCATTCCATATTAGATGACTCTCTTATAGATGTATCTAGTATTGAAATATTTCTAGATACATCTATGTGGGAGTCATCTAATATGGAACAGAGGGAGTACAACGGAAGAGCACGAAGAAGCCGAATAGGGGCGCACGAACCTCCACCTTCATGGCACGGCAATTCACTCCATAATGTGCCACCGTCGGCCCATTACGTCCTCCGCACACACACCGGTAGCTGGCTACCTTCCCTCGTGGCCTCTAGTGCGTCGCGTGTCACTTCTCCTCGAGCTTTACCGTGCACGAAGTGCCCAATAGCACGCAATGGCCATGCCCGGGACGGGGTTCATGCTCGTTGTACCTGAGCATCTCCTTCAAGAACGCGATACGACTATCCATGCTAGAGAGAGCGGAAACTGAAATGAGGAATTTGAGTGTACATGGTTTGATTTGTTCCGAGGGACTCGGTTTCTTCCCCTCTCTAGCAGCTATAGTACCTTGAGAGTCGTTTGGAGATTTCCGGGCCAATCAAACGCCCTTCTCGCCGACGTTGCTGGCTGGGAGTGGATTAGGAGCGCCGGTGTAAGGTCTGTAGATAGTACCCAAACTAGTAGTAGTAGTAGAGCTTTGAGTTGTTCTTCTTTATCCTTCGTGGTGCTTGGCGTAATGCCGTGGAGGTTTTGATGGCCGGCGCACCCGAGTTGCGACTGGTTACCGGCGGTGTGTTCTCTCCTGTCCGTGGAGCTCCGAAGGGCGGAGTCGGTAGTGGTGGGTGAGCAACCTTCAGATCCTCCTCTAAATAAGCTCAATGTCTGGGCTGCAGATCTGGAAGTCCTAGATTGTTTCCTAGCTCGTGCTGGGGAAGATTCATCGTTGCTCGTTGCTGGCCACCAAGGAGGTGGCACACAAGGCTGGTGGTGTGATTCACATGTTGTTAGAGCCGGGGAGCTAGGCCCAGCTGCTGCATGTTCAACAACTTGGTTGTCCTCTTCCTTGTCTTGTGCTATTGGGAAGGTATCACACAACGATGTGGCAGCTGGTTCTACCTCCTATTGTGTTGCTACCTGCTTCTGCCCAACGAATGTGGAGGAATTTTTTTGCATCGAGGAAGATGGTACATCTTTGGAGATTGATAATTTATGGATTTATGTTGAGGAGCAGTCGTCTCTATTTGCTGCGTTGAGGTCACATGATAATTCCGAGTCAAGCTTGGTGTTGCAGGTTTTCTTGCACATGAGTGCTCGCATCTTCTCCCATGTTCCTCATTGTTCAGCTCAGCTTGGAATTGTGGTGCGACGTAGGTGCTCTACAAGATGCGCTCCACATGATGAATGGTGAAAGCGCAAATTTACCTAAATCTTATTTTGAGGGTAACAACACAAGTATATCTATTTATGTGTGTTGATGTTTCAGGGTCAACTGACAAAATTACTAATGGCGGTCTGGTCTTCAAAAAGGTCAAAGAGATCTACATGCTTAGAAGTTGCTGGAATTAATTCCACACCGGAGTCTCCAGTCCCCCAGACCGGAGCCTCCGATGTCAGGAATGTCCTGCGAAGAAGAAGATTCGAGATAGTGGTGTCCCCCACTGGACTCCCTCCGGAGACTGTGCGGAGACTGCTCGGAGTCTCCGGGGCACAAGGCCGGAGTCTCCGAACTCCCGACAGTTTCCTTGCGCTCAACGCACCATAGACAACGTCTATGTTAAGGAGACAAGTTTCAACGGAAACTCTGTGGAGTCCCGGCCTGGCCGGAGTCTCCGGCCCCTAAAGAATTTCCCGCGCCGAGTCAAGATGGTGTCACCCACTGGCATCGGTCCGGAGAGTGTCTGGCCCTCAGGAGAAAGTGCGGATACTTTTCAGACTGGAGTCTCCGACCTTCACATGGGAGTCTCCGACGTGACTTTCGCAGAAAAGCTCCAAACGGCTAGATTTTGGGATTGGGGTAGAAATACCCCATCTCCTTCTTCTTCATCTAGCTAGCTCGTCCAGAATTGATTCCCCCATTGCTAGAGCTCACCCACCAAGCTAGATCTCCCAATCCTTCCCACCAAACTTGTTGATCGTCGAAGGATTAAAGGAGAAGGCCCCGATCTACGTCTTCACCAATCGGTTTTCCATTCCCCCCCTCATTTGTTTGAGGGGAACTAGTCTAGGCTTTCCTTGTGTGGAAAACCTAGACCTCATTTCTAATCTTGGTGATTCTTGGTGATTGTTGGGAGCCCCCAATTTGGTTGTGTGTGTGTCCCAAGCTTGTTGTAAAGGACTCGATTCCCGCCTCAAAGGGGATCATTAGTGGAAGGTGGACTAGGCCTTTGTGGCGGGGTTCATTGGAGAATAGGGTGAGGATTTTTTTGCATTGAGTAGGCCTTCGTGGAGAAACTCACATCCCTCCAACGATACATACTCCCTACACAAGGAGGAACTCGAGAATACATCATGTCTCCGCGTGCTTTCGTTATCAGTTACCTCGTTCCCTCTCCTTTACTTTGTGCTTGTATTGTGTTTGTTGTTATTCTCGTCATTTAGGTAAATTCACCTAGTTGCATATTTAGAGAATTTACCTTTGTGTCAAGCCTTAATTTGAAGAAAAATTAAAATTGGTCGTAGCACCTATTCACCCCCTCTAGGTGCCCATAATATCCGTTCAATTGGTATCAGATCCCCAGCTCTTATTTTGGGCTTAACCGCATAAAAGTTTTAGTATGGACGATGATCCGGAAGTCACCAATTCCGCGTCACAAGTCACTATGGATGATCTCAAGAGTTGCAAAATTCCCTGACCTTATCCATGGATGTCAAAAATTTTGAGTTGCGAACTCTCTTGTTGCAACTCATGAAAGCCAAGGAATCGGAGACTTCCACTTCATCTCCTCCGTACGAAATTCCGGGGGGTGCTAAAGATGGGGATAATGGTGGACAACCTAAAAGTGATCCCCCTAAGAACTCCACTTCCAAAGGTACGGAAGAGAAGGGAGATTACCACTCTATCGAGGGACAGTACTCTCTCGATCCTCCCGTTCCACATCCTCATATAATCCCGAGAGGAGATCATCCTAAAATTGATGCACATACTTTTGATCAATGGCAATATTATATGACAACTCACTTGAACTATTCTTGTATTGATATTTGGAGGGTCACTCGAGATGGATACAAGCCTCATGACCCCAAGAACTTGACAAGAAGAGAAGCCGTAGATTGTCAACTCAACTACACCGCCTTGTCCATGATTCAACAAGCCGTGGGTCCAAACCACATGCATCGTCTTCAACAATATTCCACCGCCAAAGAAACATGGGATGCACTTGTCGTCATGTTTGTGGGAAATGAAAGCATGAAGAGGAATAGGTATGATACCTTGAGAAATGAGGCCAAAGGGTTCTACATATACGATGGTGAGATCCATGAAGACATGTACCGGAGGCTCAAGACTCTTTCCACCGCCTTCAATGGTGTTGGTTCCACTCATATTGATGATGCTTGGATCAAGAGGAAGTATGTGAGTGCTCTCATGCCTTTTGAGCTCACGGTCTTGATGGAAGACATGACTATCCATCTATTCCCTCAACCCAAGTGATGCAAGAGATGTGCTCCTTCCAAGTGCAAACCAAGAATTCTCTTGACAATCGTGCTCGTGCTATGCGAATGCACAAGAGAGGAAGGAGCGAGTTTGCAGCGAGCGGAAACTAGAGCTCCCAACTCTCTCCCGTAGGTGTTCTACAGCGATTCGAGGAGAAGGAAATCGAGATGGGGCCAATGGAGGTCACGAGTGTGATCCTAGGAGGCTCACAGAGCTAGTTGACAAGGCTTTGAACTCGGGCAGGCGACCCAGGTGTCGGAACACGGGGGACGTGTCACGTGTGTCCTGGGCGCCATGGCCAGCTCATGGGAAAGGAGGAAGGGGACAAGGAGAGGGGGAGGGGCTCTACCAGAGAGTTCACATGATGCAGTATGAGCCTTGTGGCGCAATGGTTGTTTCTGGTTTGGACAGAGAAGGTGGAGTGAGAAGGAGGGGGTGATCACCATCCTTTTCCACTAGTTGGTGGCTTGGAAAGAGAGGGGTAGGAGTTGGTAGACCATGTCCAGGGTGTTGAGGGACTAAATTCCATTGTCTAGGTGCAGGAGAGAGGAAGGGAAAGAGATAGGGATGACCAGAACACACATGAACTCAAAGGTGGTCTAAAAGAGCAGGGATGGTTTTTGGTTGTTTTCCCCAAATCTTGAACAGAACATGATAGTGAAATTATTCCTAGAGGATAGAGGATAAAAATGGAGTCGAGGGGTGGTGGTCTCACAAAATTTTGAAAATATTTGTTTCACAAAATTTTGGAAATTCAAAAATGGAAGAAACTATTGTTAAATGTTTTCTCCAAAATTTTCCACACAACTTGCAATTTTTTTGTATAAATAAGTCCCACATGACCATAGGCATGTTTGGTAAATTTTCCAAGATTTAAGGAAATACTTTTATTCACAAAATATTTAAAAGTCCATTTTTGGCCTTTTCGAAAATGAAAAATAATAAATAGTAAAAAGCTTTTAAAACAAATATTTTTGATTTGGGATGAGATAGTATATAATGTAGGTCTCAAAAGTGATTTTTACTAAATAACTCTTTTGAAAATATTTGAGGCACCAAGTGAAAAAAGGTGAAAACAGGAGTTTATTTAATAGGCGAAACACCGTGAGAGAAGAATAATTAAATGCCCATTGAAAACAAATGGACCACATGGATATGATATATAAGTCATGAAGATAAAAAGGGTAGGTTTATGGAGCTTGAAAATAACAAGGAGTGATTTTTAGTAACATAGACAAAGTGCATCAAGATAACATGGATATGATCAATATTTAGGGATGCCTTCTAAAGGACTTTGAAAGATGATACCAAAGTGTTCCAATATAAAAATTAACAACTTGGATGGATATTATAGTTATGAACCATGATATCCATGAATGTGCATTGATGAATAGATTAAGATTGGACATAGAGGCATGTCTCCAAAATTAGAAGTTTTAAAGAAAACAAAAGATGAGATAGACATAAAATGGAATATGATATTGGTACCTGGTCTTGTTATTCATAGAGTTTAATCATTTAAAACAACATACATTCATATTCAAACAGGTACAATAACTTCAAAGAGAACACATGGAAAGATCACACATTAAGCACGGAAAATAACAAGACAAACAATATCACTCAAGCAACTGAGTTCTTCAATTTAATTTCCAGGATGTTTTCGCAAGTGTTACTTGGAGGTAGTGATCAAGACATACCATGAAAAGTGAATTTTAGAAACTAGTTCAACTCATAGCTTGTTATTTCGAATATAACTGAAGAAAAACACAGGGGTAATATAGTCCCCACTTATATTTTTTGCAAAAGATAAAGTGAGATGTTTTTTTTGGGAATACTTGTAAAGACATCTTGGTTGAAAACATGTAGGATGATTTCCGACAAAATACTCTTCACATAGTTTGGAAAAATAGCTTTTTGTTTTCTAAAAAACTTGGCCTTTGGGTAGTTGTTAAAACCAAATCATTTTCAAAAGTGTTTGGACCAAATAAGTGGATAGATGAAGGTGATAAGTTTTCTTGCCATGACTTGATCAAAAGGGTTAAGTTTTAAGAAGGTTATGATCATTAGTTTTATTGTTAGGTGTTAACAAAATCAAACACAAAAACAAGAAAATATAAATGAAACAAGCATACGTTAAACCTTTCAAAAAGTTTTCGTTGGCCCTGATTTTTGGGTTATTGAAAACAAGTTTTCCTGTCTTCCAAAAATTGGGCTGCTACAGTTATATTTATTGCTACAGTTAAGTGCAACAGCAAGAAAAGAAAGATGATAGTTCGAAATATTACTAGTGTTTTCCCTACAAAGAACACTAGTAGCAAGATAATAAGTGAAGTATCCCATAGCAGGGAGTTGAATATTCCTTATCTTACCGTGCTGAGCTATGCAGTCATCATCATTAGTAACTCCTCAATAGAGCTCCATCAAATCAATGGGTCTCTCCTGAATATTCCTCGTCGTCCCAGACGTGTTGATACCTATAATGGTGCAAAAGTTTTCCATGGTCATGGAAAAATGTCTACCATAGATCTTAAATGCAACTCATGGGTCATATTGTGAGTTATGGAAGGAAAAACTCTCAACAATTTTTTTTGTTAGAATATCATATTGGGGGGCCTTCATCATTCATGTAGTTATTTAATCCAACCCTTTCAACCAGCATCAAAAAGTAATCAAGTATGCCTGCACCACTTAAAAATGTATAGCAAGGAAAAATAGATGGATGAGCAATTCCATCGTCTCCCGCATTGTCGATACTCGGTGCAATGAGATACTCATTGTAAGATGGTCTAAGAAGAGTATATGAGCATGAGGGCCTTTTCCTCCTAGGTGCATCACTCTTAAAAAATTCTCCAAAGTTGTAGGTGTCCATTTCTGAAATTTTTAACAATCATCACAAAAATTGATTTCAAGCAACTAAATGATGGAAACTACTATAGAGACTTGTAGGAGAGCTAAACATGCATAAAAAATAAATTATTTCAAATCAAATTAAGAATGCAAACTCACATAAACTATCACCTACTGTACCAAAATACTCAAGAAATACGCCATTAAACAAAATTCTACTTGGATAATCGGAGGAGTCACATACCAGAGAGCAAATGGTCCAAATTTCAGCAACAAAGATGGGTTGAGCAAGGAGATCAAAAAATTCTCGAGGAAGAACAACAAGAACTCGGGTTCCAGGGACATTTTTGAGTTTGGGTGAGAGAGAGCACTGTTTGGCAAGGAGGAGAGGAAGTGGGGGGCCAGGGGCCCCACACCATGTGCTGGCGCGCCTAGGGAGCTTCCTGCGCCACCATGTGGTGTGCCTGCATGATGGGTCCCCTGGGGTGCCCCAGATGCCTCTCTGCCTCATTTTTTACGTAAAAATTTATTATAATTTTTCTGGAATTTTTCGAGAAACTTTATTTTCGAGGTATTTTCAGAATTTAATAATTAATTATAAGCCTGGAAAACGATTATGGAATGTTGGAAAACAGAACCAAAACCAATTCTATAGAGGTTCTAAGACATTCTAATGTGTGAATACCCAATGAAAACAAAGGTGGAAGTGGTGAAAACAAAGTTATGGGTGGTGAAAACAAACATAACATGGTGAAAATAAAAGTATCACTATGAAAACAAAAGTATGGATGGTGAAAACAAAGGTACGAATTATGAGAACATGTGCAGCATGATGAAAACAAAGATGGGTACGGTGAAAACAAAGGTCGGCATGGTGAAAACATAGTGAAAACATTGTTTTCCTTCATTTCAAATCACTTTATTAACAATGTTGATCAAGTCTTGTTACCAACACAATTTTTATAAAGAAAAACTTTGTATATCACTAAATTATTATGTTACCTCAAGTTTGATAGACATAGTACCAATCATAATAATTTCATATTCTTTTGGTGGCTTTGGAATAGGACAATAGAATTCTCCAATCTTGATGGTCTCAATATTTTCAATTGAATTTAGACCATATTTTCTATCAATCTTCTTGGGAAAATAAACGGTGTGCTCTTTATCATTGACATTTAATGTTACTTTTTCTTGGTTGCAATCGATAAAAACCCCTGCAGTGTTAAGAAAAGGTCTCCCAATAATAATAGACATATTATCATCTTGAGGCATTTCCAACACAACAAAGTCAGTTAATATCAAACAATTATTAGCCACTTGAACATGAACATTCTCACATATACCAATAGGAATAGCAGTAGATTTATCATCCATTTTCAGATATATATCACTGTGTATTTTCCATAGAGAGTCTCATAGAGCAGTTCTAACATAATTATTTTTAATGGAACATGGAATAGTGGGTATAACAGGATCTCCAAGCTTCTTTGGGACCTTACCATTGAAAGAGTAATTAGCAAGCACAGTAGAAATTTACTCATTAGGAATCTTCCTTTTGTTAGAGACAATATCTTTCATATACTTTGAATAAGGAAGCAGTTTAATAGCATCAGTCAAAGGAATTTGCAAAAACAAAGGTTTCATCTACTCAGAGAATTTATTATAATGTACTTCTTCCTTTGATTTAAGTTTCTTATTAGGAATACCCAAGGTTCTATTTCTTTACCATGTTTATTAGTAATGAAATCCTCCTTAGTGTACTTTGCAGTTTTAGTTTGCTTATCAGGTCCAACTTCAGTTTCTTCTTTATGAGAAGCATCACTTTTATCATTACCACTTTCATTTTCAACATCAGAAATAGATATACTATTAGGATCTTTAGTAGGTTCAAGAGATTCTACAACAATTTTATGTTTCTTATTCTTTTTCTTAGAAGAAGTACTATTGTTTTTAGGTTGTTGAGAATCTTGTTCAATTCTTATAGGATGACCATCAGGAAACAAGGGATCCTGAGTAGAAACACCACTTCTAGTAATTATTTCATAAACATGTTTTTCTATATAAGCATTAGCTAGCAAATCTTTTTGCACCTTAGTAAGTCGATCAATTTGAGTTTAAGCCATATGAAAATGTTTAACAAGCATTTTAACATCATTAGAGGTTCTCTCAATAATACCGTGCAAATTATCAATAGCTCTACAGTTTTCCATTAGATGAATCTACATCCTCATATTAAAATTATCTTGCTTAACAACATAATTAGCAAATACATCTAAGAATTGATCAGGTGGTTTAGAATAGGGAATGTATCTATTATCAAAATACTGGAGGGAGTGTACCTCAACTATGGATGGGAGAGGAATTGGCTTACATAATTCTTCTATATGTGGTAAATTCTTCATATCCTCAGATTTAATACCCTTCTTTTGAAGAGATTTCTTGGCTTCCCTCATCACTTCATAATTTAAAACAACCATTCCCCTCTTCTTGGGTGTTGGTGTAGGTGTTGGTGTAGGCTCAGGTATAGTCCAGTCATCACGATTCTTGCTTATATTAGCAAGTAATTCGTCAGCTTCTTCTGGAGAACTTTTCCTGAAAACACAACCAACACAACTATCTAGGTATGTCCTAGATTCAACAGTTAGTACATTATAAAATATATCTAGGATCCCATTTTTAGGTAATGGATTCCAAGGGCTAGCTCCTTTTAAAGAACAAAACCTTGACCAAGATTCAAGCAATTTTTCTTCTTCAATTTGCTTAAAGTTTAAGATTCTTTGCACATAAACATGTTGAACACTAGCAGGATAATATTTCTGAAAGAAAGCATTATCCAAACCAATAGGACAAGTAATAGATCCGAGTGACAAATTGTTAAACCATAGCTTCATCTTTTAATGAGAAAGGAAAAATCTTAGCAACAAAATAAGTGTGTTTCTTAATATCATAAGAAAATAAACTACTCAAAGATGAGAGCTCATTCATATGTTCCATAGCACTTTCATTTTCAGTACCACAAAAAGTTTCTTTCTCAACAATAGATATGTAAGATAAATAGAGAGAAATCATAATCCTTATCTTTAATGTATATGGGAGATGTAGCAAATCTAGCATCAGGAGAAGATTTATATTTAACAACATGTCTTGCAAGAATACTCTTACGAGAACTTGCACTAGTAGTAGCTTGATCTTCTTCAATAAAGTCATCATTAAGTTCAATATAAGTTTCATCGAGATCATCACTAAACTCAGGTGAATTAACAGGTGTACTAGCATTTTCAACATGAATTTCAATATTTTTAATTTGTTTAGATTTGGCAATTGTAGCATCCAGGAAAGGACCTAGTGAACCAATATCATCAAGCACAGTAGAAGCATCATCAAAAGCATCAGAAGCATTTTCAGACTCAGGAGAAGTAACAATGTGTGTAGCATGTGGTGGTGTAAGAAGCTTAGTCATTACAGATGTTTAATGAAGAGCAATAGAGGTGTTCAGAGTTGTACCTCTCCTTGTAGTGGATGGTAATATGGGGACCTTCCCATCACGAGTTTTTCCCATGATGAAAATCTTGTAGCAAACAATATCACGTTCAAGTGAGCAAATAAATAAAGCTATGTTCCCCGGCAATGGCGCCAGAAAATAGTCTTGATGACCCACTAGTATAGGGGATCGCAACAGTCTTCGAGGGAAGTAAAACCCAAATTTATTGATTCGACACAAGGGGAGCCAAAGAATATTTATAAGCCTTAACAGATGAGTTGTCAGTTCAGCTGCACCTGAAAGTAGACTTGCTCGCAACAATTTATCAGTGGTAACAGTTTTATAACAACATGAGTAGTAAAATAACAGCATGAGTAAAATAGTAACATCAGGAGTAAAATAGAAACAACTGTTGCAATTCTGGAAAACGGCAGGATTAAAGTACCATAGGCATAGGCAATGGATGAACCAGCGTTGCATGGATAAGATAGTTCATGTCATAATAATAACATGGGCATTTTAGATAGATGATAATATAGCATCCAAGTTCTAGGAAAACCATGGGCATGTGTTCCAATTTAGTCCTACGTGCTCGCAATGAGAAACTTGCACAACATCTTTTGTTCTACCAGCCCGTTTGCAGCGGGACCTCAAGGGAAACTACTGGTAATTAAGGAGCTCCTTTTAATAAATCACCAACAAAGCAGTAACACTCCCTGAACACATGTGATCCTCACATCGCATCCATACCCTCCGGTTGTCCCGATTATTGTCACTTCGGGGCCTCGGGTTCCGGACAATGACATGTGTAAACAACTTCAGATATGATCAAGAAACATAATTATACTCATGAAAAAAATGACATGTTTAGATCTAAGATCATGGCACTCGGGCCCTAGTGACAAGCATTAAGCATAAATAGTTGCAACAATGATATATAGCACTAACAACAGATACTAGGCACTATGCCGAAACAATCTAGCATTATTACATGATCGATCTCATCCAATCCCTACCACCCCTCTTAGCCTACATCAGGGATTACTCACACATGGACGGGGAATCATGGATGGTTTGTGGAGAAGTGGTGGCGGTGTCGACGGCGATAATCTCCTTTGAATCCCCGTCTTGGCAAGGTGCCAGAACAAGAACTTCTGATCCCTGAATCGGGTTTAGAGGCGGAGGCGGCGCTCGGGTGTGTTTCTCTAGAATATGACAAACCCCCTGATGTTTTAGGGTTATAGGGCTTATGTAGTCGAAAGCGGAGCCCAAGGGGGTGCCTGCGGCAGCCACACCACCAGGCGGCGGGGCCTAGAGGGGGCCACGCACAGGGGTGGTGTGGGCCCTTACTTTGCCCCCCTCCAGGTCTCCTTCTGGCTCCAGGGGTCTTCGGGTGAAATATGGTCTTTGGGATCCTTTTCGGGCGATTTCCTGAAAGTTGATTTTTCAGCACAAAAACAAGACACCAAGGTAATTCTGCTGAAAACAGCGTTAGTCCGTGTTAGTTGCATCCAAAAATCATGAGTTTAGAGGGAAACAATAGCAAAAGTGTTAGGAAAGGGAGATATGTTTTGGACGTATCTAGCCCCCGGATCGCACCGGGGCGAACCACGAGAACCACCCCTCCATCAACTGCCCATTCAACGCTCGAGCCAAACGGGGTAAGTTTGGCACGACACCTATGAGGACTTCAGAAATCGTAAAGGAAGAGGTTTCCGAGATGCTTATCTTTCCGGGTCTTTCTCCGGTTGACCACCGGGAGCGGGCCTTCATGGACAGACGCCCAACCACGCATTGTGCTATCCACAGGCGCGGCACCGTACTTCTTCTTCCATCCGCTAGAGGACGAGCACTGCGCTCCCATTTTAGGGAAGTAGAGGGACGGGTATCTCTTTTTATCGGTCTCGGTCGCCTTGACAGGGCGGTCCCTTGCCCTTGATGCTACAGAGGTGGTCAACTCAGGCGATCTCAGCCAATGACACGTCCTCCGCCCGAGCGCGTGATACGTCAATTTTGCATCACTATTTTATATTACAATTTTCTGTTAACCATCGATATATTTCATATTATGATGCATTAATTATGTTATATTATCTTATTTTGCATGTTTGATAATTATTGGAGAATAATCACCGGGACCAGAAATCAGCCCAAAAAGCACCGTCAAGATACCCTATTTTCGAAGACCAGAAGAAGAAGTGGAACATCGGAGGATTCTTAGAATGTCATAAGAGGGATCCAACCACGAGGAGAGCCCACTTTGGCCGCACTGCCACGTGGTGTGGCCACCCTGGCCCATCACTGGCCGCCTCCTTTCGCGTACTTCATCCCCGGGAAACCCTAAGCCCTACAGAACCATTGAAGAAATAATGCTCCGCCTCCTCGGGGCGGAAAACAACAAAGAGAGAAAATCTCTTTGGCAAGGAGAAATATGTCGGGGATATTCCTTCCCGGAGAGGGGAAATCGTCGCCATCGTCAACGTCATCGCTCCGGGCATCATCAAGATCATCATCGTCATCGTCCTCACCACCAGCACCATCATCCTCACCGTCCATCTCCATCCCGCTGTAACAATTAGGGTTCTATATCGTTGTTTTCCACTAGATCTCTCTCCTGGCGTGGATTACTTGTTAGTAGTTTATGCTTACGAGATTTATCGGTGTTTGCACTTTATGACCAGATTGTTATTCATCATTATAGTAGCTTTGATTATGATCCATATGATGTCTTGCGAGTAGTTCGTTTAGTTCTTGAGGACATGGGAGAAGTCAAGATGTTAGTAGTGGAATTATGTTGAAGTAATATCTAATGGTTTGATATTTAAGTTGTGGTGTTATTCTTCTAGTGGTGTCATGTGAACATCGACTACATCACACGTCACCTTTATGGGCCTAGGAGGTTGCATTGTGTGTTTGGCTACTAATTGTGGAGTTTCCGGAATGACAGAAACCTAAACCCACGTTAGGAAACCTATGCGCGAGGGAGTGTAGGATCCCAGAGTTCAAGGTTGTGGTTAGATTTATCTTAATTACTTCTTCTAGTTGCGGATGCTTGGAAGGGGTTTAATCACAAGTATGTATTAGTCCTAGTTGGGCGGTGCATTAGCATTCACCCACACAACACCTATCGAAACAATAAATATTAATCAAGTGTATGAAGCAAAAGCACTTGACGAAGTTCCCATGTGTCCTCGAGAACGTTTAGTGATCATAAGTAAAAAAACCGGCTTGTCCTTTGCTCTAAAAAGGATTGGGACACTCTCTAAAATTATTATTACTGCCTTTTATTTACCCGCACTTTATTTATCCGCTATATTAAAAAACCACCAAAAACTTGTCTACTAGCGTCTAAAGTGAATCCTCTATCCAAACTGCTTGTAAACACCTTCTGCTCCTCATTGGGTTCGACACTCTTATTTATCGAAAGTAATACTATACACCCCTATACTTGTGGGTCATCAGCGCGTTCTTAAACCTCCCCACCACCTGAAAACAAGATAGCACGATTCCCATCCCAGGAGGTGCAACAGGATATCTCGGGTACCTTTTCTCTGCACATGAGACAGTGGCCCACTGAATGCTCCAGTCAGCATGGCAACGCCAGGGTCCCCGTCCAGCTTGCACCTTTCTCCATCCCATCGAAAAGACTTTTGGGTATCCTATTGGTGCGAGTTCAGCGAGCGTGCTCTCTTACACCGGTCATCGGGCGAGAGGTGCCGCCGCGTCGCCCATAGGGAGGTGCCGTGCTATCCCTCACGCGTCGAGTATTCTTGGGTCGTTTATGGCGTGGCATGCGGCGGATCGTCGTTGTTCCGTCGTCGACGCCCCGCCGCTCGCGGGAACACTTGGCAAAGTCGTCTAGTGACTTTGCCGGGCCCCCTACTCAGAGCAGTCGCCGCGAGTGGGCGCACTCGTCTTCGCCGAGCCACCCCGATTGTCGATGCCGGGGGGTGGCTACGGGCACATAGAGTCCTCAGGCCGGCCTTGCCACGGCAATGCTGCACGTACCCAGTCTTGGTGGACGACGTGACAAGCCACACCATGGTATGTGGGTCTTCTGCCGCCAGGAAACGGGGATCTTTCCGGAGGAGGCGCTGCGCCGCCTCCACCAAGGTCTTCGGTCTTTGATCTTGAGTTGGACTCTCTAATAGACCTAATAGCTCCATCTAATATGAGGGGGAGGGGCACTACAACCGATAGGCTGCTAATTATAGGAGAGCGTGCGCCCCCTACCTGGCACGCCAGATGTCGCGTGTCGAAACGCGGACAACGGGAGTGACCAACGTCCAGCTCCCTAATTTGTTTGGCAGTTGGGCGGAGGCAACCTTGGTCATAGCAGCCATATTGCTTCGATGGGAGGTGGGGCGGGATGTTCTAGACATGAAACATATTCTTACGTATGTTCAGGCCATCGCGAGATGGATCCCTACATCCTGCATGTCTGATTTGGAATTATATGTTGGTACAAGTGGCTTCATCTAAGGTGCTAGTGTGCTTCCCTCTATTTAATTCTATGCCTCCCGGGCCTCCCTTCTCCTATGCCTCTTCATACTAATATGCTTTTGTCCCTCTTTCCCCCACCGTGTCTGCTTTAGTGCATGTGTGTATCCTCCTCCCTATCTCTCTTCTTGGGCGTGTGTGTCATCTCTCTTCTATTTCAAACACTACCTTCTGTTGGCGGTGCTGCCGCATGCCTTCCACATGTCCATTGTTTCTGGGTACGTGCTGGGGGGTACAAGGAGGATAGCGCACCTCCTTGCCCACCTGTAACCAGGCACATGCCACAAGGCATCTTCCATATACGGGGCGGTGGGCCCCATAAAATAGGTGTCCCGCTCTTCCGGGGGAGATTTGCGCCCCTCCTCCCGACCGTCCATGTGCCAAGATTGGGTACCCCCTCTGTTGGGGTACCTATAGTAAGTAGTTGCTGCAAGTGGACCAATCCTTTTTAGCACAAAGGACAAGCCAATGGTACTTCTTATAATGGCTAAAACGTTCCATAGGACACATGGGAGGTTTCGTCTAGTTATTTTCATCATGTGTCGTTGATTAATATTTATCGTTTTGGTAAGTGTTATCTGGGTAGACCTATGCTAGTGCACAGTCCTATCCAAGATTAATGCACACTTACGATTACACTACTTTCAAGCATCCGCAAAAACAAGAAAGTAACTTAGACATAAATCTAGCCATAGCAAAAAAAAACTCGTGGTATCTACTACTCCCTTATGTGAAGTATTGCAAACCGGGGTTTAGGTTTCTGTCACTCCAGCATCCCACCATAAGCAATCCAACACACAATGAATTCCTCGAGGACCTTAAAAAGGTGCAATGTTATTTAGTCGACATTCACATAACACCACTAGAGAAATAACAACATAACTTAAATATCAAACCGGTAAATATCACTCAACAAAACATGACTACTACTAGCTAGACTTCTCCCATGTCTTCAAGAACTAAATGAACTACTCACACCACATCATATGGTACATGATCAGATTTGATAAATGGATGAATAACGGTCTGGTCATAAAGTGCAAACATCGATAAATCTCATAAGTATGAACTATAGACAAGTAATTCACACCGAGAGAGAGAGAGAGAGATCTAGTGGAAAACAACGGTATAGAACCCTGATTGTAAAGAGGGATGGAGGTGGATAGTGCGGATGCTGGTGATGATGGTAAGAAGGCTGAATATGATGATTTGTTTTTGAATGGAATGCGGTAGGGGAAGCCCCTACAATGTTTTTTGAAAATAATAAGAACCCAAATCTGCATTCCTGAGGATTTGAACCTGGGTGGCTGGGTTGTACATCCACTTACCTAACCAAGTGAGCTAGGCTCACTTCTTATGAATATGATGATCTTGATGATGCCTAGTGTGATGATGCCATGACGGTGACGGTGGTGATGATTTCCGCCCTCTGGGAAGGAATTTCCCGGCGGAACGTGTTTCTTCTCTCTATTGTTTCCGTTGCGAAGAGGTGGCAGAAAAAATTCAACGAAGTGCCTCCCCGATAATTTTAGGTCAAGGGGGTTAGGTACCTCGAAGGAGAGCTGTTGGAGGGGCCAAGGGTCCATTAGGCGCGGCCAGGAGGGAGCCCGCACCAGGGAGGCACTTGGCTCGCCTCTGGCAGCCCTTCAGTCCCCCCCCCCCCCCGGTAATTTCTGGCAAAACTACATTTTCTGATTTTCCTGATTTTTCTGACGTCCGGATGATGTCCTCTCTGACAGGTGCTTTTTGCAGCTGATTTTTTACTCTAATAAATAATTTCGTAAACTGTAAAACACATAGAAAACAACAAAATAACATAAGTATAGTTCTCTAATATGTAAAAATCAATGAGTAAGTGTCGAGACATCGTAGTAGTTTTCATAGATGGGGGTGCCATGAGACTACGGTAGAGACGTGGGGTAAGGGGATAGCGTAGTAACACGGAACACGGGATTTTACCCAGGTTCGGTACGTCGCGACAGTACGGCGTACCTACTCCTGCACTTCTCACTAATTGGGACTAAAGCCCGTTTAACAGGGTTACAATGTGAGGGTGTAGATCTAGCTACTCGGCGAGGATGAGCTTCTCGGCGAGTTGCGTAGAGCTTCTCTGTTGTGTCTAACTTGTTTTAATCTCTCTCCCGTCCGTCTTTATATAATAGCCGGGTTAGGGCTTACAGAATCAGAAACCTAGAAGACTACGTTTAACTTATAACTTGGAAAGCAAGGAATCCGTCTTCTCCTCCAAGCCAGATCACGCGGGCCGTGATCCGGGTTCTTCTAGAATCCGGCTTCTGCGCGTCGGACTACTGGGCCGCCTAATGGACCTAAGCCCATTACCATGTAGGCCACCCTGGTAGTCCGGCTCTTTGTCTACCATCTTCTATACCCCTATTCAGTATATATCCGACAGTAGCCCCCAGGAAGGATCAAAACTCTGATTCTCCGTCTTTCGTCAAATACATTTTGTCCGGGAAATCTTGATTCAGCAGTCTTGATTCTTTCTACTTTCCTTTTGAAGGAGATGGTAACATAAAACTCGGAACTCTGAAAATCCGGCTTTTCTTCTCGCGATCCTTCGCGGAAAAGGAATTTCTGACGTCAGCGCCTTAATCATGTTGACGCAAGCGACGCTTGGTTTCACGCGGGAAACCCTGCAACGTATCTCTGACAGATTCTCACGGGAAACGAGGAGATAGCCATCATTCCCCTGTCGTTTTATTTCCCGGATTTTCTGGCGAGCGACACGCGTCGAACATCCAACGGTCAAAAGAGCCGTTGGCACGTATCTAAACGGCTTTCCGGCTATAAATAGCCATCCTCGTCCTCATCGGAAACTTACCTCACTCCCCCACTGCCTACGCCATTGCTGCGAACGCGAGCTCGAGAGCAAAGCACTTGTCCCAGGCGCTCACCGCATCCAAGCACACCGAAACGCAACGCCACAAGATGGCCTCCTCGCCGTCATCGCCGACCCGCGCCGCCATCAACGAGCTGATTAGCGATCTGGATCCGCAGCCGGGATCGCCCAAGCTCACCGGCGACGTGCCGGAGAAGACCACGGCCTCCGCGGTGGGCGGAGAAAACACTTCCACCGCCGCGGACATAGCGACATCGAGTGCCGCGACAACCCCGCCGTTTGCACCTGAAACGGCGGAGGAAAAGATCGAGCTCCTCGGCGACGAACTCGCCGCCGCGGAGGCCGCCGCCGCCGCTGCCGCCAGAGCAGACGAGGAAGCGGAATCTGCAGGCAACTGGAGTGCCTGCAGTATTCCCCCGGCTCTCCTTCCAAACTTGGAAAAGGAGGGCCTGGTTCTTAAGAAGAAATGGCGGCTGCCAGAAGACGAGACCGAGCCTACGCCAAAATGGCGAAAGGGTCCTTCTCTGTTCCCACCTTCTTCGAGGTATGGGACTTCCACCTTCTTCCTTCTTCCTCCAAATCCTTTCTCACTACAACATCCAGCCCCATAACCTTCCTCCCAATTCCATCCTCTACATGGCCGGCTTCCAGGCTTTGTTTAAGGGCTACTTAGGGCTAGAACCTAGGTTAGATTTCTGGACTTACTGCTTCGGGGTTAAGCGGAACTCTTCGGAGGGCGCACTCCCGACTTGCGGGACCATATCTTTCACTCTTCGGAGATTCCGAGAAGATTGGTTCCCCAAGATAAAAACTTCGGAATCCGTCAAATTTTGGACGGGTTCCTTCTTTTATGACCCCGACGTGCCTTTCCCTAAGGAAGCTGTCGGGGTTCCACCTTTCGTGAACTCTGCCGCAGTTCCCCAGGATAACTGGGGAACGGAAGCCATCCAGGTTCTGCCACCAGATCTACTAAAGATCAAGCGGCGCATCGCCAAGCTCACCTCCATGGATCCGCCTCTCACCGGCATGGACACGGTTCTATGCTGGCTGATTAGGCGAATCCAGCCACTAGCCAACCACATCGGCCGTCTCCTGTGCGAATACACGGGAGTCAAGGATCCGATGCGGACAACCACCAAGGATTGGCCCGCAAAGGAGCTTCGCCGGCGCATCAACCAATTGGTCGCATCACGCGACCAATACGAGGCGAGTCGGCCAATGTACACGGCCGAAAATCCGGTTCCCAAAGTAATTTTTCAATCATTTGGGTATAGTTTTATTTTTTCTCGGATTTTCTACCTTCTGATTTTGATCTTGTTGGTCCGACAGTTCGCGGATCTTTCAGATTCGGACTTGGTATCCGAGGCTGAGCTGGACGCGCTGCGCACCGCCACTACAGGTGGACGCAAGCGGAAGAAGATAACTTCCTCGGAAGAAATTATCGATCTTGACGGAATCCCCGTCGCCACTTCCAGGTTATTTCTTCTGGAGTTTTCTTTCATGGGAACTTTTTTCATCCATCTTCGGTGTTTTAACCCTTTCCGGGTTTTCTGTTCTTAGCCTGCAGCCCTCCAACCTGAAGCCGAAGAAGCTGAAGAAACACAAGGTTTCTTCCAGCCGAGGCAGCCAACCTTCTCCCGCCGTCGCCCCGGACACGCCACGCACAATGGCGGAAGAGCCTACTGCAGCCCCCACCACCAAGCCCCCGGAGCCCAGCCAGCCCGTTGTGTCTGACACGGACACGAGGGAAAGGGCGGCCCCAGAGGTGGGAAAATTTTCTCGGACTTTCGACGAGGAAATTCCCACCTTTGACAAGGATTTCAAAGCTATCAACGACGACTTAGACGCAGCCGTGAATCTCTTTGCGGAATACGCGAAAGAGTTCAAAGAAAACTTGGTAGGTTTGCAGCGCATGAGCCAGGTATATAACTCTAGCCCCCAAGCATTAAACAAAATGCGTGCTTTTTTGCTTTGATGTTTTTTGTAGTCATTCTTCTCCTTGCTATGTTTCAGCAAACCTCCGAAGCCATTAACATGGAAGTTTTCAAGAAACTCACCATCAAGAATAAAGAAGTTAAAAGTCTTCTTTCTATTCTTGAAGAAAGGGAGGCAGAGCTGGAATCATCTAAGCTCGCACTGTCGGAAACACAAGGTAAGCATTTTCCTTCTGAAATTTCCGATTCAATCATTTGCCTAAGTTTTTTCCGAGGAGCTGGCTAACTCGGATTTTTTTTCTTGCTTTTCAGCTGCATTAGCTCAGGCTAAACAAGCAGCGGAAGATTCTGGCAATGCCGAAATTCTCCGCAAGGAGAATGTTGAGCTTCACAAGAACCTTGTGAAAGCACAACAAGACCTGGAAGCCAGCAACATGGCCCTTGGAATTTCCAATTCCAATGCTTCCGAACAGGCGGAGAAGGACAAATCCACCATTCAGGATTTGACTGACGCTCTGAACCTTCGCCTGGAGGAAGTTTCCGAGATCGACAAGCTCATCGGTAAATCTCTTACTCATTTATCATCTGTCCATGTTTTGCTTTCTCTGTTTTTCCGTCTAACCCTTTTGGGTGTTTTATTGGAAAAAACAGGAGATACCCCAGATGGCACTCGGGTTGCAGGCATCCGAGCTTTCGGGGAGACATGGACTTTGCTCAAGGCTGCTGCCACGCAGCTGGTAGACAAGTTTCTTCCCGAAAAATCTGGGGAATGCTCGGAGGTTGAAAAACTTCCGGGTGCCATCATGGAGGTGGCGGAGTCCAAGGAGTCCCTTCTTCGCTCCGCTGCACGGGGTGGTGCGCGCATGGCTCTCGGCCTCATGCGCATGCACTACCCCACTGCCAAATCCTGGCGCGTGGCGTCCGGTGTCCCTCAAGGATACACGGATATTCAGAGAAACACCATCTTTGGTGAAGTCAAAGGCCACGCCACCCAGATTGCCTCCATGGTGAATATCTCCGTCAACTATCCAGAAGGGGAGATCCCTCCGATCCCCGAAGACGAAAGCAGCGAGGAGGAGTCAGATGCTTGAAGGGTTACCTGGAACCTGGAGAGCAAAAGTAGACAATAGGAGCATTACCATTCTTTCAATGTAATCCAAAATGTAATGCTTCTTTTTGTATGAATGAAACTTCCGTCTTTTGCAGTTTAAATTATGAAATTCTTTGCAAGTTTTTTGGATTTTATCATTCCTTTATCTTCTAAGTTCTCTGGTGTATATGCTTTAACTGTCCTTAGTGTTTGAAATGGCTCAAATAGCAATATGAATCTTCATGCCGAGTAACTGGGGACGAACCAAGCAGTTTTGAAACTCGGAAACATGGTCCATGCTAAAGGCATTTTTACTAACTAGTTCCAGTAACCCAACACACACACAATCAGATAAGACTTAGAGAAAACAAGGAAAGTTTTAAGTGAAACTTGGGCACGCAGGCAATTCAAGTTTCCCTTAGCCGTTAACAGGCTGAAAAATCATTCAGTTTTGTAACGCCGAGTACGTAAGCACAATTCGGGTTAACGTTGAGTTTTTTGTAAGATCATTGGGAAATAGATGAGGCGGAAACACCTTGTACTTATAAAGAATATGGATGATAGCATTCCGACAACTTTATTTCATGATCTCAAAAGATGTTTACATAGAATTGAACTAAGTACGGAAAGGTACATAACTTGCTAGACGTTCCCAGGCTTCCGCAATCCACTTGACTTTGTCGAATTTTTTCAGCAGCTTGTAGAGTGGTAAGGCTTTATCCCCCAGCCGACTAATAAATCTGCTGACGACTGCAGCGGAACCCGTCAACCTTTGGATATCTTTTACACATGTAGGTTTTGAGATGTTCAAGATTGCCTTGATCTTTTCCGGGTTAACTTCTATTCCTCTGTGGGAAACAATGAAACCCGGAAGTTTTTCTGAGGGAACCCCGAATACGCACTTAGATGGATTCAACTTCATCTGGTAAGTGCGCAAGTTTTCGAAAGTTTCTCGCAAATCCTCAAGGAGTGTATCTTTTTCCTAGGTTACGACGGCGATATCGTCCACATAAACATGGACGTTTCTGCCAATCTGACTATGCAAACAACGTTGCATGCAACGCTGGTAGGTTGCACCTGCGTTCTTCAGGCCAAAAGGCATGGTTACGTAATAGTACGTCCCATACGGGGTTATAAAAGAAGTCTTGATTTGATCTTCCTTTTTCATGCGTATTTGGTGGTACCCGGAGTATGCATCCAAAAAGCATAAAAGCTCAGAGCCTGCAGTGGCATCTATTATTTGATCGATTCGCGGTAATGCGAACCTATCTTTCGGACACAACTTGTTCAATCCTGTGTAGTCTATACACATTCTAAGAGCAGTGGTGTCTTTCTTCGGTACTAATACCGGATTTGCGGACCAATCAGTATGGATTACTTCCTTGATGAAATCCGCTGCTAAAAGCCGGATAATTTCCTTGCCAATAGCCTTCCGTCTTCTTCCGTCAAATCGACGGAGACCTTGTTTGACGGGTTTTGATCCAGGAATAACCTTGAGTTGGTGCTCAGCAAGTTCCCTGGGTACGCCTGGCATGTCAGCTGGACACCAGGCAAAAATATCCCAGTTCTCACGGAGGAACTTGATGAGCTCGCCTTCCTATTTGTCGGTCATCCCAGTCCCTACGATGACAAACTTTGTCGGATCTTTGGGATCTAGGATTACCTGTCTTGTATTCTCGGACGCCTTGAAGCTATCTGTTGGCTTCCGAGTTTCTTTTCCTGCCGGCATTTCTTTCGGCGATACCTCCTTGGCTAATTCCTTCAGTTCCTCCTTTGCTATAACTCTCTGAGCGCAAAGGGCGTTTTCTTTCTCCAACTCGTTTGCCAGCTTGAAATCACCGGCTATGGTGATTACTCCTCCTTTGGGTCCTGGCATTTTCAGCTTGTTGTAGATATAACAGGATCTTACCATGAATTTGGCGAAAGTTGGACGTCCGAGTATTGCGTGATACACGCTCTCGAACGGCACTACTTCGAAGGATACTTTTTCCTGCCGGAAGTGATCTTTATCTCCGAAGGTGACATCTAGGGAAATTTCTCCTAGGGATCGTGCTTGCCTGCCAGGAACAATGCCATGGAAGCGTATATTGCTGTAGTTGAGCTGGGACTCGGAGATCTTCAAGTGCTTCAGTGTATCCAGGTACATTATATTAATGTTGGATCCTCCGTCCATCAGCACTCTTCTTAGCCTAGTGTTTTGAACAATAGGGCTGACAACAAGAGCTTGTGTGCCGGGTTCAGGGATATTTCCGGGATGATCAGACTGATCCCAGACTATTGGCGTGTTGGAGTACTTCAAGTATTTCGGGGTCGCAGGAATAACCGCGTTTATTTCCCGAAGTGTTCTTTTGGCCACCTTTGCTGACGGGGTTGCTAAGAAAGTTAGCATTGCTTCTCCGTCAACTCTCGGAAATTTGGGTTCGCCCTTTCGCTGTTGTTCCTGGATTTTGTCATCAGTGTCCGATTCACTGTCTTCCTTTTCAGCTTCTGGCTTTTGTTTGGCAGGTTTCCCTTTGGAACCCTTCCCTTTATTTCCGGATCCAGCATTGCCTTTCATATGCTTGTTTAGCCGGCATTGCGCATTTGTGTGGGTTGGTTTCCCAAATTGCGAGTGGTGGACGCAGGGTTCCGACTTAATTCTCCCATTCTTCGGGAGTGTAATTGATTGGATCTGGGCTGCGACCTTTCCACTTATTTCCCTTATCTCCTCAAAGGCTATATTGACCTCTTTGGGCTTTGTCGTTGATTCCGGAGTTCCTTTTTTGTCAGAACGAGGAGTTTTCTTGGCGAGTATTAGTGACTCGATATTGCCTCCTCTTGCTCTGATATCATCTTCGGCTGCAGCGTGCTCATTAGCGGTTGTAAGCATAGATCCGAGATCTTTGTGCTGTTTAGAACCAACCATGAACGGTACGAGTCCGGGTTTTAGGCCATTGACGAAAGCATGCATTGCTTGCACGTCAGTTACTCCAGAACAACTATTCTTCATTGCAGTCCATCTGGAGATGAAATCCACGTATGGTTCGTCCTCAAATTGGGTGCAACGGTTCAGCTGGTTGATGCTATTTGGGCGTTTGTATGTTCCCCGAAAATGCTGAGTGAATACTCTAGCCATATCATCCCAGCTGTCGACAGTTCTTGATGGTAAACCATTGATCCAATCTCTGGCTCCGTCTAGCAACATTAGGGGAAGAAACTTGACAGCTTCCAGGTCTGTCCCATTGTTGATTTGGACGGCTGTATAATAATCTGAGAGCCAGGTATCCGGGTTTGTACTGCCGGTATATTTTTGGTAGGTTGGACCAACTTTGGCGAAGCCAGAATGCAGGGTTATCCTTCGGATCCTGTCAGTAAAACACTTAGGACCAAAGTATAGATCATCCTTTTCTGCTCTATCAATGTGTGCAGAATATCTTCCGGCTGAATGGACAGAAGGGGATCTGCTCCTTTCTTTTCCATTGTTGCGCAGACGCGCTTTTTCGAGGTTATCCCTATCTCTTCCGTGTTCACGTCCTTTTGGGTTAGGCGGAGTTCTGCTTCTGCGCCTTTCCTTATCCTTAGGAGGTGTCCGGGATCTTTCACGTCTGTGAGGTATATCATATCTTCCAGCTTTTTCAGCTGGGTTTCTCGGAGGTGGCATTATTTTGCCGTCATTCCGGTGTTTGTCTTCCCGATCATGTGGTTTATATCCATCTTTCGGGAGATGAGGTCCGGTTCTAGACGCTGCGTCCCGGTTATCTGGGTTTTTCCTGTCTTTTCTCGGATCCTCTTTTTTATCCGAATCTTCGGGTTCTTCCGGTCCAGGTGCTCCAGCAGCGCAAGTAGCTGTTTTGCAGAGGGCGGAATTATCATGCAGCCTCCCTGATCGTTCTTGGCCTCGCTGTTGCTGCTGTAATGCTTTTCCTAGGAAAGCATACACCCCTTGGAGTTTTCCCCGTTGGAGTACAGATCGTTGTTTAGGATGGCGAACGCTGCTTCCGCGTTTTCCGCTGCGGTTTTGTATATTGGTTCGCCCTTGGCATCTTTGCTGTTTAACTGCTTTTGCCAAGATGGGTTATAGAACCTTTCTTTTGGCGGCAGTTCTTCCGGTCTTGTGATTCCGGGTAACCTTGTAGGTTTTAATGCAGATCTATTCTTTCTCTCGTACTCCTCTATTTCCTCCTTCATGATTTTGATATCATGCTGGGTCTGTTGGAGATGTTGCCGAGATCGGAGTAAATGTTGCTGTTGCCGTTGGAAAGCTTGTCTCCTGGCTTCCAGCATCTCAGGGGGTTCATCTGGTCCCACTGGTGTTTGTAATAGCTCTTGCTCTTCCTGTTCCGTCATTGGCGGAGCAGTGATTTCCTTAGATTTCTCCACGGGCTTTTCTCTGCTTGCTTTTCCTATTTCCGGGTTTTCTTCAGCTGTATAAGCTAGTTTTTTCTTCCGGAGTTTTTTAGCAGACTTGTGCCTTTTCTTGGAAGAGGGAGGGTTTTTGGCAGGCTCATCCTCTGTCATCTCCTTGACATTAGGGAATATCGGAGAAGTTTCTCCGTCTTCTCTCTCTTCCTCTGGCGGAGGGGTTTTAGGGCTTTCCTGGCTGCCGGCGCCCGTTGTATCAGCTGGTTTTGCCATTAGCACTTCATGGAATCCCTCTTGAAAGGACTTAACCTTTCTTACGAAGGCATCCTCGTCTTCGTCTTCGGAGTCGAAGTTATCCGATCCGGTTTCCGACTCCAATCTCGCCTCAATGGCGGCAAGCACGGACTCTGCTTCCGAGTTCATCGTCTGGTTGACGGATGTCGGATCTTCCGCCTCTGTGACGGGTGTTTGTTCTTTCGTCTCTATGACGGGTAGGTTGTTATCTGCCTCTTGCACGGGATTTCCGTCATCCGTGTTTTCAGCGATTTCGGATTGCACCATGCCGATAAAGTGTGTATCACTTTTTTGTCGGCGATCTGAGAAGAATCCGGTGTCATAGTCGTCTTCGACTGGGAATAGGGCGGGTGGGATAAATTTGCTTCCACCGCAAAACCCCATTGCCTCTTCAGTTAGTCCGATAAAGATGTTAGCAAATCCGATCGGTAACACGCAGGCACTTACCAGGTGGTTTTGCGCCGGTATGTAGGATCCGTTGTCGAGGAAGCGCCCGACGTCGTCGTCGAACTCCAAGCTTCCTGATGGGGGGACGATAACCCGGTATGCCAAATTCCAAGGAGTAACCCGGCCCAAAGGACGCTGTACAGGATCCGGCTAAGGATAAGGAAATTAGTGAAGGCCCCAGCTTGTAGGCCCAGTAACCCGGGTTGTGGGTTATGGTAAAGGAAAGTTAGGGTTTGTGCGCCGTGTACGGGTAGGATCCAGGGTGCGCCTTGGAGAATAAGCCAGGGGGTACGGGTGCTTTATAAACCGACTCCCAGGTCTAGTTTAGGCAGAGATCTAAGAACCCTAGCAACATCGTGTGATATCGAGCATCAAGTGTAATCCCAGAGTTGAGTTATTATATCAAGATCGGAGACTCGGCGACTTTGATTGCCGGCTACCAGATCGAATTGCACCATGTTCTCCTCTGAGCTAAACCCTCTCCCAAATACCTGTGTCGTCTTGCCCCAAGATCAGTTACCCCCGGTAACATCTGCCGTGATTATCCCACGACAGTTGGCGCCCACCGTGGGGCCTGCGTCCAAAGGTGTTTACATCACGGGAGAAGCTCGGAAGGGCATGGAGAATCTTGTCATCGGCGAAATCTACATCGACCACGAAGGAGAAAAGGTGGTGGACGATTCCGGCTGGGGGCCGGAGTCGGATCACCTCGAAACCGGATCCGTCGTGACAATCGGCCGGATCAGCGTCTTCATCGGTATGGTATGTGCTTCCAATTTGATCCCTGACAACGTTGGATCTGATTCTATGCCAGGAAAATCCACGTCTATCCGATCAGATGATGAAGAATCGACTGGAACGACATACCCGGCAGAAGAACCCATCGCGGAGTGGGAACAGCCGGAGGAGCCGGCATGGACCCCACGCGACCGGGCCCAAGGAGAAGATGATACCGGGTCTATTCTGGATCTACTGGAAAACCGGTACGAGGAGAACGGTGAGGAAGAACAGCCTGAATTTACGCCGGATATCGTTACGCCGAGTTGCAGTCTATGCGGCCCCCGCGGCCAACCAAGGAAACACAACCGCGGCATCAGTCGGGGCGGCTCAAGCAGTGGCCCAGCAACAAGGCGCGGTTAACGGAGACCCGGTCTTGACCCGGGTTGATGGAGAGTCGGCGTCAGTAACCAGCAGAGCAGCGGATGAGGAGTTGCATGCAAACACGTTCGGATTCTTAGAAAACCGGACACCAGGGGCGGGTCCTTCGAACCCGCGCCACCCGGCCCTATTCGATAACAATCTGATTCTAGACCCCACGGTTCTCGCGACGGTTATCACTCCGGAAAACGCAGCGGAACGCGTCAGGGATCTGGATGTGGCGCGTCGTGCGCTGGAACAGCAAAGAAGGCAGGTAGAGGCAGAAAAGCAAGGGATGGCCACACGACGGCGCGAGCTAGACGCGTTGGAAACCCGACTTCGAGAGGAAACGTCCAGGATACATCAAAGGCACCATACCAGGTTACCAGCAACGGGCGGGGTCATTAATCCGGCTAATTTATTCGTTACACCTCAGGATCAGCCGATACCAGTGGTGAACCAAGGAACCGCACCCCAACAGATGACAGCAGCGACACATCCGGCGAATGAACGGACCGGGTTACCCCCACCACAAACTAGAGTCACAACCGGCAACGATCTACTGCCACCGCCACCATCACGATTCCGCACACCAGCCGGCCACTACAACAATCCTATGGACAACGTATATGCAGCAACACTCGCATTGAATCAAATCCCCGTGGGAGAGTCGCCCCATGCAGAGAAGACCCGGCAAACCATCGAGCTGTTGCACACTGCGGTGGCACAGCAAGCCAATTACCCGGATCACAGAAGCGGTATGCACGGGACGCCATACGTCAGTCAGCAGCAAGGGAATATCCAAACAAGTTCAGCGCGGCGGAGGGAAGAGCAACAGCAAATGCCGCCTCCTCCCCGCGCTCAGGCAGCATCAGCACACAGGCCGTCGTGGACAGTTCTAGGGCTCGGAGGGCCGCGGCCGGGTCTGCCGCGCATGGACCTCCCGCAGCACCGCGCCCAGCCGCGCCCCCGCGGCATCACACGTTTCTAGAGCAAGGCCGGCTTCAACCGTTCTCGCGGGACCCAAGTGTCTCTCGGACAATATAGAGCTGAACCTTACCCGGAAAAATTCAAAGAGCCAGGGAAAGTAGTGAATTATGAGCCAACCATGGATCCCGAAACATGGCTAAGCAGTTACGAGATGGCAATGTCAATTCGCAACGCGTCCGAGAACCTCCAAGCCAAGTTCATGTATCTGATGATGTCGGAAGGAGCAGCAAAATTGTGGTTCACCAATCTACCAGAGGGATCGATCAAGTCTTGGGAGGAATTGAAGACCGCGTTTGTCAAACACTTTCACGGAACCTGCAGGAAATTATTCACTATTGATGATCTAGAGCGATGCGTCCAGAAGAAGGGAGAATCGGCGCGCAGTTGGGTGCGCCGGGTTATGGAGATACTCCACTCATCCACGGATATCCAGCCCAAGGATGCACTACAGGCCATGGCAAAAAATGCAAGTATATACCTTTGGTGCAAAAGTTAACTCGCATGAAGTCCAGTCGAAATGCGTCGGAAGTCACAATGGGAGAATTGATGGATGCGTGCAACAAACACGCTGCGACAGATACTACAGAAGAAGAAGCTGATGACAAGAAGGCAAAAGCAAACACAAACAGTAATGGAAGAACCGGCAACGGATCAGCATCAGGTAACAATGGAAATAGCCAGAACAAGCGTCCTTTCGAAGGAGGTTCCGAGTTTGTCGCCAACACAGAAGCCGGGTCTTCGAGGCCAAGAGCAGAAGGAAATTTCAACGGAGGTAACCACGATGGAGGAAATTATCAAGGTCCACCAAGGCCGGGTAACAATTGGGACATATTCCGGATGGCATGTCCGAAGCACAGCAGGAATGGCAGGCCAGCTAACCACTCCCTAGAACAGTGCGCCGATTTACAAAGATGGAAAAATGAGGAAGTGCACAGAGCTATGCGAGGTGCAGGACGGGGAGGAGGACCGGGTCCGGGGGCAAACCCGGGCAACGGCCCACCCCCAGCTGGTAACCCGGCGGCTGGAAATCAAAGTAAGAACCAAGGGGGGGGGGCAGGAGGTTTCCAGGCTAACCCCAAACAATTGGGTCAATATCATGTGCATACCACCGGAGGCTCTAACAAGGACAAAAAGATACTGAAGCAAGCGGTCAACTCAGTTTCGTTAGCCGTCCCGAGATACTTGAGATGGTCAGAACAGGAGGTAACATGGAGAAGAAGGGATCACCCGGAAAGAGTGGAACACCCAGGAGTCCTGGCACTAGTAGTCGCACCGCAAGTCAATGGGTACGAACTGAAAAAGGTTTTAATGGATGGTGGAAGCAGCATCAATACTGTATTGGGAAACCTTCCTACGCATGGGTCTCAAGGAATCTCAACTGCAAAAAAGCCAACAGTTTTTCATGGGATAGTGCCGGGTCATTCAGCATGCCCCGAGGGAAAAATCGCATTGGAGGTAGCTTTTGGAGAGTCAAAGGATAACTATCGAATTGAGTGGCTCACCTTCGAGGTAGTGAAATTGCGCAGCCCCTATCACGCGCTATTTGGAAGGCCGGCTTATGCCAAATTCATGGCTAGGCCGTGTTACGTATATCTACAGCTAAAAATCCCGGGTCCCAAGAAGACCATTACCATACATGGAAATCGAGACATAGCAGCTGAATGCGACGAAGGAGATGCAGCAATGGCCGAGCAGGCCTGTAGAAAAGAAGAACTCAAGCATTACCGGTCTCAAGCAGACCCGGAGGATAGAGCCACATCAAAAAGGCCGAGTACTGAAGGTGAAAGAACAAAATCCAAGGTAACACAAGATGCTAAAATGGTGGCCTTAATCGAGGATGATTCCCCCAAGCGACCCGCTGTAAAGGAAGAAGCTACATGGCCGCTTACAACCAGCCGAGTCATGGGAACACCCCACCCGGGTTGGCTAGAAAACCCGGTACTCATCAGGAAAAGGTCCAATATATGGAGAATGTGCATTGGTCAAGCCAGTCCGGGACCAGTGCTTATGAAGAACTAAACAATGTAACGGGCAGCAGGTTTCAGACGCGCTCTTTTCCTACCCAGGGTACCTAAGGGGACTGGAAGGTTTTTAATGAGGCGGCCTGCTGATCCAAAATTTCTAGTATCAATAAAGAGATGGTTATCAAGTCCTATATCATTACATCCTGATTACAAGTAAGTAGTATCCACTCGACATCAGTAATTCAGTATCATTAAAGTCATCAAGTGCATGTAGGTCTTGGGGGTTGGTTGCTCAAGTGACCAACCACTAACCCGAAAGACCCGGCCTTGATGCCTATAAGTTATAAGGGCCGATTATTCGCAAACGAGTACGGCTGCAATCTTATAACTGGACAAAGGAGCCAAATTTTCTTGACTTTTCTTACTTAAGCTCGATGTGACCCGCACTAAAGTGGCATGATTCGTTCGCTTACGATTACAATCAGCCATGAAGCCCAATGGGACTTGCCTGAAACTGTTCTCGTATGGATGTAACAACATGGTATCCACGCGAAAGCCGGCTTACAGTACAAGATAGTCAAAAGGGTCATCTAAACCACAAGTTTATGCAGAGTACAAGGCTAAAAGCCGGAAAATCAACAATTATCAAGCATAACTTCAGTATTTACACGGAATGGCTTTAGGCTTGCGACTCGGTAAAAAATAATTTGTTCTCTGAGAAAGGCCACACCCCCATGACTCGGACTTTGGGTCATGGGGACTGGGGGACTTCGAAACAGAAACAAACTACTTGGCTATCGCAGTTCGAAAAAACCCCACCATCCGAGTCTTGGGGACTTAAAGAAAAAGTCCACATATCAAAGCCCCCGGTACTCGGAAAACCGAGTCTTCCGAAGGGAGCCAAAATAGAGAATTGGGTATCGAGAAAAAAATTCAAAGAATAAGCAAGCAATACGGTTATCAAAAGACCAGAAAAGCCGCAAAGTACATCACGGGCTAAAAAGTACGTTACAAGGTACGACATCAGTATCAGGGGTGCACAGGCGCACCATCAAAAGCATAACAGTGTGATTACAAGGCATTACAAGGTATTATGATAATACGGCCCTATTCGGCCTCCTGAGTACGGCCTTCTGGGTCTGAGTCTTGGGTTTGCTGCTTAGCCTTCCTGGCACCCTTACCCGGACTCATTGCATCAGGGCGGACTGGTGGAAGGACGGCTGGTGTAGAGGCAGACGGGCCCGATTTTAACTCGGCCTCCCTCTTCGCAGTCGCTTCCCTCTTCGTGGCCGAGCTAGAAACCCACTTCTCCAAGATATCAAAAGGAGGGGGCGCATCCTCCGTAATAACTTTGCCATCAGCGTCATATGCACTCATAATCGTATTTAGATCCAAGCTATCGGCCAAGGCGGTAGCTGAGGGGCGCACTGCGGCTTGTATGGCTTTGAAATCCTTGGGCGTAAATTTGGAACCATCAGCCTTGAATTCGGGAAACCCGGATGTTACCTTTGCCGGGTCAAGCTTTGGAAAGAAAGCCTTGGCCAGAGTAAAAGCCCGGTCATTCCAATTCGGCATGATGAACGCTTCCAGATCTCAATCCACCCAGGCACAGTAGAACAGGCTTGAACGAGATTCTCTTCACCCGGATATACTTCCGTAGGCCACTTCACAGCATCCAGTATGAATTTTGTGCCGGCAAAGAAAGTCCGGAGTACAGTCTTGAGGGTTTTAGCCTTGGTAATGGCATTTTCCTCTGGGGCCGCAAGGTTGGCACCTGCAGTCGTAACAAAAGAAAAAGCGTATCAGTAATCCCGAGACTGTTATAATAAATTAAAGACATGAAGCCAATCAGCAGCAGAAAACTTACTGAGCAAGATCTGATAAGTATCGGAAACCTGGTCCGATAGTTTCTTCAGTTCGGTCTGAGCGGCATTGCACTTCTTCTTGTATTTGGACACATCCTTCTTCAAGGTTTTCATGTCATCCTCAAGGATTTCCCTTCGTTTCATCTCGGCAAGAAGAAGTTGCTCGGTCCTCAGTAAAGTTTCATCAGACCGGGTTATCTGTGCCTGTAATTAGCAAGGAATGCAAGTATTAGTTGGATTGTATGGAAAGCCGAATGCAGCGTGAAGTACCAAGCATCACTTTTGCAAGTCATACTTGGAACTTGGGGACTAGGTATGCAATATGAGATACAAGGTGTCCTTACCTGATGCTCTGCAGCCATGCGCTCCAAGATCTGGCTCTCCGAAGCCTTCATAGTAAGGAGAGTGTGCATCAACTGATCAAAAGTATCTTTACTCGTATCAGAAGACCCGGGGCCTTGGAAATTCCGGGAAGGAGCTTTCTTCTTAGCAGGAGGCGGAACCCGGGTCATCCGTGTGTCGGAATCCGACGCTCCTTCTTCTTCACCCAAGATGGTGGTTTTGTTCTTCTTGCTTGCATGGGAAGCAATTGGATACTCGGCTCCCTGCAGGTCCGGGTTCGGCGGCGACGCTTGTTTTTCACCGCTGGACGCGACTGTAGTCTTATCAGCCGGGCTCCCCTTACCCGGGCCCTCGGTCTCCGTTTCCTCTTGATCGCTGACAACGACCGTGGCCCTATAAGGTGTTGTCAGTCAGTAGTTAAATACACAGTCAAGAAAGGGTGATGAAATATGGTGGAACGTCAGGAAAGGGATCTTACCCGGTATTCACCGCAAAGTCACAAGGAAATCCATCGCTGGACTCGGGAGAAGCTGGAAATTATCAAGTTAGATGTCGCATGGGAATAGGTTTAAAGAGAATGTCTTGACCCAGAAAAGATAGGGTAATTACCAGCCCGCCGTGGGGGGGTCGAGGTAATACCCGGGTTAAGGGCTTCATCACCCGGATGATTCCGAGTTGACCTACGCTTGGGCCTGGGCGACTCCTTCAAGAACGGCCAGTGGGACAATGTCAAGTTAGCTCAAGTATATCGTTAAAATAATGCGAGTTGAATGTGAGAGGGAGATATGAAACCTTGGAGCTGGCCTCTTGGGTCTTTCTTTTGGATCCGACTTTGACTGTCGGCTCCAGTTCTTCCTCGTCACTGGCAGATTCTACCTTGCCATCGGAGTTTTCTTCCTCGTCATCTTCTTGTTCTGGATATCATCAAAGTTATGGTTAGAAAGGAGGGGGTTATGGTGAGTTCAAGGGAACCAAATGAAATCCGGGGAGTACCTTCTTCCGAGTTAACCGTTTCTTGCTCCTCTGGACTATCGGAGCTAGGGGAGGCATTAGTTTTCCAAAAATCATCATCAGCCTGAAAAGTGTTGACATAAGGGTCACAAACCGCGTTGAGTGGAAAAAGTAAAATTAAAGGCATCAGAGTCGGATTTTCACCTTGGGGGCTGGATTCTCAAGTGTGAAGGGCTCTAACCCGGATATGTTCCGGATTACCTCGAGCTTTTCTATCAAAAAACCCTTGATGGTTTTATGAGTGTCGCCAGCTGCGAAGATATTATCGGAGTACCCGGGTCTGAAGGTTCCCCTGAATATTCGCACATCAACTTTGTGCGGATGGAGTTGGGCTGAATCCTGAAGTCGACCCAGGTCTTCACCAGGTTGAGCCCGATGAGGCCTTGGGCTGTGAGAGTGGCGATTTTGGCTAGTAAAGGTTGAATTGCCTCCCTGTCCGAGTCAGGGGCGAAGGCACTAAACTTATCAGAAATGTCAAGGAGACCCTCCGAATAACCCGGAAGTTTCTTTTGGCCGGGTGGGGAAGTGTCTTGGCAATAGAAGTATGAGAGCTGCCAATGCTTGACATGGGAATTAAGGGTGAGAGGTGGCATCAAAGAGTTTTTGCGGCGCTGGATAGAAACCCCGCCGCAAGCAAGAAGCGCCCCATCACCGCTTTCGCGGCACGGTTTGCATTGAAAAAGCTCAATAAAAAGAGCTAGACTTGGTGGAGTGCACAAGTAGGATTCGGAAAGGACAATAAAATGGGAAATATTTAGCACAGAATTGGGCCCGATATCAAAGACACGAAGGCCGTAGTGGCTAAGTATGTCACGGAAAAAGGGGTGACCCGGTGGTTGAAAACCCCGGGTCACATGTTCCACGAAACAGATTACCTCATCTTTTGTAGGGGTGGGCCGGGTCTCCTTACCCGGCACCCTCCATTGGATATTTTCCTGAGGAGGAAGAATTCCCAGTTCCACCAGTTCCTCCAATTTGGCCTTTGTGACCATAGACCGTGCCCAGTTGGCGGAAATGGTGTTGGTGGCCTTAGCCTTGGTTGGAGTTTTCCCCTGTTTCTTGGGAGCCATGTGGTGGACCTGCAAAGTACAAAGTAGAAGAAAATTAAGGCATGGAAGTTGCGAACCGGCCAAGTATAAGCCGTGTAATATAGAGACATGAAAAATTGCGAGTGATCCGGGTGTTAGTTCGCAGAGCAAAGTTTGAAATTACCCGGGTATCAGGCATTATGACGAAAATTATGGGATCTAAATGCCGAAGAAGTTTTTTGAAGACAGTAGACGGCTTCCTAGGCACTTAACGTGATTAAAAGAAACTAGAAAGGGAAGGTCCAGCCGGGTGATTAATGCAAAGGCGGAAATTTCGGGTAGTTCGAGCCTAGATTGGAAGCTCTATTTTCAGATTTGTGGTGGGAATAACGATTGCGGGCAGTAGGAGAGTGTATTGGAGTATGCGCTTTATTCATTGTGCATGCTAGAAGAGAATATGGGCAATCTAATTCGGCATAGCCGAGAAATCCGTGTCGGGCAGATTTGGATCTAGTTTGAGATGAAATTCAAAAATTGCAAGGGAAAATTAATGGGCGCAAAAGGCTTACCGGAGGAGATCTGAGTGAAGCCTTGCGGAGGCAAATGGCGCAGCCCTGGTGTCCCTTCGCGGTTCTTGATGGGCCGGATGGAGATTCGCCGGCGGGTCTCGGCGGCGGCGCAGGGCGAGCGGTGGCGGAGCGCAGCCTCCGTCCGATGGGCTCCGGTGACGCGCGCGGGATTTCCGTGGTGGCGCTCAGCGGGAGTGAGCTCTGAGGGAGAGAGGGAGCAGAGTGGGGGGAAATGAGCCGTTAGGGTTTAGGTTACCCCCCAGGGAGCTTATTTATAGGGTGAGTGGATAAGCCCGGTTCACTGAACGGGAGCCGGGAGTTACGGAAATAAACGGCTGTTAATTTGAGTTTTGGCGAGATATGCGCCAAATATTGTGCAAGGCCTCTGGGTAAAAGGAAGAAGGAAATTAACCCCGCGATTTCAGGGTCGATTATCGGGTGCGAAATTTTGACATTTTGGGATTTTATCTGGGAAAGTAAGTTGGGTAATGGGGAAAGAGCCGGATTACTATATGGCCACCATGGAGTAAGGCCTAGCTGAATATCAAAACATCTTAACCCGGTCTCTATATGTCCGTACGTTTAATATCTTTGCAGGGAATAGCAAGCGCTTCAAGGAGGATCCATGAAGCCCAGGCTATTCTGGGGACTACTGATGGGGGGACGATAACCCGGTATGCCAAATTCCAAGGAGTAACCCGGCCCAAAGGACGCTGTACAGGATCCGGCTAAGGATAAGGAAATTAGTGAAGGCCCCAGCTTGTAGGCCCAGTAACCCGGGTTGTGGGTTATGGTAAAGGAAAGTTAGGGTTTGTGCGCCGTGTCCGGGTAGGATCCAGGGTGCGCCTTGGAGAATAAGCCAGGGGGTACGTGTGCTTTATAAACCGACTCCCAGGTCTAGTTTAGGCAGAGATCTAAGAACCCTAGCAACATCGTGTGATATCGAGCATCAAGTGTAATCCCAGAGTTGAGTTATTATATCAAGATCGGAGACTCGGCGACTTTGACTGCCGGCTACCAGATCGAATTGCACCATGTTCTCCTCTGAGCTAAACCCTCTCCCAAATACCTGTGTCGTCTTGCCCCAAGATCAGTTACCCCCGGTAACATCTGCCGTGATTATCCCACGACACTTCCGACAGTGATCGATCTTCCAATTCCGCCGAGTATCCCAGATCGGAATTTCACGCTTGACGTCGTTTGCCCCACGGTGGGCGCCAACTGTCGAGACATCGTAGTAGTTTTCATAGACGGGGGTGCCATGAGACTACGGTAGAGACGTGGGGTAACGGGATAGCGTAGTAACACGGAACACGGGATTTTACCCAGGTTCGGTACGTCGCGACAGTACGGCGTACCTACTCCTGCACTTCTCACTAATTGGGACTAAAGCCCGTTTAACAGGGTTACAATGTGAGGGTGTAGATCTAGCTACTCGGCGAGGATGAGCTTCTCGGCGAGTTGCGTAGAGCTTCTCTGTTGTGTCTAACTTGTTTTAATCTCTCTCCCGTCCGGCTTTATATAATAGCCGGGTTAGGGCTTACAGAATCAGAAACCTAGAAGACTACGTTTAACTTGTAACTTGGAAAGCAAGGAATCCGTCTTCTCCTCCAAGCCAGATCACGCGGGCCGTGATCCGGGTTCTTCTAGAATTCGGCTTCTGCGCGTCGGACTACTGGGCCGCCTAATGGACCTAAGCCCATTACCATGTAGGCCACCCTGGTAGTCCGGCTCTTTGTCTACCATCTTCTATACCCCTATTCAGTATATATCCGACAGTAAGGGAAAATTATCATATAAACTAGTGATACAAAATGGACGTATCACGTAGGCAGCGACACTGCCTTTTGTCGGCCGGGGAGCAGCGCAGCCGGTCAGGGGGAAACACCAGTCTATCTGCGCCAGGATGAGGAGGAAGATGGACATGCATGTATTGCAGGTCCCACTTGTCTACTTTAAATAGGTCTAAGACGTGAATACTTGGATCGTCTAAAGGTCAATGACATGGACCCGATGGGAACAACCGTTCCGCACCTTTGCACGACTTTGTATATCAAAGTGGGGGCAAAGGTAAGGAAAACTGAGGCCGTGGGGCACAAGCGAGAAAAACTAAGTAAAGTGGGGGCAAGGAAGTAGAATTCCCTACTTCATATTTGTGCCTCTTTTATTATGTCACGATGAAGTGGTGGATGGTTCTTTCTTTCTCCATACTAGAGAGGCTTTACCTTTTACTTGCATGCATAATATGCTTATCCCAAATATTGCAAAAAGAGCAGGCGAACGGGTGCCTAGTCCATAATATATATATCAACAATAACCAATAAACTTCCCTTCACACTTTGTTTCCGAGAAATCATTCAAACTTTGCTCGCGATAAATAAAGGAGAAGAGGATTTTTCTTATTACTCCATGGGAGAATCTCTTAAAAACTCTGTTTAGGGGGAATATTGAGTTATTTATTACTAGTCGTTGAAAAAAAACATAGATCTATTATAAGTTTCTTTTAAGAATTTAATAGCTTTAGGACATGATTAATCCCCGCTTCTGTCTACAAAGGCCCTATCTTTTTCTTCTATGTTGAATCATTTTTCCCATCCTACCTAGTCTCCCCAAGTAAAGACATGACGTTGACCCTGGGTAAAGTTTATTATGTTATATCTTTATTTCTAATCATGCTTCATTCTGTTGGCATTATCCATGAGAAAAGTAAGTTGAAAGTTGAATCAATGTTGAAACTTGATTCTTCCTTTATGTTTGCTTCAAAAACTTTTGACAAGAAGGTACTACCATGATAATTAACAAGTTGTGTCAAATATTATTATTTTATATCCATAAAGTATTGTTCGTGAAGTGTTTTACTTATATGATGCAATTTGTTTACTCACTATTTGTTTCATATCAACTATAGACAATTGTTTCAATCGTTTGATCTCGGTTCACATGCTTGTAAATTACTGTCTTGATATCGACTGTGTTGGTAGCATATCACTTTAAAATATATTTTTATTATCATTTACCTACTCGAGGACGAGCATGAATTAAGCTTGGAGATGGTGATATATGCATATCTATAATTTTTATTGTTCCATGCTTGTTTTATATCAATGCCATATGTTTTAAATATAGCTTTATATAACTTTAAGGCATTTCAACGGAATAACCTATTGACAAGAGTGTCAAGTACCATTTTATGTTCTTCTATTTTTGTATTTCATAAAATCCCTGTAGAAAAAGCCCAAGAAAATCCGAGAAAGGGCGAAAAAATCTATTTTTTCACGAAATGAAGACAAAGCCCAAAAATCTCCCGGAGGAGGGCCATCGGGTGGACAAGAGAGCTGGGGGCACAATCCCACCTAGACATGCACCCCCAGGTTTCGTGGGCCCATCGGGCCTCCTCTCGGGACCTCTCTTAGCCTATAAGTTTTCCTCTGACCTAAAACATCGACGACGGTGCATATTTTCCACGAAAAAATAAATAGAGACACACTCACCTCGAAATTCAAATCTAGTCCTTCTGGAGCCCTCCTCTGGCACCATTTCAAAAGGGGAATCGTCACTGGAGGTTTCTTCATTGCCATAATTGCCTCCAGAGCAATGTGTGAGTAGTTAATCCTTGGACTACAGGTCCATAGAATTAGCTACATGGTTGTCTCTTCTCATTTTGCTACCACGTCTAGATCTTATAGCCGCCTAACATGATCAAGATCACCGTTGTGTAATTGCTTCATGTTTTGTTTGCTGATATCCGATGAATCTTGAAGTTATGACCAAATTGTTCATGTTTATTATATTCTATTGTTAATATTATTGTATCAATGTTCTATTGTGCTCTTGCATGATAGCCAGTGTGCGCGGTTGCTTCCCAAGTGATTACATGCATCTTTAAAAGAAGGTTTTGTGCTACATTGTAGTTTCATGCCACCTTCCTATCTGGGCTCGAGTGATAAGAACGACTACGACCAGGGATGTGCTATTACTACTAAGTGTAAAACATCGGCGTTTATTTTCATTTATGGTTATGAATATTGCTAACATTATGTATTGTGCTAAATTCAATAGTATGTTGCTTTTAGCAACTTAATATGAGCGGGTGGCAAGTATAGAAGAGGACTCAAGGTGGATAATTAGTTATAGATGCATGTTCAATAGAGGCCTATATATGTTTGACGTAATGTCTACATGAGTATTTCAAAGAGATTTACTTATCATAATATCATTGTTATGCCCTCATGATTTCTCAATTTCCTAACTGTAATTAATTTCTTTACTGACATGTTTGCTTGTTATCTTTTGGAGAGGCACCACCGGTGAAATTATGTCCCCGGTCCAATCTTTTACAGTGGTTACAACCTCGTTTACTTATTTTTCATCATCACTTGCTCTTTGTACCGGTTTACTTTGTTACTCTCAATTCACACTGTACGTTTAACTCGCTTGTTTACAGGAAGGCGATAAGATTGACAACCTTTCTGAAAACTTGGGGACAAAGGAAATTTCTTGTTTTGTGTGTAGGTCCACACCCATCAATATTTTCTTTCTGGCACCTAACTAGGGACTGTGAAGTCCGACTGATTCAATAAACAATGGTCTCCTCACCGAGGAAAATTCACTGCTATGTTACATCATACCTTTTTCTTGGGATATCTGAACGAGTTTATTTTAGTATCGACCAACCTATCACATTCGTTCCTATCCTATGCAACTTTAAAATTATAGTTAAAGTAGTATAAAAAACAAAATATTTATATGATGGTGATATATATTTTGATAAGTCGAGGATGTGTGCCAATTGACATCGCATCACCTTCTCCAATGTTGAATATTAACACAAATTTTGCAGCCCATATTACATAGGAGACCACTATTCATTAATGAACTGGATACTTCTCAGGAACACGAAAATAATCACATCATGCATGGGCTAGGAGAAACTAGGCCTTCATAACGTGTCGGCTCTAATCATTTAGTTCAAACCCGCTAACTTTGAACTTGTTAAGTCAAACTTGTCAATCTCGTTGATTTCTTACGGGAAAAAGTGTGGCGTCCTCACATATAATAATGCAAGAACTTATGTGTTAAGTGCTAGTCCCTGGATCAATGCTAACACCACAGTACAAAACTTAAAGATATCATTGCAGAAGTATTAAATCTATTACAAAGGATCCAGAATAGCCAAGTATGGCTTTATTACAAAGTGAATAGTCTTGAAAGAGTAACAAAACTCAAAGTAAAACAACAGAAAACTAAGGTAGCAATGAGCCTCCATCTTACAACATGCACCACCTGCATTACATGTTGGGTGTAGACTCGATTCCAAGAACCTGATCAAACTTTATCATCAGAATTACCTACACGTTGGAATATGCAGCTGCTACGTCCATTTTGCATCACTATTTTCTAACGTAATTTTCTGTTATTCATCGATATATTTCATGTTATGATACATTACTTATGTTATTTCATCTTATTTTGCATGTTTAATAATTATGGGAGAAGAAACACCAGGACCAGAAATCTGATGGAAAAAGCACCGTCGTGATACCCTATTTCAGAAGACCAGAAGAAAAGGGGGGGGGGGGGTATACGAGATGTCTTAGAAGTCCCGAGGAGGAAGACAGCCATAAGGGCACCTAGAGGGGGTCCACCAGGGGCCCACACCACCAGGCGGCGCTCCCTCCCACCTCTGGCCGCGCCTGGGTGTGGTGTGCCCCATGGCCCACTTCTGGGCGCCCCTTTCGCGTACTTGACCCCAAGGAACCCTAAGCCCCAATACATCATCAAGGAAATATTCCGCCACCGCCTCCGGGCGGAAAACAATAGAGAGAGGAAAGCTATCCGTCAGGGAGAAATCTGTCGGGGAAATTCCTCCCCGGAGAGGGGGAATCGTCGCCATCGTCACTGTCATCACTCCGCGCTTCATCGAGATCATCATCGCCATCATCCTCACCACCATCACCATCACCGCCATCGTCCACCTTCATCCCGATGTAACAATTAGGGGTCTTTATCGTTGTTTCCCACTAGATCTCTCTACCGGTGTGGATTACTTGTTAGTAGTTGATGCTTGTGAGATTTATCGGTGTTTACACTTTATGACTAGATTGTTATTATCCATTATATCACCTCTGATTATGATCCATATAATGTCTCGTGAGTAGTTTGTTTAGTTCTTGAGGACATGGGATAAGTCATGATGTTACTAGTGAAGTTATGTTGAAGTAATATCTATATGGTTTGATATTTAAGTTGTGGTGTTATTCTTCTAGTGGTGTCATGTGAACGTCGAATACATGATACTTCACCTTTATGGGCCTAGGAGGATTCATTGTGTATTTGGCTACTAATTGTGGGGTTTCCGGAGTGACCGAAACCTAAACCCCCATTAGGAAACCAATGTACGGGGGAGTGTAGGATAACGGAGTTTTAAGGCTGTGGTTAGATTTATCTTAATTACTTTCTTGTATTCGCGGATGCTTAAGAGGGGTATAATCACAAGTATGTATTAGTCCTAGTTGGGCGGTGCATTAGCATAGGTTCACCCACACAACACCTATCAAAACAATAAATATTAATCAACTATATGAAGCGAAAGCACTTAAAAAAATTCCTATGTGTCCTCCAGAACGTTTTGCCACCATAAGTAAAACAACTGGCTTGTCCTTTGCTCTCAAAATGATTGGGCCACTCGCTGCAATTGTTATTACCGTTGTTTATTTACTCATACTTTATTTATCTGCTATATCCAAAACAACCAAAAACCTGTTTGCTAGTGTTAAAGTGAATTCTCTATCCAACCTACTTGTCGACACCTTGTGCTCCTCGTTGGGTTGGACACTCTTATTTATCGAAAGTACTAGGATACACCCCTATACTAGTGGGTCATCAAGACTATTTTCTGGCACCGTCGCCGGGGAGTGAAGCGATATTGGTAAGTGGAATTGGTAATAGAAACTTTTACTAAGAGTGATGTTTTTATTTTTGTCTGCTGCTTTATTTAATTATGAAAAATTCCTTTGGTTCTCTGTTTAGGGATACTACTACTATTACTTCTAGGGTAGTAAGTGACCCGTTATCTGCTGCATTAGATCCTTATAAAATACCTAGGAAAATTGTTGGACGTGTTATGGATAACTGCTATCATGGAGATGGAACTGTCCATCCCGGTGATCATTTCCTCTTTATACATAAATTATGGGAGTTATTCAGGTGTGCAGGTATTACTACGCATCAAGTTAAAAGGAAATTATTCTATTTATCGCTGAAAGGTAGAGCTGCTGAATGGTTCAAATTGTTGAAGAATGGTGAATCTATTGGATGGGAGAAAATTGTACCTTTCTTTTATTCTAAATTCTATCCTCCTAGTGAGATTCATAAAGACCAAAATCAAATATATAATTTATGGCCTCATGATGGAGAGAGTATTGCCCAAGCTTGGGGGAGAATGAAGTTCTTAATGCTTAAATGCCCCGGTCATGAGCTCCCGAGTAATATTGCCATGAATAATTTTTATGCGAGGCTTTCTCTTCATGATAAGGATTTATGGAATGCTTCTTGCGCTGGATCATTGACACATATGAAGGAAGAAGCTAAATGGGACCTTCTTGACCGTATTCAAGAAAACACTAAAGGATGGGAGAATGACAAAGGTAGAAAGTCAGGTATAATTTACGATTATGAATGTATTAAATATTTTATGGGAACTGATGATTTCTATAATGTTAGTGCTGTTGTGGTATTTATTCTCAAATCTTTGAAAATTGTTTTAAAGCCTTTTCTTCCTATCTTGATATTCCTAAAATGGAATATCACAAATATCATGCACCTTATAAAGATATTGTTCCTGCTAGAAATATAGAAGTGCATGCTTTTAATCCTGGTGTTCCTGAACATTATATTGAAAAAAATGCCTTTCCCTACTAAGGTAAAAGAACCCTCTATTGTAGCTAGTGTGGTTAATAAAAGCATAAAGAAATCTATTGAACAAATAACTATTGAACCTGTTGTAGCAATAGTAAAAGACCTTGTTTGCGGATATGTAGAGGATGAACACATTGTATTCTGGGCGGATGCTTCTAATATTGTTTCCCATCCTCATAGACCTAACAAAACTAGTGTTCATGTTCTTTCTGATATGATTGGTGTTCATTGGTATTATGGTTTATGTGACATTGGTGCAAGTTCTAGTGCTATTCCTTATGAGCTTTATAAAGAAATTATGCATGAAATTGGTTCTTGTGAGATTGAAGATATTGATGTAGTTATTCAGCTTGCTAATAGAGAAACTTTCTTTCCAATTGGTATTGTTAGAGATGTGGAAGTTTTATGTGGTAAAACTAAATATCCTACTGATTTTCTAGTATTGGGTAAAGCTGCTAGTAAAAATATTCCTATTATTTTAGGTAGACCTTTCTTGAACACTTGTGGTGCTGTCATAGATTGTAGGAAGGAGAAAGAATAAACTAAATTTTATGGAAAATCTTATGAGTTTAATTTATCTAAATTTGCTAGAGCTCCCTATGAATTTGAACTGCCTAATGAAAATTTTAAGGTTAAACAACTTGCTTCTATTGCTCTTGCTCCTAATAGTGTTTTGCAGCAATTCATGGAGGACCATGAAAGTGAAGTCTTTATGGAAGAAAGAAATGGAACTGACGATATTCTTCTTCGTCAACCGGTGATACTGAAACACAATTTACCTATGGAAGATTTGGGTAGCACATTACCAACAAAAGAGGATCTTGTTTTTGATTTAAAACCTTTACCAGATGATCTTAAATATGCTTATATTGACGAGAAGAAAATATATCCTTTTATTATTAGCTCTAAACTTTCAGGTGAAGAAGAGGAAATATTATTGGGAATTTTGAAGAAGCACCGTTGAGCTATTGGATATACTCTTGATGATTTGAAAGGGATTTTCCCTACTATATGTCAGCATTCTATCCACATTGAACGAGAAGCAAAGCCGCTTGTTGAACATCAATGCCGTTTAATTCCTAAGGTGAAGAAAGTGGTAAGAAATGAGGTATTAAAGCTCCTTGATGCTGGTATTATTTTTCCTATTGATGATAGTAGATGGGTAAGCCCTGTGCATTGTGTCCCTAAGAAAGGTGGAATGCATGTTGTTCCTAATGAAAATAATGAGCTTATTCCACAAAGAGTACTAGTTGGTTATAGAATGTGCATTGATTTTAGAAAGGTTAATAAAGTTACCAAGAAAGATCATTATCCTTTGCCTTTTATTGATCAAATGCTAGAGAGATTTTCTAAGAGAACTCATTTTTGTTTTCCTAATGGTTATTCTAGGTTTTCTCAAATTGCTGTTAGGAAACAAGATCAAGAGAAAACAACCTTTACTTGTCCTTATGGAACTTACGCTTATAGACGTATACCTTTTGGGTTATGCAATGCTCCTGCTACGTTTCAAAGATGCATGTCTGCTACTTTTCATGGTTTTTGTGCAAAAATTGTGGAAGTATTCATGGACAATTTCTCTGTCTATGGAACTTATTTTGATAGTTTTTTTGCACAACCTTGATAAAGTTTTATAGATATGCAGGAAACTAATATTGTTCTTAATTGAGAGAAATGTCACTTTATGGTTAATGAAGGAATTGTTCTTGGACATAAAAATTCTAAAAGAGATATGGAAGTTGATAGAACTAAAGTGAAAGCAATAGAGAAAATGCCTTGTCCCAGGGATGTTAAAGGTATTCGTAGTGTTCTTGGTCATGCTCGTTTTTATAGGAGGTTTATTACAGATTTCTCTAAAATATCAAAGCCTCTTACTAATCTTCTTAAAAAATAGGTACCTTTTGTTTTTGATGATGATTGCAAGGAAGCTTTTGAAAATGTAAAGAAGACTTTAACTACTGCTCCTGTCGAGACATCGTAGTAGATTTCATAGACGGGGGTGCCATGAGACTACTGATAGAGACGCGGGGGGACGTGATTGTACGATGATCAAGGACACGGGGTTTTTACCCAGGTTCGGTACGACGCGGTAACGCGGCGTTCCTACTCCTGCAAACTCACTATTCAGGACTAAAGCCTGGGAATACAGAGTACAAAGTGACGTTCTATTAGCTGCTCGTCAAGGATCAACCTCTCGGCGAGTTAGCTTTTAGCTTCTTGTCTTTCTATCATATCTTCCGTTCGGCTTTATATAATAGCCGGATTAGGGCATACAAAGTAGGAAACCTAGAAGACTACGGTAACTATTAACCTGGAAAGTAAGGAATCCGCCTTCTACTCCAAGCCAGATCACGTGGGTCGTGATCCGGGTTCTTCTAGAATCCGGCTTCTGTGCGTCAGCTTACTGGGCTGCCCAATGGACCGTAGCCCACTACCATTTGGGCCACCCGGGTAATCCGGCACTTTGGACTGCCACCTGATATACCCCTATTCGGTATATATCCGATAGCTCCTATTGTTCAACCACCCGATTGGAATTTACCTTTTGAGATTATGTGTGATGCTAGTGATTTTGCTGTAGGTGCTGTTCTTGGACATCAAGTAGATAAGAAATTGAATGTTATTCATTATGCTAGTAAGACTCTTGATGCTGTTCAAAAGAATTATGCTACTACTGAAAAAGAGTTCTTAGCTATAGTTTTTGCATGTGATAAGTTTAGACATTATATTGTTGATTCAAAAGTTACTATTCATACTCATCATGCTTCTATTAATTAGATACCTTATGGAAAAGAAAGATGCTAAGCCTAGGCTTATTAGATGGGTGTTGCTTTTACAAGAGTCTGATTTGCATATTGTGGATAGGAAGGGTGCTGAAAATCTTGTTGCTGATAACTTGTCTAGATTGGAAAACATTGCTTTTGATCCTATTCCTATTAATGATAGTTTCCCAAATGAACAACTAGCTGCAATAAAAGTGAACTCCTGGGATAGTCCATGGTATGCTCATTATGCTAACTTTATTGTTTCCAAGTATTTGCCTCCGACATTTACAGCTCAACAAAGAAGAAAATTCTTCTATGATTTGAGGCATTATTTTTGGGATGACCCACACTTATATAAATAAGGAATAGATGGTATTATGAGAAGATGTGTTCCTGTTCATCAACAACGTGAAATATTGAAAAAGTGCCATGGCAGTGCTTATGGAGGACATCACGCTGGAGATAGAACCGAACAAAAGGTTCTACAATCAGGTTTCTATTGGCCTACTCTCTTTAAAGATGCACGTAAATTAGTATTATTTTGTGATGAATGTCAAAGAGTTGGTAATATTTCTAGACGTAATGAAATGCCTATGAGTTATTCTCTTGTTATTGAACCTTTTGATTGTTGGGGATTTGACTTTATGGGTCCTTTTCCTCCTTCAAATGGTTATACACATATTATTGTTGATGTTTATTATGTTACTAAATGTGTATAAGCTATACCTACTAAAAGTCCTGATGGTGAAACCTCGTTAAAAATGTTTAAATATGTTATTTTCCCTAGGTTTGGTGGGCCTAGATATCTTATGACTCATGGAGGTTCTGACTTTATTCATGGTGGTTTTAGAAAAACCCTTGCCAAATATGATGTTAATCATGTAATTGCCTCAACTTATCATCCTCAAACCAGTGGGCAAGTAGAATTATCATAGAGAAATTAAATCTATCTTGCAAAAGACTATTAATAAATCTAGGAAGAATTGGTCAGATAAGTTGAATGATGCTTTATGGGCTTATAGAAGTGCTTATAAAAATCCTATGGGTATGTCTCCTTATAAAATGGTTTATGGAAAAGCATGTCACTTTCCCTTAGAATTAGAACACAAGGATTATTGGGCGGTGAAAGAACTTAATAAAGATTTTAAACTTGCTAGTAAGAAAAGAATGCTTGATTTGAATCATCTAGATGAATGGAGATGTGAAGCTTATGAAAATTCTAGACTCTTTAAAGAGAAAGTTAAACAATGGCATGATAGAAGAATCCCTCAAAGAGAGTTTCATGTTGGTGAGAAATTTCTATTGTATGGGTCTCTTCTCAGATTTTTTGCAGGAAAATTATCTCGAGATGGGAAGGCCCTTATGTTATTGAAGAAGTGTATCGTTCGGGTGCAATCAAAATTGCTTCCCTAGAAGATAACACTACACAAGTGGTCAAACATTATATTTCTGGGGATTCTTATGATGAAGATGTTGATGTTATTCAAGTAATGACTCCAGAGAAGTTCATTAGAGGGAAGATTCTAGAATCTACAGAGTCCTTTTTTGAATAGGTAACAGTTCTGCTAAGAAAAAGTTTGCGGATTACTTTCCAAGTTATAAATTATTGATTTTTGTAAAATATGAAAAATATCGAGCCGAAGAGGAGTAGGAGATGGTGCTCGAGGGCACCACACCATGTGGCGGCGTGGGCCCACCCCTGGACACGCCACCTTATGGTGTGGGCGCCCCAGAGCCCCTATTCGACTCGTTTTTGACCTGGACTTTCTATTTGTTAAGCATACTTTTACTATATAACACCCCCGGACTCCCCGAGGTCCGTATATCGCTTTCTCGTCGTGTTTCTGTTTCGACCTGCTTCAGCTAGGATCTGTTTTCAGTTTTAGAAGCACTGTTGCCCCCGCCAACAAAAACAAGGGAACGAAACCTATGGAGGATGATCTCCAAGGTCCCAAGCCAAGAACGTGGATTGAGGCGTCAAGATAGAAGCAAAGAGGATGTCATCAAGTAGCAAGGGAAGTGTTTCTTCTTGTAGCATGTAGGGACCAAGACCATCAAAGCCGGGCCTCAACCCTATCCCTGGAGTTGATTAAGCCCTTCGAGTTGTCGATGAGTTATGTGATTGTTATCGAGCTCTAAGGATTGAGGTGGATATACTCTAAGAGGAGAGCGACATGTTCCGTGAGATGTTGGCTCGTTTTCATGCCTTGATCGACAAGAGCTCATCACCACCACCACCGAAGAATTAATTCATCATGGGTATTGGCATCCCCCTCGCTTGTTCCAAGCTTGGGGGGGTGTCGCGGTATCACACCTTTATCTTTCACCTTTTTACCTTTTAGTAGAGTCATATCATGAGTAGTGAAAATATCATATAGTATGGTTTGCAGTATGGAAGTATCAATCTTTAGTTGGTTATCGTTGTATCCGTTGGTTTGAGTTGCCGTTATGGATATTAATGAGAAGCTTCATCATCTTATACACTTTATTTTAGCTTTCAATTCATGTTATATGTTTGATCTTGTTATTAGTATTGTATCGATATTTGAGCATCAAGTTAATCTAGTTGGTTTTGGCAAACATAACATTGGTTAGTAGCAACAATACTTTGAGATTTAAGTAGAAAAGAGGGATTTTCATGTAGATATATTATTCCATGATCTTTCTTTCTTGTTATCCCATAATCTTAGTATTCTCAAGTAAGATTGTTTGTACTTTCAAGGAATACTGCATGATTGGTTTTATAATATATATGGTTGTTTGTTTTCCCTCAACTCTTATGCTTGCTAGCCAAAAACCTGTACTAAGAGGGAATACTTCGCGTGCATCCAAACCTGGATCCCAAACCATGCCATTTGTGTCCACCATACCTACCTATATGTGGTATTTATACACCACTCCAAGTAAATTGCTTGTGTGCTACCTTTAAAACCTTCAAAATTACACCTGTTTTGTGTTCCTGTTTTAGCTCATGAGGACGCAAATAGAAAATATTAATCTCACTTTTTGATTGGACTTTACACACCTGGACTAGTGGCTTCATGCGCTTATCCAAATGCTAGAAGAGCTAGCAGCGGGGTGCCCAGCTCCAAACTTAATTAAAACAAATTCTCTACATTATTTTTGCCTCTGATTAATCAGTCAAAGCATGATAGTGGTAAACAAAAGAGAAGAGGTTTGATTTGCTGATTTAAGTTAGCGTCCTTCCATGGGAGCCTCTCTTGTAAGGTCTAGTTGGCTTGTGACGTACTGTATTTTATGTTTGCCATTCTTTGACATATACATACACACCTCTCTAAAAACTAGACACTCCTCCATGGTATGTGATTGTTGGCATGCACCCAAGGATCCAGTTAGCCACAGTTTGTTTAAGAAAGGTTGGGAGGAGTGTCAAACATTTTATACCTCAGTTTATCAAATAAAAGCTCTATCACATGATTTAATCCCTGTTGCCCTCTGCGAAGGGACAATCTTTTACTTTTATGTTGAGTGAGTAAACCTGCTTATTTTTGTCTTAATCAAGCATTTGAGTTGTTGTGATCCATTCATCTATATGTTGATTTACTCAATCATGTTCCTTATTCTCCCTTGTTTAGTACAAATACGTTTATCTGTTTGAATACCACTTTGACAGTTATCAATGATCGTAAATAAATTGTTATGATTGAGCATGTTAAAATTTGCAAATATAAGATCTAATGTGAAGACTCTGGTTGAAAGATGAGTACACTGTTAATTTTTCTCTAACCAAGTATGAAGTTTTCCTTCACCAATTTTGATTTCCTTTTTGCACCTTTATTGTGACTCCATTTACTTGTTTCACGTTAAATTATATGAGAGGGAGTTACTTGCTAGAATGACTAGTGCATTGATAGTTGTGATGCTTCTTGTACGTATTTTATTTATCGACACCTCACTCCATAAACACGTGGTCATGTTTACCGGGTTCAGTTTTGCTTGGGGACAAGCGAGGTATAAGCTTGGGGGAGTTGATACGTCCATTTTGCATCACAATTTTATATCGTTAGTTTCTATTATTCATCGATATATTTCATGTTATGATACATTACTTATTTTATTTCATCTTATTTTGCATGTTTAATAATTATGGGAGAAGAAACACCGGGACCAGAAATCTGATGGAAAAAGCACCGTCGAGATACCCTATTTCAGCAGATCAGAAGAAGGAGGGGGGTATACGAGAAGTCTTAGAAGTCCCAAGGAGGAAGTCAGTGAGAAGGGCACCTGGAGGGGGGCACCAGGGGCCCACACCACTAGGCGGCGCGCCCCCCTCTTGTCGCACCTTTGGTGGTATTCCCCGCCTGACCCACTTCTGGGCGCCCCTTTCGCGTACTTAACCCCAGGGAACCCTAAGCCCCAATACATCATCTAGAAAATATTCCGCCGCCGCCTCGGGGCGGAAAACAACAGAGAGAGAAAAGCTCTCCGGCAAGGAGAAATCTGCTGGGGAAATTCCTCCCCGGAGAGGGGAAATAATCGCCATCGTCACCGTCATCACTCCGGGCTTCATCAGATCATCATCGCCATCATCCTCACCACCAACACCATCACCGCCACCATCCACCTTCATCCCTCTGTAACAATTAGGGGTCGTTATCGTTGTTTCCCACTAGATCTCTCTCCCGGTGTGGATTACTTGTTATTAGTCGATGCTTGTGAGATTTATCGATCTTTACACCTTATGACCAGATTGTTATTATCCATTATATCACTTCTGATTACGATCCATATGACGTCTCGTGAGTAGTTCGTTTAGTTCTTGAGGACATGGGAGAAGTCATGATGTTAGTAGCGAAGTTATGTTGAAGTAATATCTATTTGGTTTGATATTTAAGTTGTGGTGTTATTTTCTAGTGGTGTCATGTGAACATATACTACATGATACTTCACCTTTATGGGCCTAGGATTATGCATTGTGTATTCGGCTACTAATTGTGGGGTTGCCAGAGTGACAGAAACCTAAACCCTCATTAGGAAACCAATGCACGAGGCAGTGTAAGATCCCAGAGTTTTAAGGTTGTGGTTAGATTTATCTTAATTACCTTCTTGTATTTGCTGATGCTTACGAGGGGTATAATCACAAGTATGTATTAATCATAGTTTGGTGGTGCATTAGCATAGGTTCACCCACACAACACCTATCAAAACAATAAATATTAATCAACTATATGAAGCGAAAGCACTTGACAAAATTCCCATGTGTCCTCAAGAACGTTTAGCCACCATGAGTAAAAAACCCGGCTTGTCCTTTGGCCTCAAAAGGATTGGGCCACTCGCTGCAATTATTATTATTGTTATTTATTTACTCGTACTTTATTTATTTGCTATATCCATAACAACCAAAAAACGGTTTGCTAGTGTTTAGAATGAATTCTCTATCCAACCTACTAGTCAACACCTTCTGCTTCTCGTTGGGGTTGACACTGTTATTTATCGGAAGTACTACGAAACACCTTCTATACTTGTCGGTCATCAGAAGCCCCGAAGGAGGTCAGTACAATTTACTGTACTGACAAATGACACTATGGTTGATATAAAATGGAAAGTCTAAACTACATGCATATTTGGCTTGGTGGAGCTGGGCTATTTGCAACAGGCAAGTTTTCTACTAACACTTTCTAAAAAGAGTTTTCTTTTCAAAGATTGGCACCATGGATAAAGCCCATGTGCACCATAACTAATATTTCCTTAGACAAAATTACTTCTTCAAAACGGTGTTGAGATTCTTCTATCTATCCTTCTCCGGTTGCTCGAAGTCGTCCATTACGGGGAACACAGCTATGCTCATGGTTTCTAACTATGCAGAGGTTGTGCACTTTCACCCTTTTCTTCAATTTTCCCAAACATCCTATACACCAGAAGTGAATCATGGAAACTAGAGAACTAAGATGATATCTTTCAGAAGAAGAAGTTCAATCCAACCGGCAAGACCAGTTCCACCTATAATTACGCTACATCTTCTTGTCAAGCCTGGGCCGAACTCTCACAACTTAGTTGATCAAGATAGAGCCCATATGTCCAAGGTTTGCACGGGAAGATACTAAACTTAGAGGACTTGGTAATCTCTCTATTCCTGGGTGGCCATCCACAAGTGAACACCCCTCCGGGAGACACTCAACTCTCATTAACCATACAATCAAATCCAACAAGGTGGTTCATTGAAGTTTATACTTAGAAATTTTCCACAACAATCAATAAAACAACTTTGTATCAAAGCTAAGCATATACTAAGTACTAAGGATTTTAAAATAACAAGGTAAAATAGTAGATACACACTACTAGGATTTATCATAGCATAACAACATAATAATAACTTAGTAAAAACTCCCTATCATGCATACTACTAAAACTCTATTCCATGCATATAGAAATTATGGGTGATTTGATGGTGTGCCACTTTCCTTGGCAATAGGAGGAACAATCACAACAATAATAACATCAACAAGGGTAGCCTTGCTCTTCTTCACAATCTAATACAAGCAAAACAAGCCACACATAAACATACAAAACAAAAATAACATAGAAAACAAAAATAACAAGACAAAAACATGTATGCATAATATGCAATGATTAAATTGATGCACCAAAAATTACTACAAGCAATAATTACTAACAATTTTGTTTTCTTATGTTTATAACATGGTCATTATGCACAGAAAACAAATTAAATAAGAACTTTTAATTATTAACATTATTTAGGGCTTAATATGGCTAATAAGAGCATAAATAAAGTTTCTATTACAAAGTTGCATATTAAAGTTTTCTTTAGTTTCTACCGGATAGAGGATGTCAAATCAAAACCATATAAATTGTAATCACCTAAAAAAGATTTATAGATTAAAAGTAATGCCCAAATTAGTGATTAACATAGATCACCAAATAACATGTGTGTGTGCACGTTACAAAAATAAAATATTATTTCTCTAAAATATTCTACACATTGTGCTTATTTCAAAACCTCCAAGATCATATAATTTGGAATTACAAAACAAAAGTTATGAATTTTACAAGTTAAGCAATTTTTCTGGAAATTTAATTCAAATTAAATCGGAATGACCAAGGGGGCGTTGACTGTGCTGACTAGGCAGGCACGTGGCGCTGCGATTTGTACAGGGCTGGTGAGGCGTTGACGCGTCGGCTGACGAGGCTGGAAGGACATGTGGCGTCTTCCCATTGGTCGTACCATTTCACAGATGCGATCTATCATGGGCCGTTGGATGATAGTCAAATGGATAGGGGAGAGGAGTGGGCTTACCACAACGAAGTGGTCGTCGTGGCCGGAGAAGATGGAGGTGCCGGGGTGGTCGTGGACGGCATCGTCGTTGTGGATCCTCCGCAGCTGCGCAGAAGGCACCGACGATATGTGCGCGTCGTGGAGATCCTCTTCGTCTCCTTGCTTTCTCCTCCTCCAGCTCAAATCGACGATGTGGTGTGCTCTCGAGGCGGCGTCGGTGAAGAATTACGGTGACAAAATTGTGGCCGGGGAGGGGTCTAGGGTTAGGGCTTTGGAGGCGGCAAGCGCATACGTCGAGGGGTGCCCTTAAATAAGGGGGAACGTGTGGAAGAGGGGGAAGTGTTTCAGGCGGAGGCGGTGCGTAGGAATCCATGTCCTCCATGGCGGCGGTGTCCGGCCACGGGACGGTGGCGCGTTTCGGGAAACGTCAGCGCTGACATGGTGTAGACGTCACTATGGGTCCCCGTGGTCAGGGAGAAAGGAGAGGTGAGGGTCGTGGCAGCGCGATGCGGGCTGCTGGCGGGCGTGTTGTTGGGCTGCTGCTGCTGCACCGTTTCGAAGAGAGGGAGGGGTGATAGAGAGAGAGAGAAAACGGGCTAGGCCCTAGGTAGTGGCCTGGCCTACGTTGCCTTTCCTTTTTGCTTTGAACTTTATGTTTTTTAAACAAAAGATTCAAAAGCAATTCAAAAACCAGTCAAATATTCAGAAAAAAATAAAAAAATATATGTTTTGAAAAGCTTAAGACATAAGGAACATTTTTGCACTAAAATTGCCAACTAATAAAATTGTTATTTCTAAAAATTGATTTAAACTCAGATACTGATTTAATAGGTAATAAGACCTAATTTTTTGTGTTTAGCAAATTAAAAGCAAATTTTTATGCAATCAAAATGCAGGAAATATATGATGCTCATGTATGCATGAAGGTTTTAAAATTTCCAATTTTTTCAAAAATCTGGGATGTTACAGACTACCGCACTTAAAAGGAATCTCGTCTCGAGATTCGGGAAGGCTAGCAAATAGGTTGGATTAGGGTATTAGGTGGCTACCGCCCTTACAACAAAAATCTCGCGAGTAGTGAGAAACTCTTATGTAATGCCAACGGGGTAGTTGTGCTTCTTCATTTGATCCTTCTCTTGGTGTACAGAAAATCTTCAAAAACCTGCATTTCGGAATCTCCTTCATAGTTTCCACATAGTTGTTACAAGTCTTATTGTCACGATGAGGAAACACACTTCTTTTATAACATAGTAGTTTATTACAATGAGAGCACATTTCTCAAAACTCCTTTATTTTATTACACTAGGATCACCTTCTAAGGGACACTTATTGCTAACATAAAGCTTTACACAAGGCTCATTCTTAGACTGATACTTCTCTATGCTCATCAGTATGTCTTCCTGCAGAACGTCATGTTCCTTCTTTTTTGAGGGCAACTATTTGCATAGTGTCCTTTATCCCTGCATTTGAAGCATGTCACTTGGATGATGTCTCTGTAGACGGGGTCGAGGTTGGTCTAAATTTTTTTATTCCTTTTCGGTGGTATTGTCTTTGCCATCATATCTTCAAACTGTTATCCAGAATACTCCAGTACATTGGCTGAAAATGTAGGTTGCTTGTTGGGACAATTTCTGGATAGGTGTCCATCTCCTTCTCAAGAATAACAACACTTGGTGGTGTGTTTGGATGAATAAGGATGCGGTGTAGTCTTGGCTCCCGTATCCATCATGACACTTTCCGTTTGAATAATATCCCACTTGTGTTTTCCTTTACTTCTTGTTCTAGTAAGTTCTCCTTGCATGCACCATGGGGCCACTCATCCGGACATTCTTTGGATGAGTGTCCTATCTCTCCACAAGCTTTGCAGGCTTTGAGTGTTGTAATCATTTCCTCTTCTAACTTGTTGTTTCCTATAGCTATCAAGGGTTGATTGTTTTCACCATTAGTCATATTATGGGACATCATCTGTACTATCTGTGATTGCGTATCTAAAACTTGCTGCATTCCTGGGGCTACCTCCATATAGGGGTTGCTGGCTTGGTTCTGGATCATTAGTCGCATCAGCCGAGTCTGAGCCTCTAGTAGCAGTTGTATTGTCGTTGACTTCTTAGGGCTATTGATGTTATGGTTAGGAATCTGTGGGTTTTTCAGCATAGATAAGTAAAATATAGACATATCTATAAGGAGAAAAATTTCCTACCCATGCACTATTAATACTATAAGTCAAACAAAGAAAAACAAACTCAAAATTTTCCTTATTAACCCAATTTCTATATTGGGACTTAATTTTTGATAAACTTAAGAAAAACAACTTAGTTGCAAACCAGAACACTCTACCATTACCATACCACTCAATTGTATGATCAATACCAATACGTTGACGTTGTTCTAACTAGATTGGTGGTCTCATCTATATCTTCCTGAGTTTCTTCAAGTCCTTCTCTCCATGTCTTGAGGTGTTTCAGATTGTTGTGAAGTCCGAGTCCCTCTCTAAGTTCTTCAATGGTCTTCCTTGTAGTACTTCATGTTGAAAACAAATATGTCATGTGAAAAATACTTCTTGCTCTTCTAGGCATGGTTATCACCAAACTTGTCTTTATGGTACACAAGGGATAGATCATTTAGAACAAGAGAAGAAAATTTAGACGGTGAATAATAGCTAAGAGGACATGAGAAAGATTAAGATGAGACGTTTTGTTCCTATGAGCTTGAAGAAAGTATATTTTCAATCCTAGGGTCTTTGAAGTCCTTGGCGGTGGCGGAGTTGAAGCTTCTCATCTTGAAGTTAGAAGGGTAGAAGAAAAACTTAAGTCATAAAAGCAGAAGGTAAAGAGGTACTAGATATAAGGCGAGTAAAAATACTTAGAAAATATTAAGTCTTCTTCTATGATGATCAACAGATCATTACCAACTTGTTGGAATTTGGATATTCACTATAGTGAGAGATACTGACACCCGCTACCCAATCAGGGAACCACATGTATGTGGACATGTAAGGTTGGTCCGGGCCGCTTCATCTCACTATACAGCTAGGATCCAAAATACTCAAAGGATTTAATAACTTGATCGAAAAGGGATTTTCCAAACCCAAGGGCTCGAATCTACAAGCAACACCTTACTCTGATACCATTTTGTAGCGTCCTCACATTTAATAATACAAGAACTCCTACGTTAAGTGCTAGTCCCTGGATCAATGCTAGCACCAAGTACAAAACTTAAAGATATATCATTGTAGACATATCAAATCTATTAGAAAATATCCAGAATAGCCAAGTATACCTTTATTACAAAGGGAATAGTCTTGAAAGACTAGCAAAACTCAGAGTAAAACAACAGAAAACTTAGGTAGCAATGAGCCTCCATCTTCAAGCATGTGCCACATGCATTACATGTTGGGTGTAGACTCGAGTCCAAGCACTTGATCAAACTTCATTATCGGAATTACTTGCACATTAGAATATGCAGCCCCAAAGGAGGCCAATACAATTTATTGTACGGGCAAATGACACTATGGTTGATATAAAAGGGAAAGTCTAAACTACATGCATATTTGGCTCGGTGGAGCTGGGCTATTTGCAAAAAGCAAGTTTTTTTTCTAACATTTTTGAAAAAAGAGTTTTCTTTTCAAAGATTGGCACCATGGGATAAAGCCCATGTGCAACACAACTAATATTTTCTTAGACAAATTTTACTTCTTCAAAACGGTGTCGAGATATTTTCTATCCATCCTTTACCAGATGCTCAAAGTCGTCCATTACCGGGGACACGGCTATGATCATAGTTTCTAACTCTGAGAGGCTGTGCACTTCCACCCTTTGTCTTCAATTAGCCCAAATATCCTATACGCCCGAAGTGCATCATGGAAATGAGAGAATTGAGACGAGATCTTTCGGAAGAAGAAGTCCAACCCAACCGGCAAGACCCGTTCCACCTATAATTATGCTACATCTGCTTGTCAAGTCTGGGATGAACTCTCACAACTTAGTTGACCAATAAAGAGCCCATATGTCAAAGGGATGCATGGAAAGCTACTAAACTTAGAGGACTTGGTAATCTCTCTGTTCCTAGGTGTCTATCCGCAAGTGAACACCCCTCGGGGAGACACTCCACTCTCATCAACCATACAATCTAATCCACCCAGGTGGTTCATCGAATTTTATACTTATAATTTTTCCACAATCCATAAAACAATTTTTTAGCAAAGCTAAGCATCTACTAAGTACTAAGGCTTAAAAATAACAAGGTAAAAGTATAGCTATACACTAATAGGATTTAGCATAGCATAATAATAATAACTTAGTAAAAACTCCCTATCATGCATACTACTAAAACTCTATTCCATGCATATAGAAAATATGGGTGATTTGATGGTGTGTCACTTTCCTTGGCAATAGGAGGAACATTCGCAACAAGAATAACAAGAACAAGGGTCGCCTTGCTCTTCTTCACAATCTAATACAAGCAAAACAAGCCACACATTAACATATAAAACAAACATAACATATAAAACAAAAAAACAAGACAAAAACATGTATGCATGATATTGTCGTGGGATAATCACGGAAGACGTTACCAGGGGTAACTTACTTTGGGGCAGATCGACTCTGGTGTTTGGGAGAGGGTTTAGCTCAGGGGAAATCATGCTAGCAATCAATCTGGTAGCTCTGGCAATAATGTCGCCGAGTCTCCGATCTAGGGCTTATTACTATCAACTCTCGTGTTACATGATACTCGAATATCTGGTGAAGCTCTCTTTTCTAACCCTAAGAGCCGGTTTATATGTTACCCGGCTCCCTGGCTTCCTACACAAGATACACCCGGAATCCTACCCGGAAACTGCACCCAACCCTAATTTTCCTAATCCTAACCCCTAAAGTATGGGTTACAAGGCCTACGCTCCTTCTTGGGCCTTCTAGAAACTCCTCCTCCCTGAGCCGGGTCTTGCGCGATTTCCTTTGGGCCGGGTTTCACCTTGGCATTAGCCTACCGGGTTATCATCCCCTCATCCGTAGTCCCCAGAATAGCTTGTGCTTCTCGGGATCAACCATGAAGCGCACGCTATTACTTGCAAAACAATAAACATAAAAATTCATAATATACCGGGTTAGAATGCTTGGATAACAGCTAGGCCTGCTCTTTGGGCGGTCCATATAGCAACCTGGCTATTTCCGAGTCAGGGCACTACCTCCCGGGTCAACACTCCAAGGAACGTAGCAAGACTCGGCGCTCGCATCACTACTGGTTAATCCAAATAACACACTCGCAATCAATCACGATCCTGATCCGGATATCCCGCAACGGTTATTTTGATATTTATCCCTAAATATCCGGGCCGGATCACCTTCCTCCAAAATTTTCGCGCTTGCCGCTCAAACCTAGGGTTTTTCCCCCCGCATCTATAAATAGGCCTCCAGGGGTCAACCCTAGATCTACCGGCTCATTTCCCCCCTTCTTCTTTCTCTCTTCACTCCATTCCTGCGCCCGCGAGCCCTAGCTTGAGCTCGCGCCTGCGGAACCACACCGCCGCCCGCAAGGTCACCGGAGCTGCACCGCCGCCGCCAGGTCGCCACCGCCCGCGCCCGCGACGCCGTCGTCAACCGCCGCAACGCCCCCGAGCAAACTTCCAATCAGGCCACCGGAGATCCCGGAACGCCGCCGCCGTCGAGCTACCCGCCGCCGCCGCGCGTCTCCTTCGATCCATCCGGTAATTTCCGCTATCCTTTAGATCTAGGTCCCTTCTTTCCTTTGATTTCACGCGTGTATTTTGGGATCCAATCTCATCTTCTAGCTTTCCATTATTCCCTCTCTAATTTGGCACAAGCTCATAATCCCTAAGTTCATGTTTCTCCATAGCCCGCACTTGGTTAATTTCATGTCTATGCCCACTAGCACGCTTTCGCCATCCGCAATCGCATGTTTTTCCTCTATACGTTCTTGATTAGATATATTCTCCAAGTTTTGCAAGTACCTTAGACATTTTGCCCTTTCTCCTTCTCATTGTGTCGGATAGCTATACTTTCCAGGTCTCTTTATATTCACACTTTGCATTTTGACCATTTTTAGATCTACACTCCGTGGCTCCTAAGGCCAGCGCCAAGGCAAAGGGTAAAAACCCGGCCGGCAAGACAAAGCCGAGTCAGTCGATTTCCGCCAACTGGGCGAAATCGACTGTCACAAAAGCAAAACTTGATGAGCTGACTGAGTCAGGTGTTCTGCCCGCCCGGGAGGAGATCCACTGGAGGATACCCGGCGAGGAGACCCGGCCATCACCCGGCCTACACGAGGTGGTGGTTTTTGTCGAGCATGTGATCCGGGGTTTCCGCCCCCCGGGTCACCCTTTCTTCCGGGAGCTCCTGGACCACTACAAGCTCCGGGTATTCGACATCGGCCCCAATTCCATGCTCAATATTTGTCATTTCATAGTCTTGTGTGAAGCCTATTTGTGCGTCCCTCCCAATCTTGCTATATTCCTCGAACTCTTTCAATGTAAGCCATGCAAAGAGAGTGGCGATGGAGCCCTCCTAGTTTGTGGAGGAGTCTCAATCCAGAGGCGGAAAAACTCCCTGATGCCGACTCTGAGTCTCCATTCCCACGTCAAACACTGGCAAAAAACCTACTTTTACTGCCAAGATACCTCCTTACCCGGCGAAAAGCCATTGCCGGGTTTCTCCACTGATACCCTCACTCTGTCTGATAACCTCAACTCGTTTTCCTCGGAGGCCGAGAGGCAATCTATCCAGCCTCTCCTTCATAAACTTGCTGTGCTCTCCGCCCAAGGTCTCCTTGGGCTCAACCTGATAAAAACTTGGGTAAGCTGCCGGATTCAGCCCAACAACACCCGGCCGAAGCTCATGTGCCACTACTCCGGGCACCTCACCGACTCTCTCCGATACTCGGAGAAAAATTACCCGGCCGGTGACATGAACAAGCTCATGAAGACTTTCCTAGCCGAGAAACTTGACGCTATCAAGAATATAGCCGGGCTTAACCCCTTCACTCTCTCTAACCCGGCTCCTCAAGTAAGAACCGGCTTACTCTCTTTACCCGACTGATATTTCTTATGCATGTATACTAATATTTGGCTCTACTTTGCTTACATAGGAAGATGATGCGTTCTGGAAGATAGTCACCCCTCCCCCTTCAGAAAACTCGGAGGAGGACGAGGAGCCGGCTGATAGCGATGAAGGTAAATCCGAGTTTTGTACTTAAACTTATCTCAATAACTTGCTGGACCAAATCTTTCCCCTTTTCGACAATGCTCCTTATTTCCCAGAGCTAGAGGACAAAGAAGACACTGAGTCGGACGAGAGTGAAGCTGAGCCGGAGGTGGAAATTGGGACGAAGAGGAAGACCCGGGGAGTTGTCTTCAAGGTGCCCTATTCCCCCATTGCCTCCAAACCATACTCGTACACTAATATGTGCGAACTTAACCAACGCTTAACGGATTCATCATACTTGAAGGAACCTGCCCCGACCAAACATAGGGTAACCCGGAACTCTCCGGGTGACGATCCTCTTCACCCGGGCATCCCTTCATCACCCGCTCGCCGAGCCGGTACTTCCCAAACTCATACATCCTATATACCTCGAAAATTTCCATCTCCAAACCATCCCTTAGCCGGCCAACTCCGGGTCTCACTCTCTGACTCTTTATCAGCATCTTCTGGGTCTAGCAACGATCTCCCACCGGATTTCGTCGTGAATACCGGGTAAGTCATTATCCTTGCTAATCAATATACTATTATTATCCACGTCTTTCGTTTGTTATCTGCTAACTGCTTATTTTTCTTTCTCACAGCCAAGGTCACAGTCAGTGACCCTGAAGATATGGACGTAGACAATCCGACTATGGAAGACCCGGATGTTGTTGTGCAGCCCGCAGCTGGCGGCGCAGAAGAAGAACAGGAAGATTTGCTGAAAGACCCGGTTGAGCAGGAACCCGAGTTTCCTCTGCCAGGAGATGAGGACATCGAGTTCCTGGGATCATGGAGGGGTGACCCCACTCCTAACACCCAGGCAACCTAGATCAACTCCCCCAAGCAGGAAAGGACCCCGCCTCCGGGTAACCAGAACCCCAGCTCCTCCAGGCTGAAACTCGACGATCTTGATTTTGAAGGGAAGTTAACTGAGCTCTTCTCTCTGAAGACCACTAAAAGGGATATCCTTGAATCCCTAGCAGCCGAGCACCAGGTAACTTAACCAATATTGCTTATGTATTCATCCAGTCCCCAAGTTCCGAGTTAACTATATCAAGTTTACTCGGTACTTCCATAGTTGTATAACCTTTCATACCTGGTTTTACCCTGCATCCGACTGACTTTTCCTTGTCTACTTCCGCAGGCGCACGTGACCCGGACTAAGGAGGTGTTGGCAAAAACCAATGAGCTCCTCTAGGCCGAGACCAAGCTGCGGGAAGGGTTGGAGGCCAAGGTGGAGGATCTTGCCAAGGATGTCAAGAAATACAAGAAACGATCCCAAAATGCTGAGGGCGCACTGAAGAGAATTACGACCCAGATTGCCGACACTTATCGCTCTCTGCTTGGTAAGAGATCGTAAATTTACTGAATATAACCCGGACTTCTCGTTCTGCATGGTTTGTATCCCGGATCTCATTGCTTTAATTTGTCTGGTATCCTGTAGCTCCGGGTGAGGAGGCTATGGATGAAGATGATGTTCAGAAACTAAAGACGCTGAAGGCCGTGGTCCGGCAATTCTCTGTGGGAACCAAATGGACACTGGAGGCTTTGAAGTGGCCTGGGGCTTGTGGCGGCGCGGACAAGATGCTCGAGGCGTGCTCAACTATCCCCGCCTGGATTGAGCACTGGAAACGCTCAGCATGCCGAGTGGGAGTAACCTGCGGCCTTGCCTTGGCCAAAGCTTATTTTCCTAAGCTTGAGCCGGCAACGCTCGTGGGCGGGTTCCCCGAGTTTAACAACGACGGCTCAAGGTTCACTGACAAGGACTATAATTTTATCCATACTCAGGTGCGTCATTCGGCAAGCTTGATAGCCGACAATCTGGATGTGAGCAAGCTCACCCCACCCTACAATGTTGATGACAAGCCGGTCCCATCTGATCTCCCCAAGCCCTTCGACATGCTGGCCCAGTGGAAGGAGGAGATAGCCAAGAAGAAAGCTGAGGCCGAGAATGCGCCATCCACATCTACTCCGGCTGTTCCTCCTCCAGCTCGCGCCGATACTGCGTCTAACCCGGACATGGGAGCGGGGAGGACTACCGATGAGCATGTTGAAGACCGGACTGCCAAGGACACTGCTGATGAGTCGGCCATGGATGCTGAGTGAAGTTTTACTGCTTCTCGCCCCAAAACACTTATTCGGCCAATGGGCATTTCTGTAATATGCGTGATACAATTATTCTTTTAATAGTGCGCATGTGCACTTTTCGATACTATTTCCATGGTTTGTAATATGTTTAAACTTTGATAGCTTTTGGTGGCCCTTTTGGCCATCCACTTCGATATGATCTTTTCCAAACTTATACTTTTTGCTGCTTTTTTGATATTTTCTCTTTTTCCCCATCCATGAGACTCGGTTTCCGGGTCTCAGGATCTTTGACCGATTGATATTTTTGCTTTTCAAGTCCCCAAGCCCCCAAATCACTTAAGAGTCGGGTTTTTGGGCTTCAAGCTTGATAGCTAACACCAAATTGCTTTTTTCAAATTCCCAAGTCCCCAAGTCCCCAAGACTCGGTTTTTTTGGGTTTCGAGCTCAAATAGCTAAATAGTTTGTTGCTTTTCTCAAATTCCCCAGTCCCCAAGACCCAAATTTCCGAGTCTAGGGATTAGTGGTTTTTAAGAAAAAGCTGCCTGTTCTTGCCAGGGCCCAAAATATATATCTTCCCATATAAATTTTGAAGCCATGCTTAATATATTGTGAGTTTCTAGCCGTAGCCTTTTACTCTGCATGGCTTGTGGTTTGGATGACCCTTTTGATCCTCTTTATTGTAAGCCGGCTTTCGCGTGGATATTCAGTGCTGCTATAACTGTATAAAAACAGGGTCAGGCAAGTCCCAATGGGCATCATGACTGATTGTGATTACACGTTAGCAAGTCACGGCACATTATTGCGAGTCACATCAAGCTTAAACAAGAGAAATCAAGGAAATTTGGCTCTATTGTCCAGTTATAAGATTGTAACCGTACTTATTACAAGTAATCATTTCTTATAACTTAATGGCATCATGGCCGGGTCTTGAGATTATAGCTGTGCTATTCAAGCAATCAGCCCCCAAGACCTATATATGCAATCTAAAGGAATGTTAAATCTAGTGTACTACGAGGAAACAACTAATATTTACCTGATAAAATAAAAATGGAAGGTAAAAACAGAAAGATTAAAAACAGAAATAAACAAGAAAGAAACAATATCGTAGTTTAACCATCTCTTTATTGATATGAGAAAAGTTAGGTCAGCAAGCCGCATCATTAAAAACCCTCCAGTCCCCTTAGGTACCCTGGATAGGAAAAGAGTGCGTCGGAAACCTGCTGCCTATTACATCGTGTAATCCAACTTGTAAACCTAGCCTATGCTAAGTGTAATAGGGACGTAGCTGAGCCACGTTCCATGGTCTTTCCCTTTCTTGCATAGATGAAGTGGTATGGGCGGTGTCATTGACAGTATCCGACTCTTCCCTTGCATCTACTAAGTAATATGATCCATTGTGCAAATTCCGGCTTATGACGAATGGACCTTCCCATGGCGGAGATAACTTATGCTTTCCCTCCTTGGATTGTACCAAACGTAACACCAGGTCCCCTTCCTGGAAGACCCGGGTTTTGACTCGCCGACTGTGGTATCGCCTCAAATCCTGTTGATATATGGCTGATCTCTCCAAAGCTTGCTCCCTGTGCTCTTCTAGCATATCCACGGCATCTTGCCGGGTCTTCTCATTCTCCACCTCAACATAAGCCGCCACTCGGGGCGAGTCATGAATAATGTCACTCGGCAACACCGCCTCTGCAGCATAAACCATAAAAAACGGGGTCATATGAGTAGATCTGTTAGGTGTAGTGTTAATTCCCCAAACCACTGATGGTAACTCCTCAACCCATGCTCCAGCAGCTCTGAGGCACGGGACTCTCAGCCGTGGTTTCAACCCACGCAGTAACTCCTGGTTTGCCCTCTCCACCTGTCCATTAGCTTGTGGATGGGCTACCGAGGCTACGTCAAGGCGGATGCCGTTGTTTCCACAGAATTTCTCCATCTCTCCTAAGGACATGTTGGTTCCATTGTCTATTATTATGCTGTGGGGATACCCAAACCGATAGATAATCCTTTTCAGGAACTTGACTGCTGTGATTGCTTCGCAATCGGTAACTGGCATAACCTCAACCCACTTGGTAAACTTGTCAATAGCCACAAGAAGATGAGTCTTTTTGCAGGGTGACATATGAAAGGGGCCTACCATATCCATACCCCAGACCGCAAACGGTCAGTCAGCGGGACTGTTCGTAGCTCCATAGCCGGCACATGGATTTGGCGAGCGTACCTTTGACATCCGTCACACCTTGCCACCAAGCGCTCCGCATCTGCTAGGGCCGTGAGCCAGAAGAAACCGTGCCGGTATGCCTTAGCCACGAGGGATCTCGTGGAAGCATGATGCCCACAATTACCTTCATGGATCTCCTTCAGAATCTGCCAGCCTTCTTCTGGTGCTACACATCGCAAAAAGACTCCTGCCGCACTTCTTTTATACAACTCACCATTGATGATAGAATAACCCTTTGCTCGTCTCCGAATTTGCCTGGCCAAAACTTCCTGCGGTGGTAACTCGCCCCGTGACAGGTAGGCCAGAAACGGCTCTGTCCACTCGGGGATAGTGTGCACGGCGGCTACGAGCTCCAAATCCGGGTCTTGGTTGGCCACCTCTTCCTCAGACTCGGTTTTGACGGAAGGCCGCCATAACTCGTCCAGAAAAACATTGGGTGGAACCAGCTCTCGGCGCGAGCCGAGTCTTGCGAGCGCATCTGCTGCCTCGTTCTTTCGCCTGTCAGTATGTTCCACCTCATACCCGGAAAAAGACCCGGCCACCTTGTCTACCTCCCTGCGATATGCTGCCATTGTGGCATCCCTCCTATCCCAAGTTCCAGAGACCTGCTGTACCACAAGATCCGAATCTCCATAGCACCATATTCGCCTGATGTTCATCTCCTTTGCAACTCTCAATCCATGTAACAATGCCTCATACTCGGCTACATTGTTGAAGCAATCGAAGTGAATTTGTAACACGTAACTCACTTTATCTCCTTTAGGCGATGTAAGTACCACACCAGCCCCTGATTCCTCGTATTGCTTAGAACCGTCGAAGTGCATCACCCAAGACTCGGAACTTGGCATCATTGTGGGCATACTTGTGTGAGTCCAATCATTGATAAAATCAGCTAAGGCCTGGGATTTGATTGCAGACCTGGGCTCGTAGTTGATGTGATAATCTCCCATCTCAATGGCCCACTTGGCTATTCTACCTGTTGCATCCGAATTTCTGATAATATCTGCCATTGGTATAGAGCTAACCACTGTTATGGGGTGTTCCTGAAAGTATGGTTTCAATTTCCGGCTGGCCATGAAGACCCCGAAAACTAACTTTTGCCAATGTGGGTAACGCTGCTTTGCTTCCGATAGGACTTCACTCACATAATAAACTGGCCTCTGTACCGGATGATCCTTCCCATCCTCCTTACGCTCAACTACAACCACGGCGCTGACCGCTCGGGGCCCAGCCTCTACGTATAACAACATGGGCTCGTTGGGACCCGGCGCTGCAAAAATCGGTGCCTCAGATAACTGCTTTTTTAGAGCCTCGAACGCCTCGTCCGCCTCTTGGTGCCAAACAAATTTGTCGGTTTTCCTCAAGAGCCGGTATAGGGGTATTGCATTTTCTCCGAGCCTGGATATAAACCGGCTTAACGCTGCTACATATCATGTAAGCTTTTGAACGTGCTTCAGGCCTTCCGGCTTTTTCAGACTTTGAATAGCTTTGATTTTGTCCGGATTGGCCTCAATCCCTCTCTCGGAAACAATGAAACCGAGTAATTTTCCTGCTGGGACTCCAAATACACACTTGGTGGGGTTAAGCTTTATCTGATATCTTCTCAAGTTCTTGAAGGTCTCCTTTAGATCATCTATGAAGGTCTCAGCTTTCCTTATTTTAATCACCACATCGTCCACATAAGCATGAACATTGCGCCCAATTTGATCCTCAAAACACTTCTGGATGCACCGCTGATACGTTGCACCTGCATTTTTCAGCCCAAAGGTCATAGTTTTATAACAAAAAGCACCAAAGGGGGTTATAAACGAAGGGCAAACGGGTCCTTTGGGCAATGCTTGTTGAGCTTGATCTGGTGATACCCGGAATAAGCATCCAGGAAACACAATAGGTCACTTCCTGCCCCTACATCTATAATCTGATATATTCTTGGAAGGGCAAATGGGTCCTTTGGGCAATGCTTGTTGAGACTCGTGTAATCTATGCACATCCTCCATTCATTGTTCTTTTTCAGCACTAGAACCGGATTTGCCAGCCAATCCGGGTGAAAAACCTCCATGATAAAGCCGGCTGCAAGGAGCCGAGCAATCTCTGCTCCTATAGCTTTTCTTCTTTCCTCGTTCATCTTTCTCAAGCCCTGCTTCACAGGCCGAGATTTGGGATCAACATGCAAACTGTGCTCAGCTAACTCGGCCGGGATACCCGGCATATCGCTGGGCGTCCAAGCAAAAACGTCCTGATTCTTACGAATGAACTCGATAAGTGCTTCTTCCTGCTTGTTGTCTAGGTTAGAGCCGATGGCAAATTGTTTGGAGGGATCACCTTCGACAAAAGCCACCATCTTTGTGTCCTGGGCCGCCTTAAACTTTGCCCTCTCATCTTCCGCGTTCGGTCTTTTCAATGCTATTCTATCTTCCGGGTCTACCTGAGACCGGTAATACTTGAGCTCTTCCTTCCTGCAAGCCTGTTCTGCCATTGCTGCGTCTCCTTCGTCACACTCCGCTGCCACAGCCCGGTTCCCGTGTATAGCAATGGTCTGTTTGGGACCCGGGATTTTTAAGTGCAGGTACACATAACACGGCCTGGCCATGAATTTTGCGTAAGCCGGCCTCCCGAACAGCGCGTGATAAGGGTTGCGCAATTTCACTACCTCAAACGTGAGCCATTCCACTAGGAAATTATCCTTGGATTCTCCAAAAGCAACCTCTAGTGTTATCTTTCCTTCAGGGCACGCCGAGTGATCCGGCATAATTCCGTGAAAAACGGTGGAATTTTTCTGCAGCTGAGACTCCTTGAGCCCCATGCGTAGGAAGGTTTCCCGATACAAGATATTAATGCTGCTTCCTCCATCCACCAGAACCTTTTTCAGCTCGTAACCATTGACCTGTGGTGCGACCACCAAAGCTAACACACCCGGATGTTCTATTGTTTCCGGGTGATCCCTTCTACTCCATGTTACCTCTTGGTCTGACCATCTCAAATATCTTGGAACACCTGAAGAAACGAGTTTTACGGCCTTTTAAGTATCTTTCTATCTTTGTTGGAGGTCCCTGTAGTATGAACATGGTACTTCCCTAACTGCTTAGGATTAGCTTGGAAACCTCCAGCACCTCCCTGATTATTACCCGGATTACCACCGCCTGCGTTGCCAGCCGGGGGTGGGCCATTGCCCGGGTTTCCGCCCTGACCCGGTCCTCCTCCCCGGCCTGCGCCTCGTAGGGCCTTTTGTATTTCCTCATTCTTCCATCTCTATAAATCCATGCACTGCTCTAATGAATGATTAGCCGGCCTGCCGTTCCTGCTATGACGCGGACAGGGCATCCTGAAGGCCTCTATATGGTTAGCCGGCCTTGGTGGTCCTTGATAATTTCCTCCATTGAAGTTTCCTCCGTTGAAATTTCCCTCTGCCCTAGGTCTTGCAAACCCGGCTTCTGTATTAGCAACAAACTCGGAGTTTCCTTCATATGGGAGCTTGTGCTGGTTGTTTCCGTTACTTCCTCCATTATTACCCGGTGCAGTCCCATTGCCGGGTCTTCCACTATTGTTCGCGTTGGCTTTTGCTTTTTTGTCATCAGTATCTTCCTCTGTGGTATCTGTGGCGGCGTGCTTGTTGCACGCGTCCATCAACTCTCCCATTGTAACCTCTGAAGCATGCCGACTAGATTTCATGCGTGTCAGCTTTTGCACTAAGGGTATGTATTTGCATGTTTTCGCCATGGCTTGTAATGCATCCTTTGGCTGGATATCAGTGGACGAGTGGAGAATTTCCATAACCCGGCGCACCCAACTGCGCGCCGACTCTCCCTTCTTCTGGACACATCGCTCTAAATCATCAATCGTAAATAACTTCCTGCACGTCCCATGAAAGTGCTTGATAAAGGCAGTTTTCAGGCCACTCCATGAATTGACGGATCTTTCGGGTAGGTTATTGAACCATAACTTTGCTGCTCCTTCTGACATCATTAGGTACATAAACTTGGCTTGAAGATTCTCAGATGCGTTGCGAATCGACATAGCCATCTGGTAACTGCTCAACCAAGTCTCGGGGTCCATGGTCGGCTCATAATTTACCACTTTACCCGGTTCCTTGAACTTATCCGGGTAAGGCTCAGCCCTGATGGCATCCGATAAACACTTAGGTCCGGCGAGGTTTGCCGGTACTGGCCTCACTCGGGAAACGTGTGATGCCGCAGCGGGTACGACGGGGGGTGCAACCGCTACGGGTCCCCGTACCGCAGACCCGGCTGCTGCTCGCCTGGCTCGAGAACTGTCCACAATGGCCTGTGCTGCTGATACTGCAGGTGTTGCCGGTCTACGGGGAGAAGGCGGCATTTGCTGCTGCTCTGCCCTCCGCCTTGCCGAACTTGACTGAATATACCCGGTATTCCCGGGCTGCCGGTTGACATACGGTGTCCCGTACAAACCACTTCTATGATCCGGGTAATTTGCTTGCTGGGCCATTGCGGTGCGCAACAGGTCTATCGCCCGCCGGGTCTCCACTGCATGGGGTGACTCTCCTACGGGGATACGGTCAAGTGCCAATGTTGCTGCATATACGTTGTCTATGGGGTTATTGAAGTGACCTGGTGGGGTATGAAATCGTGGTGGTGGTGGTGCTGTATTGCCAACAACGACTCCTGTTTGCAATGTGGGTAACCCGGCTTGCACGTTCGCCGGCTGTCCTCCCATGCAGCTTGATATCCGGTTTCCTGATTGACAACCGGAATCGGTTGATCCTGAGGGGTAATGAACAGTGCGGCTGGTTGCAGATTTCCACCTGTAGCCAGTAATCTAGTCTGGTGCCTCTGGTTGTAAATTCTAGTTGACTGAACCTGAAGCCGGTTTTCCAACTCTTCCAGCTCGCGTTGGCGCGCGGCCATCCTTTTTTTCTCAGCTTCGACATCTCTCCTCTATTGATCCAGTGCACGGCGAGCCACGTCCAGATCTCGGGCACGCGCCGACGCGTTTTCCGGGGTTATCACCATTGCTAGCACTGTGGGATCTAAGATCAAGTTATTGTTGAACAGAGCCGGATTTCGCGGATTCGAAGGTCCCGCTCCTGGTGTCCTGTTCGCCATAAATCCAAACATGTTCCTCTGCCGCTCGCTTTCTCCGGTATGACTGGTGACAGAGGCCGACTCTCCGTCGACCCGAGCTATAACCGGGTTTCCGTCAATCGGTGCCTGCTGTTGGGCCAGTGCTCGCGCCGCTCCAGCCGCGGCCGTCGTCACATCCCCCTGATTAAGATTGATTGCAGGGGCTGTGTAGACCGCGACCCGGCGCGCGATGCCTGGTGATGATTCGTATTCCTCCTTGTCACAGCTATCTTCCTCGTACCGATCTTCCAGCAGGTGCAGGATAGACTCGGTATCCTCTTCTCTCGTGACCCGGCCGCGAGGGGTCCATGCCGGCTCCTCCGGCTGTTCCCTCTTCGCGGTGGGCTCTTCTACCGGATCGGCTGTCCCGACCGACTCTTCTCCGTCCGATTGAACGCCGGTCGCTTCTCCTGATACAGAATCATACTCAATATCATGAGGAACTGAACCGGACGTACGTACCATGCCGACAAAGACGTTGACCTGGCCGATCGTGACGACAGATCCGGTTTCCAGTAGATCCGACTCTGGTCCCCAACCAAGGTCGTCCACCATCTTCTCTCCTTCGGGGTTGGTGATGATCTCGCCGATAACGAGGTTTTTCATGCTTTCCCGAGATTCTCCCGTGATATAAACACCCTTGGACGTAGGCCCCATAGTGGGCGCCAACTGTCGTGGGATAATCACGGCAGACGTTACCAGGGGTAACTTACTTTGGGGCAGATCGACTCTGGTGTTTGGGAGAGGGTTTAGCTCAGGGGAAATCATGCTAGCAATCAATCTGGTAGCTCTGGCAATAATGTCGCCGAGTCTCCGATCTAGGGCTTATTACTATCAACTCTCGTGTTACAGGATACTCGAATATCTGGTGAAGCTCTCTTTTCTAACCCTAAGAGCCGGTTTATATGTTACCCGGCTCCCTGGCTTCCTACACAAGATACACCCGGAATCCTACCCGGAAACCGCACCCAACCCTAATTTTCCTAATCCTAACCCCTAAAGTATGGGTTACGAGGCCTACGCTCCTTCTTGGGCCTTCTAGAAACTCCTCCTCCTTGAGCCGGGTCTTGCGCGATTTCCTTTGGGCCGGGTTTCACCTTGCTCTTCTTCACAATCTCATACAAGCAAAACAAGCCACACATTAACATACAAAACAAACATAACATATAAAACAAAAAAAACAAGACAAAAACATGTATGCATGATATGTAATGATCAAATTAATGCACCAAAAGTACTACAAGCAATAATTACTAACAATGTTGTTTTTTAGGTTTATAACATGGTCATGATGCAAGGAAAACAAATTAAATATCAAATTATAATTATTAACATTACTTAGGGCTTTAATATGACTAATAAGAGCATTAGTAAAGTTTCTGTTACGAAGTTGTATATTAAAATTTTCGTTTGCTCTACTGGATAAAGGATGTCAAACAAAACCATAGAAATTTGAATCACCTAAAAAGATTTATAGATTAAAAGTTATGCCCAAATTAATGATTAACATAGATCTACAAATAACATGTGTGTGTGCGTTAAAAAAATAATATATTATACACATTGCGCTGATTTCGAAAAATCCAAGATCATCTAATTTGGAATTAGAGAACAAAAGTTATGAATTTTGCAAGTTTACCAATTTTCCTAAAATTTTAATTAAAATTAAATCAAAATGGGGGGATTTGATTATGCTGACTAGGCAGGCCAAGCGGAGCGCTACGATTGCTCCGGGGCTGGCGCGGCGGCTAACACGGCTGGTGAGGTGGCATGATAGGTGGTGTATGTCTTCCCATTGACTGTACGGTTAACGGACGCAATCTATCCTGGGCCATTGGATGAGAATCGCACAGACATGGGAGAGGAGGGGACTCACCACCACGGGGTGGTCGTCGATGTCGGAGAAGACAGAGGAGCCAGGGTAGTTGTGGACGGTGGAGGCGTTGTGGAGCCTCCCCGGCTGCGCAGAGGGCACCAATGAGATGCGGGTGTCGCCGGGATCCTCGTCGTCCCCTTGCTTTCTCCTCCTGCAGCTCCTGTCGGCAATGTTGTGTACTTTTGACGCGGTGGCGGTGAAGAATTTCGGCGACGAAATTGTGGCGCGGAGGGGTCTAGGGTTAGGGCTTTGGAGGCGGCAAGCGCGGTTGTCGAGGGGCGCCCTTAATTGAAGCGGAAGGCGTGGAGTAGGGGGCAGGGTTACGGGCGAAGGCGGTGGGGAGGAATCTGTGTCCTCCACATCGGCGGACTCCTGCGAAGGCACGGCGGCGCGGTTCGGGCGACGTCAGCGCTGACGTGGTGTCGACGTCACGGCGGGTCCCGTTGCCAGAGAGAGAGGAGAGACGAGAGGGTCGTGGCAGCGCGGGGCAGGCTCCTAGCGGGCTCGTTGTTAGTCTGTTACTGCTGCTGCACCGTGCAGGAGAGAGGGAGGGGTGAGAGAGTGAGAGGAAAAAAGGCTGGGCCCTAGGTAGTGACCTGGCCAACGCTTTTCCTTTTTTTTCTTTTAAATTTTCTAGTTTTAAAACAAAAGATTCAAAAGCAATTCAAAAACCAGTCAAATAATTTCAGAGCTTTAAAAAAAATATGTTTTGAAAATCTTAAGACATAAGGAACATTTTGGCACTAAAATTGCCAACTAATAAAATGGTTTTTTTTAAATTGATTTAAACTCAAAAACTGATTTAATAGGTAATAACGACTAAATTTTTGTGTTTAGCAAATTAAAAGCAAATTTTTATCCAGTCAAAATGCTGGAAAGACATGATGCTCATCTATGCATGAAGATTTTAAAATCTATAAATTTTCAAAAACCTGGCATGTTATAAAAAGTCAATTCGGCTCGACTTGTTACATGATCAAGTTGTCTAGCTAAACTTGGTAAAACTCTTTAATATTTTGGCAGCATCCACGTGCAAAATAGAAATATGACGCAAAAAAGATCTAATTTCAAATAGCTCACACTAAATATTAGAGGAGTTCACAACAAATTCTCAATTGGTTCAACCAATGTTGGGAACTTGGACCAACCAAATGTAGGCATGTGGCTTATTATTGCCTCTAAACTGGCCGGATGTGGCTTTTTCAGGCTTAATGCAGGCAATTTAACAAGTTTGTCAAGTCCCGTGGGTAGCTTGTTAGCTCTAACTTATTAGTTAGTCTCCATTCTTAAGATCAAAATGTGTGGTTCGGCTCGACTTGTTCACCTCATTGGTTCGGCTTAAATGAGCCAAGGTTTTAACGAGTGTTACGAGATTCATGTTTTGTTTCTAGGACTAGAAGTCATTCTCATCGCAGAAATATTTGGCGTGTGGGTATCTATTGATTCTCTCTCCGGTAAATCACAACTTAGGGACACGTCATAACAACGTAAGGTCCACCCTGCATGTAAGACGAGTCACAACGGGGAGTATCATATACTAGTATCATGTATATGATACTAGTCTATGTTACCACCTCCACAATGCATAGTAACATATTTGTGGTATAGACTTATATTGTTTTGGAATATGTTATGTTACGGTATCTACCTACCACTAACACCTCTCTCCTCATTAAATGAGTGCCACCTCATCTTTTTTGCCTATGTGGTACTTATGATACCACCTATGTTACTTCTATTGTGACTAGTCTAATTGTGCATGTTATTTAATAAATGCTAGTACATGTTACAATAGTACAAGACACGGCTAACATTTTAACGAAAATTTTAGTTTCCCACTCATAAATAATCAATATTTTTTTATTGACTTAAAAGGGGAGCGGACTAGCACTACGAGAGAGCCACAATACACCGACGGGGAAAAAATACGCCGACGAGGAAAGGTCGTGACCGTCGGCGTAGATCAGGACATGCTAATCCAAAATGCAAAAAAAATTACCCACGCCGACGGCAATGCCGTCGTCCTATACATATTTTTTTGGACTACGCCGACGGCTGCCTATGTTTTTTTTAGCTATTCACCGTTTTGAGCATAACTTTTGCATATGAATTCGGATTTCGACGTTCTTTAGCTTGTTTCGAAAAGAAGAAACATATCTACATCATAATGCATATTATTCAAGCTACTTTATGAAAAAAAATCATGATTAAGAACGTAATTAACAATAAAGGGTCAACAGTTTCGTCGAAAAGGGCTCCGGGGCAGGACCGTTCGTAGCTAGGGGTTGAGTATTAAGAAAATATTGGTGTATCTATGATGAAATAGGTAATTGTGTACCTCTAAATCATTTTTCCAAAAATCATGAGCAAACTACGATGCACATGTAGTTCAAATTTGACTCGCTTCCAGCTGAATCGGCAGAAAGTTGTGTTTTTCAAAAGAGGTGGATAAAAAAAATTAAGAGGAAACAATTTGGTTATTTATGCTTATAACATGGTCTAGTATTTTTAAAAAATGCATCTCCCAAGTTTTGCAACATATTTGTGGGTGGTCCTTCACAAAAAATCCCATTTTTCCCACTCGGAAAATGAAAAATGGTTTGGTTATTCAATAAAAAGGAAACATTTCTGTAACAGCCCAAGTATGAAAACCTACCATTTAGAATGTTTGATTTCCTGTTTAATGAAAGTATTGCATCATGTCATCATATTGTTGCATTTGTTTCTTTTGTTTTGCATCTGTTATTCTTTGTTTTCATAATGAAACTCAAACAATTTCAAATGCTTTGTTTTCATACTTGCTCTGTTACAACCTTTTAAATAAAAATCTCAAATAAAAAAAAACATTTTTGCTTCATATCTTTCCACATTGATCAACTAATAAAATGGTGTTTTTGTTTCCATTAATTAATTTTCCAACTTGGTTTCAAATTCAAGCAATCATCGACATCACTTAATTTGAAAGTTATAAAAGTACCAAACAATTTATAATCACATTTGTTCTATTTAATAACATAGGGGTCACCCTATTTAAAAGTGTGTTTTTATCAATGTTCATCTAATAAAGAAACTCATTCAGTTTTGGTTTATTTTCCAAACAACACAAAAATTTAAATATTTTTGAAGTTCAAACTTGAAAATTGGTTGTAATTAACATAATGAGTTCACCCTAATTTTCTTAGAATTTTTCCTAACACTAAAACCCCCAATCTATTCCTTTTATAATTGCTACAAAAAAAACAAAACAAAACAAAATCAGAGAAGCAAAAAAAAAAAAAACAGGGGGGGAGGCAGCCAGGCCAGCCAACAGGCCGGCCTAGGCCACCTACCACCCCCGTGGGCCCAGCCGGCGAACCCCCTCCTTCGTCCTCCTCTGTACGGAGACAGAGGAGGGATCGCTCTCCCCCACCTGCAGAGCCACCTGGCCACCTGCTCCTCTCCTCCGCCCATACTTAAGCCAGGACCGTGCCCTAGCTCCCCTCTCGCCATCTTCCTTCCACAGCCGCCGCCGCTCCCTTTTTTTTCCCTCCCCTGTACCTCTCCTTCTTGCGAATCCGAGAGAGGAACCGGTAGGGTTCAGAGATCGCCGGCGCGCTTTGGAGCTCTGCGGGCCAGGCTGAGCGCACCGTCGTGCAGCCCTCGACGCCCTCTACGCCGCAACACCTGCGTCAAGCACGGGAACGAACGGATCGTCCACGACGACGAGGTCTTCTACACGGCCGCCACCAAACCTCGGCGGCGCGTCGTCGCCTCCCTCACCGTCACCCGCAGACAACGCCCCCGCAAGCACCGCGGTGAGCCCCTCGTTCCATCCCCGCCAACCTCGTTAATTTTCGAGCTTCAGAGCAGCGGTGATCTCCGGCGATCACCGTCGTGTGCTGCACGCCCACCCGCCGCGTTGCAGAGACCAAAGGCCTGGCCTTGGCCTCGATGCCTCGCGCGCATGTAGCCCACGCACGCCCACTTGCACCGTTCGCACGCACGGCACCCCACGGCCGCACCCACCTCGCGGCAGCCACCGCACGCATCCGCAGCGAAGCGACCCGGCGGTCACCTGTCGATGCAGAACCTGCACCTGCAAACAGGAAGTTTCAGTTAACACCCGCAAGACCACCTTAACTCCCCTCGCTACGCTTACCTGACACGAAACGCACCAGAGCCGCACTGGCTACTGCCCCGTGCGCGGAAGCGCAGGCACGCGGGTTCGAGCCCCGCGGGAGGCGATTTTCGCCTCCCATTTTTCTTTCCACGCGCGCCCGTGGGCCCCGCGCGTCAGTGACCTGCAGGGCCACGTCAACTTCCAGCTGCGCCACCTAGGCGCCACGCTGGCCCCCTGGCCCACGGGCAGTGGCTAGGGGTAGACAGCGTTGCGGTAGCAATAACTTCCAGCACGTTTCCCTTTTAACAATCTAGTCCTCCTAATTTACATTTTGGCCCTCAATCTTAACTTGTTAATAACTTTAAATCTGAAACTCCAAATAATACAAGTTAAATATGTTTATTGCTCTAAATTAAATTGTCTATCCAACTAGGTCATTTGTTTACTGTTTTGAAATTCCAAAATGCAATTTAAATTTGAATTCAAATAAATCAATTGCAATTTGCTAAAATCAATAACTAATTCATTATTAATCCAATAAATGCAAATAAAATATGTTTTCCATATCATTTTGAACCCCCTATTCAACTATAATTTTTGTTTCCTGGTTTGAATAATTTAAATTGCCTAAATAATTTAAATCTTGTTTAATTCAATTAAAATTGCTAAAATCATAACTTGCTCAATATAAAATATTTTTTGAACATGCAAAATATGTTTTCAAACCATCAAAGTGTGAACTTTTCAAATGTGAGTTTGAATTTATGTTTTGAACAAATAAAAATTCAATTAAAATCAAACTTGTTTTAAAATCATTTAAAACTTGTTTAATATTGTTTAATTCATAATAAATTCATCCTAATTCCTATTTCAATATTTGAAACATGTAATCCACCTAAAATTTGATGTTCTTTTCAAATATAAACTTTGTTATTTGTTTTGAACACTTTAACTTGATGAAAACAACAATTGTTTGTGTGACATCTTTAAGTAACCAAAATTTCCAAACTTAACAAATGATTTCCAAACCTTGTTAAATTCCTTTTCCACTTGCATCTTTTGTTGTTATTTTGTTGTTATCATCATGCATGCATCATGCTAAGCAAACTATCACATGATAATAACTTGTAGATCATTTGTTTCCACTTAATTCATGGACTCTTGCCATATGCAATCCAATTGCATATGGATCCATTTAAATTGTGTTACCATGTTAGCAAGTTTATTTTGATGCAACCATTAACTTGACATGCATCATCCCATGAGTGTGCACTATGCCATGATATTGATTGTCTACCTTTTCTGCATTGTCTGTTTGCTTCTTCTCGGATACACGACGACGTTGAGACCGACGATACTTACGACACCCCTTCTAAGGAGTTAGCTCAGTACCAGGCTACTGGGTTTGCAGGCAAGTTATCACTCACATAAACCACTGTGTTCCTTTCAACCTTGGTTACCGATACTTTCCGTTGTTCTTTTCTGCTAGCCCTAGTAGTAGTTGTTTCTGTTACGAACCCATCACATGAATCCCTTAACCTTGATATTGCCTCACCTCCACTCCTATCACCCCTTTGTTTGAGCCAGTGTCTTACTAGCATGCTTAGGTTGTTTTGCTCGAGTTTGTTACACGTTACTTTATGTTACTACTCTATTATGTTCTGGGGGCTCGATGTTTAATCAATCAATCATGCTAATGTTACTATTAATAATAAATTTGATGATAAGGCACCGGCAGGAGGCCCTGTGTGGTTTTGAGGCCTGCTAGTGTCGACCCTAATAGGAAAAAGGGTCTTGTCTACCGATCCATGATGAGCGCACTAACCGCATGTGGGAAGCGAGTATGGGCGCCCCCTCAATTTGATTCGATTCGCATCTCGTCCAAATCGCCTCATTTAGTTCGTGTTTTCCATTTGCCGCATGCATGTTTTTGCGAGCCCAGGCCAGGGTGGAACTTTTGTAGTCGGCATATAGGGGGACACGGTCTTAGAGTGCTATGAGGGTCCCTTTTCTTCGGGGCTTGATTAGCCGTGCGCCCAAGGTTCTTTGGGCTTGATGCGAATAAGAGTCGAGTTGTGTTGAGTGCCCCGCTTGGTGGAAGGGCCTTTCCATCTGGCGGGTTATTCATGCGTGTACGGCCAAATTGGTGCAACCCTGCAGGGATAATCTTCTCGAGAAGCCGTGTTTTCCGCGGTTATGGATTACTTGGTGAAAGTACTGGCTAACAAGTACTCATGACAACTTAAACATAATGATCAAACATGTTACACCCAATGATTAATAACTTGACTAGTAATAGGTTGATGACACAATAACTTGATTCACCTTTAATACAACTGTGTGAGTTATCCTCGGATTGCTTCTTTCGATAAGGGGCGAGATCCAGGATGGGTTTGTTTGAAGTTATCTTTCAGTTGGTTACAATCCTCGATCTTATCTCCTTTTCTGTTAGCCGCAAGTGGTAGAATCTCTGTAGTTGGTTAGTGCAGCCAGTTGCAGCATCTTTTATATCCCCTTTCCTCCGTTGAACCCAAGGCATCTGTGCTTGGTGCTGACGGGTTACACTTTGGTGAACTGTGAGTCTTGCTTGCCAGTACGTTTATGTACTGACCCCTTTGGGGCTGTGGTTTCCGCAGACCTACATTTCCGAAGATCTACATGGTGGCTACTACGTGGAGTATGACGAGACTGCTGACGAGTAGATAGCGGACCCGGGCAGGATCCGAGACTTCGTGGATGGGCTCCGTCTTTTCGTTTCCGGCCTCTTAGGCCTATTTGGATCTTGTCTGTACTCAGACCTTTTGAATGCTTCCGCTGTATTGTAATGATGTATTGTTGGGGCATGTGCCCTCTGAATGATTGTATTTGCTATCTCTGCTCTAATGAGAGCCAATTTATTTCAATCTTTTGCGTCGTAGAGATATGTTGTGATTATCATTCGTTTAACGCTGTTGACGTACCATGTGTGTTTGGTATGAAGTACGTCGACAGTAGTGACTTTGATCTCTAGTGGATAGTTTACATCGACGATGTAATAGCAGGGCTTGTGTTGTCGCGCATAAGCGCAGGCCTACCAGGAAGCTGGGACGTGGGAGCAGTTATGCCCCATAATCCAAGCATCTGCTATCCAGTTCGGCCCGATGAGTATCCCCTAGAAATCAGGGTACGACAATTTCTGCGTCAACATTGTCCGTGCGTCCAAGATGCATGTTTGTGCGGAATATGGGCACATTCCAACAAACTATGCCATGAATTTGGCCATAACACTCGTCATTTGGCCCGAAACCCTAGAATCTTCGGAGGAGATATCTCATTTCTATGAACACCATTTCAACCCAACTGTCATATTCCAAGTTTATTATTTTTTCTGGATACTAGGACATATATAATGACACCACGCGAAGGTCTTGCATCATTTTGAGTTTTTTTTTGAATTTTCAGGAATTTTCTATGTCGATTTCAGGAAAATGTCAAGACGGGGGGCATGAACGTTCATATCTAGGGGTTGAATATTGATAAAATATTGTTGTATCTGTGATGAAATAGGTAGTTGTGTACCTAAAAAATATTTTTTCCAAAAATCATGAGCAAACTACGATGCACCTGTACTTAAAATTTGACCCGTTTCCAGCTGAATCGGCAGAAACTTGTGTTTTTTAAAAGAGGTGGATAGAAACCTTTTCAGAGGAAACAATTTGGTTATTTATGCATATAACATGGCCTAGTATTTTCAAAAAAAAGCAGTTCTAAAGTTTTGCAACATATTTGTGGGTGGTCCTTCAAAAAAAAAGGCCTATTTTCACCCAGAAAATGGAAAATCGTTTTTTTATTCAATGAAAAGGAAACATTTCTCTGTCAACATTGTCTGTGCCTCAAATATGCATGCTTGTGTGGAATATGGGCACAGTCCAACAATCTATGCCATGGATTTGGCCATTACACTCGTCATTTGGCCCGAAACCCTAGAATCTTCGAAGGGGATAGCTCATTTCTATGAACACCATTTGAACCCAATTTTCGTATTCCAAGTTCATTATTTTTGGTGGATAATAGGACATATATAATGACACCACGCGAAGGTCTTGCATCATTTCGAGCTTTTTTGAATTTTCTGGAATTTTCTATGTCGATTTCGAAAAGAAGAAACATATCTACATCATAATGCATATTTTTCAAGATACTTTATTAAAAAAAATCATGATTAAGAATGGAATTAACAATAAAGGGTCAACGGTTTCGTCGAAAAGGGCTCCGGGCTGGACCATTCATAGCTACGGGTTGAGTATTAAAAAAAATATTGGTGTATCTATGATGAAATAGGTAATTGTGTACCTATAAATGATTTTTGCCAAAAATTATGAGCAAACTTTGATGCACATGTAGTTCAAATTTGACCCGTTTCCAGCTGAATCGGCAAAAACTTGTGTTTTTCAAAAGAGGTGGATAGAAACCTTTTCAGAGGAAACAATTTGGTTATTTATGCATATAACATGGTCTAGTATTTTTTAAAAATATAGTTCTCAAGTTTGTGTATAATATGGACAAATTTTAACAAACTATGACATTGATGTTGGCCATAACACCCGTTATTTGGCCCGAAAGCCAATAATCTTCGTAGAATACAGCTCATTTGCTTGGTGGGTGACCCTATAATACACACCCAACTACAAAAATCTATGTCTATGTTTGTTTTTAATACCATTGTGCTCCATTTTGCCATATTTTGACTCATTCCAACATGCTTTGGTTATTTGGTGCCCAAGTTTGGCATGTTTTCTCCATAAACCCTAGATTCGATACATAATTTGGTTGTCTGACGGTATAGCATACACTAAAAACCCCACTTAGTAAAGTCCTATACATGATGGAAATATTATATGGATGTCATATTTGAATTTCTCTCATTTTTCTAATTGATTTAGACATATTATTTGTCAAATTTTGGTTTACAGATTTGTAGGTATAAATTATTCAATATTAAATGGAAAAGGCAAAAATATGAATTATTATTGGAATTCAAGATTATTTATTAATTATTATTTTGTACTTAAATATTTTTTTGGATTCACAAAATAAAAGAGTGTGACATGATGGTATAACGGTTAACATGATTAATTGGATACTATTGTCAACAAAACATCGGTTGTTTCTAGGCAGCTCACCAGGAAGGAACTAAGAAGTTAAACGTGCTGGGACGGGAGTAGTCTGAGGATGGGTGACCAAACGAGAAGTGTTAGTAGAATCGAGACTATCTAATTAAGAATGATTAGAGAAAATATAAATATGTGTATAATGCGATTATAACGGGTTAAACAATTCAAATAAAAAAATATAGAAAAAACTAGAAACAAAATTAAATTTTTTTCTAAAAAATTCGGATTTCTATACGCTGACGGCCCCGAGGCTACGCCGACAGGGCAAAACGCCGACGGGGTATACGCCAACGGCCCCTGTCGGCCTATCACTATGCCGACGGGTTTCAGCATTCCCCGACGGCAAGGGGGCCGTCGGCGTATCGTGCGTGCCCCGTAGTGTAGTTCATGATCGACAAAGAGTTAGCTTAATTTTTGGTCCGTTGTAATCCACTTGTAACTCATGGTCTTGTAACTCACGGTCATCACGATGCATATCAAACGGTCAGAAATATTTTTGCTCAACTGCGCAACTGAAAAACTCAGTTTTAACTCATTTACAACTCACATGATTCACAAATCACGAGGAAAACCCAACATACCTAAAGATGACCGAGATTTAAGTTAATAAACTAGCAAATCGTAGCTTGAGAACATAGTGGTCGCATGACTCACAAACATATCCATTGTGAGCAGGTAGAACGTGCAACCAAATGCTAAACTAATTTTTTCGGTTGCAGCTTCATAGTATCATACAATGGCCCACTAACATGGTGACAAACCAACACCAGTTTCCTTGGAGAAACCAGGTTGTGCGTCTTACGCCTCGCGCTTGCACCGGCCCTCCATAGAAAAACTGCCCGCTGAGAATGGGAGTAGCGGGGTAGACATGTGAGTCACTCATGTACGTGAGCAAGTCCTCCGATATTGGCGAGGCACGTCCGCCTTGGTCGATGAACTGGATATTGCTCATGGAGGCGGATGCTACCACATCCAGGGGCGGAGGACCCAATAGGGCAAGGTAGGGCGGCTGCCCTACCTTAATTTTTCGCAAAAAACTGCATATATATAGGCAATTTCCCTTTGTATATTCAAGTTTCAGTGATTCCTGTACGTTTTGGGAAAGAAATAAAGGGGAAACAGGCCAATCGGGCTAGCTAGCACAGCTCAAGCCCTACTAGGCCTTGATGGGCCACACGCGGAACCTAAAGGGCAGCCTTGCTCGGTCAAGTCGAGCGTCCGGACTGCGGAAGGGCGTCCCTTCGATCGCAGGTTACTGGCGCTGGGTTTAGCCGCCCGCCTGAAGCCGTGCCCGCGTCGCCGATCGCTCCTCCTTGACTGCTCTTGATTTTGCTGATATTAAAAAAGATTTTTAGAAGGAGGGTAGAGCTTTGGCATTGCCTAAGAGTTCTAGACTTCATCATTGTTGTTGTTGGTACGTTTTTTAGATATATTTTTGGTTTTAATATGTTGTTGTTACAATTATATCAAGTGATTAAGCTTAATATAATATAAATTACTGCTTTTTTTTAGAGAATTTTAGTTTTGTTCGTCATTTTTTTCTTCCCTTTAGAGTTCGCCCGACCTTGATTTTTTTTCGTCCTCCGCCACTGACCACATCATGCGTGGGGCGGTAGCCACTGCCCATCGGAGCCAAATCTGTCACAGGGCTTGAAACGTGGCCGCCAAACTGGATGCCTCCCGCTCGATTGGCCATCTCTCCGTTGAATAGCGACTTGGGAAAACGTCCAAACAGCGCGATGTTGTCCTGGTTGTGCCCATAATACACCAGCCAGTCTCCGAGTATGCCCTCCTGTAAATCATCAACAAACAAGGCTCAAGAGATGCATGAAATTTAATTAAAAAAAGTTGTAGCCTTCAACAAACTGGCAAGGCACATCTGCAAAGCACGTTTAGCAAACACAATTTAATGAATGCTACTACTTATTGAATTGATGGGATTTCATTTTCCAGGAAATGCTAAGCCTGCACGTAACCTACAGATTCTGCGACCAAAATTGCCATTCAAGAAAAATATCACCTAATAACAGATTTGGTAGGACCAGAAAACAACAATTACATGTATAGAAAATTTTCAGATAGTGTTCCCCCCAATTCGAATTGTATACAAAGTTGAATTAATAAACATTCAAGGCTTAGATCCAAAGTATTCCAATCAACGCGTCCTGTTATTGGTATGTATTGCCGGAAAAGCGAAACTTTGCGCACCAAAAAAGTGTGAGGTACAGAAAGATTGCCGAGGCTTATCCGAACATATTATTCATATTTTCACAATTGTATTAATTTACGAGTGTTTGTTAGAATTGCATAGTTTCACATAAATTTTTTTTGAGCGAATCAAGTCGTAATGTAAATATGTAATGATGAAACCATGTGAGAATCTTCCAAGGAGGGTGTACCTTGATAATTTTAATTGCGATACTCTGTTTGGCTCCCATGGGCTGGCTGACGTTCTGGATTACGCCCCCTGGAGCTATGGGGGCCTCCTTCTCCAGCTGAAAACCGGCGCAGTCGGCATTAGCGCAACCGGTTTTCTGGTACCCATCGGTCTACAAGGCAGAAGGAGAAAAATGGCAGCACATGTTAGTACCACCGTATTTCAGCGAGAAAATTGCACATAACACCAAGGTTTTGGCGCAAACGTTGCACAGAACACAAAAACTATGAGAAAGCAGCCTGGTCGCGTTACGCACCGTCCACAAATTACAGGGAAGCACCGTAGTAAGCAGCCATGTCGTCCGCATGCGTAGGTGAATGTTAATATCGCGCGCACTCACTCACCTCCCAGCCGACCTGGACTGCACTGAAGCTCGCACCCACGGGGTCTTCGACTACGAGGGTAACCGAGCCCGAAGTTCGCTGCTCGGTGCTCAAGTTGAAGCCGAACACGTCCATCGTGGCCATGAAACCGTAGTAGCCCTCATCCGACGGTACTCTTGTCAGGTGCTTCGCAAGCTAAAAGTGTTCACCACAAAGACACACAGTATCTAGTAAGTCATCGTGGGAATATTACCGATGCTTCTTTGATATCTCCGTCAATCTGTATCATGATCAATCAACATATGTATACATACGTAGTAGCGTGTCGCGGAGCCAGGTTCAGTACCGAGTGGTGAAACGTCGCCGAGTAATCTGTGAGCCCGCCGCAAGCTTGTTTCGTTGCTGGACCTTTGGAAATTCACATGCTGAATGAACCAACGTGGAAAATTAGCAAACTATTGTCAGAATCAAAGACTAGATGCAGCACGTACGTGACATAAGACTAGCTAGTTACCCGGGCAGCATTTGTTCCACAGCCGGCCAAAAGCAGCATCCACACGACGGCAACGTGAAGAAGATTACCCATCGTCCCGCGACTTTGGTGAGAACGCAGTGACAAATCCAGGAGAAACGTACATATGAGGCCGGTTTCATTGTGAAAATTTGGAAAATCCCCCAGGATCGATTAATTCCTTGCGGCAGGTGCCACCTTTATGGTAAGATTACAGGTTGTCCAGTAGCCACGGCTCATATATACCACTAGAACATAAAAGCGCGCCTTGGCGCGCCCGTCCATTTTGATAGAAGATAGATTTTCTTGGAAAAAAAATCTTACATTACAAATGCCTCAGATTTTGTTTATGGAAATACCATCTTTCTTGATCCTCTGCTCTCATGGCGATAAGCTCCCTGTCACATGACAGAGCAATGCCACACAAGCATCATGCGCTCAAAACATGTGGATCCACAGCTAACCCTCACTAAGCGACATAAACCACCTCAGTGTGCCTATCTTCTCCAAACTCGATAACATTAAGATGGACATGGAGGAGTTTGCTGACTTCTTGTCTCCGCTAATATTATCTTTGTTAATACTCATATTTTGGTAATGTCGTCGCACTATAACTTTTATTTCTTTTTTTCACGAATGTACCAGTGAGCCAGTTCAACTCTAACTCTATATCAGAACATGAACTTATGATTTTTTTTTTGAGCATTTAGAATTATTCAAGATAAATCCTAAGTACGTTGTTTTTTTGCAACAAACACAGAGCATGCAAATTGATCATAGCGTCTAATAGAAGTGTCTAGTGCAAAGAGGTTTTTTTTATAGTATTTCATCGTTCATAGATAGTATGTCCAATATATAGGGTAACCAAAACATTATTACTTTATCAACAAATACATTCATGTTCTTCATAGACTATTCCAGACAACTTCCTTTAAAGTGCAGCCCTAAATCAACAGTCCTAAAATTCTCATCATTCTGTTGAGAAACCATGTCGGTTAGCAGCAATATGTGTAAACAAGAGCTACCGCAATCGCTAAAAAAAGAGCTATCCATGTGATTATTTACATATACCAAAACCAAATAATGCTATTTGATAGTATATCTTGTTCTACATTTATTTTTGCGTTCCAGTGCTAAAATCTTGCATTTTTATCTAAATAGTCAGATTACAAAGGATGAGGCATGGACTATCTTCAGAATTATTACTTCACATCAAGCTCATCTCATTCTAGCAATCCTTTCTTCGTTCTACTTGCATCAGTGTGGCCACTTGCCTCTTCCTTGACCAGCAAAAGAGCTGGCTGGTTTGCCACTCCATCTGGAGTAACAACTATAGCTCCAACCATAGATAGTTTTGTTGTGACGGGAAGCAGCAACAATGATTTTAAGTTTTTGAGCCCTAAGATCAGCAAGAATATCATCATAAGCGTCGGTATTGTCACGTAATTTAAAGTTCATCGGTCTAGGATATAAGGAAAATGTTCACTTAATATTCAAGAGCTCTACTACGGTGATTGTCCAGGTACCACCAGTACCTCTAGGTACCTCTGGCTTTGATTTTTCTGGACCGTTGATGTAGAGAATTAAGCAGAACTATTAAATTAAATGAAGTAGGGGCATTATGGTCTCTGGTCTGGATTCCATGGCTTACGCAAGTGCTGTAATTCGTTTTCCCCTAAACCCATCCCCGATACCTTCTCCTCCCTCTGTCTCGTGTGAGTGCGACGGCGGCGACAGGAGAGCTCCCCCGCAACCTTCTCTTCCCCCGGCCTAGTCACACGAGGGGTCAGACCTGCCGCCCCCGCTCTTCTCGCTGCGGGTTTCGGACGGCAGCAACCGCATCTCCGGCTAGTCATCTTCCCCATCGCCGGTAGGACTCAGAGTTCAATTCGAGCGCGCGGTTCAGTAAAAAAATGCCAGCTCCAACAGTCACTAGCTAATTGTTCAGTAAACTGCAAACAAAAAGCACCATGATTACAGAGAGATACATCACACCCATATTACTTTACACCCCGAAATCGTAGTATTGCAAAGTCTACGGTTAGTTCTCAAACTATACAACCAAGCTACTTACTGAAAATATCGACATCGGCTCCAACCAAAAAACAACAGCCAGCCCATTCACATACATGCTACCTAATTAATCGCGACGGTCATAGCTCCGAGAGTATGGCAGGGATGTAGTGCGAGAGCTCAGCGGTGAGGGACTGGAATCCGTTGACGAGCGGCGTGTGGAACTCCTGGTCTTCCTCCCCTATCAGCCTGAAGTGCACACGGATTGCCCGCCATGAACTCCAGCAGCGCCGCAATGAGCTGCTGCAGCTCCTGGGAACGGAGCCTCGTCGTCGGCAGCGCATACGGCCGGCTTCTGCTGCTGGCCACTGGAAGTGGGGCGGGAAACGCCGCTGACGGCGCATACGGCCGGCTTCAGCGACGGGGAGGGAAACGCCGGATGAGCAGCCACAGCAGCGTGTCACACGCGGCGGCGCCAGCCTGGAGGTTCCCCTCGAGGTGAGAAGAGGGCTCGTCGTCGCGGCAGAGCTCGGCGAGGTGTCGTCCGGTGGCGACCCCAAGGCACGCGGCAAGGAGCTGCACGAGGACGCCCACATGAGCAGCCAGACCAGCGTGTCCCCCGCAGCGGCGCCGGCCTGGAGGTCCCCCTCGAGATGGCTCATCGTCGCGGCAGAGCTCGGCGAGGTGCCGACCGGTGGCGACCCCGAGGCAGGCGGCAGGGAGCTGCACGGGGAGACCCACATGAATAGCCACACCGGCGAGTCCCCGCCGGCGGCGCCGGCCTGGATGTCCCCCTCGAGCCGGCGTCCGCATCGTCCAAGGAGAGGGACCTTCTCCGACGCCTCGAACCCGCGCTCCTCGAGGTCCTCCTCCTCCTCGCGGCCGCTGCCTCCGTCGTTCTGGCCGGCTACGGGCGCCGATGCGGTCAATTTCGGTGGGGAATTTGGGGGTGAAGCAGAGAGCTCGGGTGGGGAATTGGGGCATCGGTGAGTGAAGCAGAGAGAGTGAGATTGAGAAAGAGATAAGCCAGTGAGGTAAGATTACGTTACTGCCCTTTCTTATTTGCTAAAAAATAAAAGAAACTTAGTACTTTTAAGTACCTCTCAGTACCTCTAATCCAGTACCTCTAGGTACCTCTTATTTTTTTACCATTGGATTAAGTTAGATAAACGGTTGTAAAAAATGCCAACCACTCTAAAACTCGTAAATATTCAAATAAGCTGCAAAAAAATATAATGTGCATTACAAAATCAAGAAATTTGATATAGCAGGTTTAAGACCTGAAGGACCGTGGTAAGAAAACATGTTAGTGAAGATGCCAAACAATACAATACCTCTAGTTCTATAATCCAAGGAGTCCTTAAAAATATGAGCAAAAACCTGGTAGATTAATTTACATAATAGAGATGCATTGCAAGAAAGATATAATGACATATTGTGGATAGGCTGCTAGTAGAAAATGATTAAAAAAAACTTGTATGGCGATAATAATCGACAAAATATGCGGGATAAAATAAGCTTGAAAGATAAATTTAGCACAACCACCGAAAATGGAATATCGTATCATCCTTCCTAGATAATATTCTACAATGTCCTTCCCTAATCCTAAACCCGCTCTATGTCCATTATGAGGGATGGATGAACTAATGGAAGCATGCCTCTATTCTAGCAGGAGTTAGAGCCCTTTATTGTCTTCTGGACATGCATTCCTACCCAATATGATGCGCACTTGTGTCTTCAAACCTATCATTGTAACTCATCATCATGGTATTAGTAAAGGTAAACAAAATTTTCGCATGACATTAGGACAATAGTTGGGGTACAATATAACTTCCATGAAAGCACAAACTTATCTGTAAATGTCCGATATGGTGACATCAGCCAATCAATTCACTGTGGAAATCTTGGATTGCTTTATGCAATTTGTTTCAAGCATACAAATTTATTTGCACTAAGACAAGAACAACCAGTCAACAAAATATAAAATTGCATAGGAAAGAAAACGATGGCAGATTGTAGGAATATAAGCGCATGGCGGTGGAGGCTCCAAAACAGATCAGTATATTTCATGGAGTTGAAAGAGGGTCGGGCGACATAACGGACAGGAATAAAAACTTACTTAGCAAAACGCTGAAAGAAAGAACAAGTGTACCTCGTCAGATGAAAATTTCCCGAACACATACCAGGTGTAGCAGCACGCTTCCCTGACGTCCAGAAAGAAAAGAGCAAATCCTACCTGCAATGAACACAACAACTGTAGCGAAATATAGATTTTAATTGTTGAGAAATGATATTCGATAGTAACACAATTAGGAAAATGAACAAAATCGAGCCGGGACACGCTATGCAAGATCGGACGGAACCATTGCCCGCTGAAGAATAGAGAAGTTGTACCAGATTGGAGAGATGAAGAAATAACGTGGGGAGCAAAATATATGAAGGAATTCTAGAGAGAAATGACGTAATTCGGGGAGTAACGTAGATCAACTTGTAGCTACAGTTACAAAACTGGGGCGGTTAGGCTTCCATGCCATTGATCATCGCCGACGGCCGCTTGCTATGCCTATTCGTGGGAAGGGCTGCTAGCAGGACAAAGCGAGTGGGCTGTTAGATGGGTCTTGCACATTTTGGGCCCGATTAACGAGAGAATATCTGACTTGGTCTGCAGAGCAGCGGCCCAAATACGTTTGCTGGGTCATTTACACACGAGTGGAAGTAGCGATACCAGTAAAAAGCGGAGATGACGAGTGATGGAATGATCCTGAGCGTTTGTATGTCCGATCGGACGGTTTAAGAGGTCAAATCACTGTGGTTGCTCCTAGCTAGGTGAGTTTTACTGTTACTTAATAACTGACGCTTTAACTTTCCCTATATACTGTAAGTACCAATCTTTTCCGGAAATTAATTATGCATCGGCCACAAGTATCACGAAGAATCCACGGGAATTTATAAGGAAATCACTCTTAATTTGGATTCGACACGATCCGAGCACGAGAGGGGCAAGCCAAGATCACATGTCCTTCGGGCACGCACTGCGGAAATTGTAACATTGCCATGTATCCAGTGCTTTGCCGACTGTATTTTAGTCGAAACTCGGCATATACAGAATATATACACACTACGGAATCGGATCATTGTGCTATCCTGATATCGGTAGAGAGATCGTCTGTGTCACGTACTACAGATGGCCCAAGACCGTTCTGTTTTGATAATGCATGGATCAGACACGATAACTACGCCAATGTAGTCGAGAACGCGTGGGTGTCGTGCTCAGGGAACATGGCTGATATTGCGGATGCTCTTGGGGAGGTTAGGAGTAGGTTACAAAGCTGGAACAACAATGAATTTGGACATGTCGAAAAGCAATTAAAAAACATGCGAGAAAACCTAGAGAGTATGACAGGGAGATTGATAGGAGGAGGACCAACCAAGGCGGAGAAGGTGCCGATGAATAGAATTTTGGAGTTACTATCTCGAGAGGAGATCATGGCGAAGCAACGGTCAAGAATTCAATGGTTAAAAGAAGGCGATCGCAATACATCGTTTTTTCACGCCAAAGCTAAAGTAAGGGCCAGACAAAATAAGATCAAATCCTTGCACCTAGAGGATGGTAAGATAACCACAAACCAGCGCCGGTTGTTATAGGCAGCATAGGTTTTCTACAAAGATCTCTTTACAGCGGAAACGAATGTTATTCCGGGGCTGGTTACTTATTTGCTGAAGACTAAAGTCGATGAGGGCATGAATAATAAAATTTGTACATAGTTGATGGATAAAGAAGTGGAAGAAACCCTTTTTATGATGCATCCGAGTAAATCCCCTGGGCCAGGCGGATTTACCGCGGGTTTTTATGTTAGACATTGGAATTTTTTTGAAGCAACCAGTTTGCAAGGCAGTCAAGGAATTTGTGTATACAGGTGTGTTATGCATGTGGAGGTGAATAAAATTATGTTAGTGTTGATCCCTAAAATTAAAGATCCAAAGAATTTAACACAGTTTCGGCCAATATCTCTTTGCAACGTGCTCTACAAGATAGTCTCAAAAGTCCTAGTGATGAGGCTTAGACCGATTCTTCATGAGATTATATCGGAAGAACAAAGCGCCTTTGTCCTAGGCAGGTTAATTACAGATAATGTCCTAACATCTTATGAATGCATCCATTACTTGAAACGGGAAAAAGGAAAAAACTGGTGATTGTGCGGTAAATTTGGATATGGAAGAAGCATATGATCGGGTTGAGTGGTCCTATTTGAGAAAAATCATGGAGAAAACTGGGTTTTGCGGAGTTTTGGATCAATAGAATTATGGCCTGTGTTGCGATAACATCGTTTTCAATCCATGTTAATGGCACTTTTTCGCACTCTTTTATACCTTCGAGGGGAATAAGACAGGGTGACCAATTAGTCCTTATCTATTTCTTTTATGCTTCTGAAGGTTTAACGTCTTTGCTCAAATATTTTGGTACAGGGCACCTGGCACGAGGAATTCGAGCGGGAATTCATGCTCCCTGGATTTCCCAGTTGCTCTTTGCGGATGACTGTATTGTGTTTACCCAAGCTAATCTTGCGGGAGCTCATTGCATCAATGAAATCCTAGAGAGGTATAACGCAGGTCCGGTTTCAATTGGTTAACAAAGCAAAATCTGGTATTTTCTTCAGTAGCAATTGCTCGGATGAGATGAAGCAACAAGTCCACGTGGCTGCTGATATATCTATAATGAGGCGTTGGTGGAGTAGCGCTGCCCACGGCCCTTGGAAGATCTATGGACGCTCGATATGAGGGTATCCTTACCAAAATTAAAAGATTAGTGAACGGATGGGTGCCTCAATATCTAAATAGCGCAGGAAGAGAGGTATTGATTAAAGCTATTTGTTAAGCTATAAAAACATATTCTATAAGCTGTTTCAAGTTGTCAAAAAAGTTACTCAAGAAAATTTCAGTATTATTGCTCAGTTTTGGTGGCGAGGTGATGAAAGCAAGAGGAAAATGCACCGGTGTAAATGGCAGGAAGTGGCTATGCCAACATGTGAAGGAGGGCTTGGATTTCGTGATCCGGAGTTCTTTAATCAAGCTATGTTAGCTAAGCATGGGTGGAGATTACTCACAAACCCCAATTCTTGGTGTGCTAAAGTTCTTAAGGGTCCACTCAAAGGATTTTATCTCGACAACAAGAAAGAGGGGTTCATCGCATACTTGGCAGGCTATTCTCTATGGAAGAGAAGCTCTACAACTGGGTTTAATTAAAAGGGTTGGAGATGGAGCAACTATCAACTCTTGGGAGGATCCATGGATTCCTGACAACCCAACTAAACTACCAATGAGACGAGAAGAGGGAAGTGATATTACTAAGGTGGAGGAACTATTGTGTCTGTTTACTAATAAGTGGATTGAGGAAAAAGTCTGTATTAACTTTATGCACTCGGATGCCGAAGTTGTGTTATGAATTCATGTCGGTGCGTTGATGGAAGATACATGGTCGTGGCAACCAGAGCGACTGGGTTTCTTCTCAGTTCGGTCTGCCTACAAAACCCTAGTTTAGCATGAACCTCAATCTTTAGAGACCATAGAATGGCAATAATTCAGAGACTTGGATGAAATTGTGGAGAATGAAGGTCCCTCCCAAGGTTAAGAATTTCTAGTGGCGGGTTACTAAAAAAATTATACCATCTAAAGACATTCTCGTTCAGCGACATATCGAGAATCTTGGAAATTGTGAAGAATGTGGCTAGATTGAATCAATTTACCATGCATTTTTCAAATGCACGTGGGATAAGAACTTCTGGTTGGAGATGAGATCGACAATGGGTACTAAGATTCCAGACGTCACCCGGATTCATGAGCTACTGACATGTTAAACAAGGCGATGGTTTCAGCAAAGGATAGCTCTATCATTTTATGTGGGGCTTGGGCCGTGTGGTCAAAACGCAATGCAAGAAAATACGGAGAAACTGCAAGAACGGTTATACAATCAGTCAAATAGACATGTGATCTTGCTAATGACTTAGTGCAGCTCGGAAACCAAAGGGGGCCAAGGGAAGCAAAACAGATTATAAAGTGGTAACCCCTGGTGAATGGAACCCTCAAGATTAACATTGATGGGTCTTTTTTTGAATGCAACGTCCAGGGAGGTACGGGTGTGATTCTGAGGAACAATGAGGGGAAGCTGGTTGCAGCTCAGTCAATTTGGTATGATGCAGTGGCATCACCAATTATGATGGAAGCTTATGCAATGAGAGACGAGATAAAATTCACTATGGATAGAGGGTACTGAGATATAGCTAGTGAGACAGATTCGCAACAAATTGCTAAGATGTGGACTGCCTCAAACTACGAAGGATCCTCAATTGCGTCAATTCTTCTGGAGGCTAATGATTTAGTTGGGAATATGGAGTCGTTTGTTTTAAATTTTGTCCTTAGAATAGCTAATGAGGCAGCTCACCTTTGTGCCAGGTATTATAGTCGGGCTAGGAGAAGATGATTGTGGATCAACTATGTTCCTACCTTCCTTGATGCATGTATCGGGAAGGATTGTAACCTCGACTAATCTTTTTCCTATGGGCAACAAGTTTCTGAAGCACTCTTTTCCTTACCAGGGTAGCTGAGGGGACTAGAAGATTTTTAATGAGGCGGTTTGCTAACTTTAATATATTGAGTTTGAATCTAAAAAAAAAGCATACTCCGCAAAGACAGGTATAGGCCGAGTATCTTAGAAAACACACTCGTCAAACAAGTGATACTCAGCAACAAGCTAGGCATATGGCTAATATGCCCGCATTTGACAGTACCATAACCGTGGCCTCTGTTTACCAATCGTCCCTTAACTCGGCAAACGTTCAATATTTTTCTCGTCACTTTTCTTGCGCAAAATAATCGCTTCATGCCACCTATATGTTTGTCGAGTGTTTAGATTATGATACTCAGCAACACCTTTATTTGTTTTTTCTTCCTAGTCGAGGAACCCCTTTTGTTTGCCGAGTGTGTTTGGAAAACAGTGGACATTTCCCTCGTTTCCTTTGTTTCCCTTTTTTTTGTCCAGATATATACTATTTTATTAGGTGGCCGCTATTTATTTCCAACCCCTATGTTCCTGACCTTTCTTTCCCGACTTCAATTCCCTACTCACTTTTTCCTGCTACCTCTTTTTTCGTCATCTCTCTGCTCGACAGATTTTGGGAAGTGCTTCGCGCGACTGCTCGCTGCTTCCACGACGGCTCATCTACCTACCAAGTCAGGCGGTGTTGCGTATACCACAACCTCCATCTTTTTCGCCCCGTTGTCGCCAATGTTGTCATCAACAACGTTACTCCTGCTTCATCTACAAACGGACGGTACATAATCTGTCTGTTTAACATGTTTACTGTTTACATGTTTAGGGAGATCGTGTTGTTGTTATTCGTGGTGTCTACTGCATCTAGTATGTTCGAGTTTCACATGTTAATAGCTACTTTTGTCATGATCTGTATTTTGAAATTAATTATTAAAATTATGCCTAATTGTTCAACACAAGGCCTTCACAAGCCACCGTTGGATGTATTCATCCTCAACTGTCTGTTTTATTAGATTTGTGTTTGGTATGTTCATTTATGTTTGTCGGATACAAATCATCCGAATGAGAGTAGTATATCCTTTGAGGCATGTGATATCCTACATGCATGGCCTTCACAATCCACCATTGGATGCATCTAGTCTCAACTTTCTTTTTTGTTGGATCTGTGTTTGAAGTTTTATTGTTTGTTCGTCGAATGAAAATCATCTGGATGAGACTAGGTATGTGATAACACGAGCAGGGAGAAAGAGCTGTAATTTTGTAACGGGAAATTTTTGGAAATTTCTAGCAGGAAAGTCTGGTTGGAATACTAGTGAAGGGGCAAGAAAAGGACCCAGGCTGGTCAGAACCATGCATAGTTTTTTTTGCCTTTGAACAAGAATCACTGTCATTAGATATCAAAGTTTATTACAAAATAGTGAATACAACACACACCCTGAAAAATAGAGATGCCTAGCAGCACACAAAGGAAGAAGACTACCAAAGAAACACGGTCCTACACCCCGGAGACTCCGGTCTGGACCGGAGAATCTGGGCAGTCTCCACACACTCTCCGAAGGGATTCCAGTGGGTGACACCACTTTCTCGAATCTTCTTCTTCACAGTAAATTCCTGACACCGGGGACTCTGGTCTGGGGGACGGGAGACTCCGGCCTGGAATAATTCCAACAACTTCTAAGCATGTAGATCTCTTTGACCTTTTTGTAGACCACACCACCATTAGTAATTTTGTGAATTGAACCTGAAACATCAACACACATAAATAGATATACTTGTGTTGTTAACAAACACTCGAAACAAGATTTAGGTGAATTTGCGCTTTCAATCTCCCCCTTTTTGGTGTTTGATGACAACACAAATATTTGCAATGATAATCATAGCTAGGCATTGGTTTGTAAAAAATAGACGGGCTCCCCCTTGATGTGTGCACCTATGATACACAATCAACAAAGTTATGAGAGCTCCCCCTATGTTTTACAAACTAACATCACAAGCAAAAATAGTGAAAAAATACAATTGCATGCATATATGTAAGATAAGTAAAGCAAGGAGATATATAGCACAACCATAAGATAGGTTCAGAACATAGTCTCACCACACACAATTTAATGTTCACCATGAAAGGTAACTTGAAAGAAACTAAGATAAAAGGAGACACAAGACTTAAAAGCAAATCAAGTCCAAAGGCTCGTGTTCCGAGGCAAAGCAAAGCAACCCATGCAAATCTCCAAGAAGTCTAGATAGCCACTTCTCCCCCTTTTCCATCGAGACACCAAAAAGGGAAAAGAGCAACTACACTTAACCCAAGGATCAATCGTCATCCTCCCCGTAGTCCTCATCATCACCATCTTGGGGCTCATCCTCTTCATCACCAGACTGTTAATCTTCTTCTTCTCCTTCTTCATTTTGCTCCTCTTCCTCTATCATAGAAGCCTTTCAATGGTTGTTGGATCAAGATGGAGCTGAAGAGACCTCATAAAAATCACCCCACAGAAACGAGGAGTTGTTCCAGTCATGATAGGACAAGGTCAAAGACTCAGGATGAAGCTCAAGTGGAGGGGTAGTTACAATACCCGCATTATTCTGAAGACAAGTGAGCATCTTCTTCATCTCCCTCCTTTCCAAGTAAGCCTTGTGGTGCTCGTTGTGAACAGCAACAGTCATGTAGAATATGTTGCGTTGGAACCATGTGAGCTTCTTGAGCTCATCATGAACCTCGTACTTTCCTTGAAGATGAGTACGAGGGTCGGCATTGTTCCTCCTAGGCCTTGGATCCTCAGCCTCAGCATCACCCATAGGAGTGTCCTCATCCCCAACAAAGTGAGAGGAAAGGATCTGAAGAGTGCCAGGAGGATGCTCTATTCACTCACAAGACCCGGACACTTATCAAGAATAAGCTTCATCACATATGGGGTATACACCGGTACTTTCTTTGGCTCTGTCATGGCAATCCAGATCTCCTCCTTTATGAAATTCATGACATCTACCTTATATCCCTCACAGTCCGGTCCCGCACGGTGGCACTTGAAAGCATGATAAAGCAAGTTCACAATCCCACCGCGAATAGCATCCACATTCCCGGCCTTTGGAGCAATGTTGCAACGAAAGTGAAGGGTACGTTGCATAGAAAACAAAAAATTTCCTACACGCGATAATCCCGAAGGGCCAAGATCTAATCTAGGATATGAAAGGTAACGGGAAAAGAGAGGGTTAAAGAGAACATACCCTCGTAGACACAAAGCGGTACGAGATCGAATCTCGTTGTTGATGTAGTCGAACTCACATCGATCTCAAGATCGCGAAGAAGAGCGCTGCAATCCGGCAGCGCTTCCGCACTCGGTCACACGTACAGCTCGATGACGACCTCTGTTCCCTCGATCCAGCGGGGCAGCAGAAGTAGAGGATCCCTCGGAAACCAGCAGCACGACGGTGTGGTATGGTGGAGAAAACTTCGTTCAGGGCTTCACCAAGCGCATGAACATGAGGTGGATCAGCGGGAGGATGGGGATGGAGATGACACCAAGTTGTGTGAGCGAGAGGGATCTCATACCCTCTATTTATAGGAGGGGAGGCAGCCACGAAATTTTGGTGCCTCCACCTCTCCCCTCATCATGTGGGTGGAGTCTCCACTCAACCCACTCATTCTCTCATCAATTCCCACTAAAAATTCCAAGGGTTTTCTTTAATAAATAAATAAAACAATTTTATTTCTTTATTTTAATATTTGTTAATCCTATTAACAAACATTAACACTTACCCCCTTGAACTATTTGTTAATCAAACATTAACATATACCACCTTGAACTATTTCAATATTCCCCAAAACAATTCCGGTGACTATTTTAATATTCCCCAAAACAATTTAGGTGTTGTCCAAAGTTTTCTCCGATATTTCGTATCCACTCAATCGCGTCATCGAACCTTAAGTGTGTCACCCTACGGTTCGTGAATAATGTAGACATGATCGAGACACCTCTCCGATCAATAGTCAACAGCGGGACCTGGAGATCCGTAATGACTCCTACACATTCAACGATGAATCTAGTGACCGTGTGAACCATAAACGTCGTAACCAATTACCTTTGTCTCGCGATATTTTACTTGTCCGAGAATCGATCATTAGTATCAACCATACCTTGTTCAATATCGTTACCTACAAGTACTCTTTTCTCGTTTCTGTGATATGACATCCTTTGTGACCTAGTCACGTGCTTGCAAGCGGTGTCGATGTGATATTACCGAGAGGGCCTAGAGTATATCTCTCCGTCATTTGGATCGACAAATCCCACTCTTGATCCATGAGCCTCAACTAATACTTTCCGAATACCCAACGACACCTTTATAGTCACCCTGTTACGGTGTGACGTTTGATCACATCAAAGCACTCTTTCGGTGTTAGTGATTGACATGATCTCATGGTCTAAGGATTAGAGTTACTTCGTATGTGTGATATAACAATGCAACTTAATTACTTGATCGCATTTCTATATTCACTTTGGGTCTATGTTCATCACATCATTATTATAATGACATGACCCCGTTATTAACAACATCCAATGTTCATGATCAGGAAACTTTGATCATCTATTAATCAACGAGCTAGTTAAAAGAGAGGCTTTACTAGGAACCATTGTTTGTTTATTAAACACACATGTATCAACGTTTCCGGTTAATACAATTCTAGCGTGAGAAATAAACGTTCATCATAAACAAGGAATAAGATAATAACCACTTTATTATTGCCTCTTGGGCATATTCCCTTCAGAAAGAGGCTGAGGAGTATGTTGTAGACACGCTTCAAGTCCTTGGCGGTGCTTGCACTTGTGATATTGTCATACATTGGAGCCATCCTTATCTTATCATAAGAAACACCGGTGACATGCATCCTCTTGCCCAAGTTGTCACCATGGAGAGGATACCCAAGTAGCCCAGAGAGCCTCAAGATGGATGACTCGCACTGGACGGGGCCAGTCATCCATGTCAAAGTAGTGCCCTCATCTCTTCAAAAGTGACTATGGCAAATAACTATTGAACAACCTTGATGTTATAGTCCTGCTGAGTGCCCACAATATTCTCAAGCCCAAGCTTCCTAGTCATCCAGATGGCTTCTTGATGACTCCCAAGTGCAGGAGATCAATTGTAGTACCTTTCGATAAGTATTTGAGTGTCGAACCCACGAGAGCTGAAGGTAAGATATCTATTCTCTAAAGCCCTATAACCCTCTTGATGGAGGGATGATAACCCGGTAGCCCAACTCCAAGGGGTAACTTGGCCCAAAGGACGCTGCGCAAAGACCCGGCTAGGATAAAGGAGCTTCTAGAAGGCCCAAGATCGTAGGCCTGGTAACCCGGATTGTGGGTTCCGGTATGGAAGTTTAGGGTTTTGTGAGCAGTGTCCGGGTAGGACTCAGAGTATGCCTTGGAGAACAGGCCAGGGATCCGGATGCTTTATAAGCCGGCCCTTAGGTTAGGTTTAGGGACCCAAGAGAGAGAATTAGAGCAATATCGCTAGGTATCGAGTATCCAGTGTAACACGAGAGTTGAGATTAATATATCGAGATCGGAGATCCGGCGACTTATTCCGCCGGCTTCCAGATCGCCCATCATCATGTTTTCTTCTGAGCTAAACCCTCTCCCAAACATCTGTGTCGTCTTGCCCCAAGATAAGTTACCCCCGGTAACGTCTGCCGTGACTATCCCACGACAGTTGGCGCCCACCGTGGGGCCTGCGTCCAAAGGTGCTTACATCACGGGAGAAGCTCGGAAGAACATGGAGAATCTTGTCATCGGCGAAATCTACACCAGCCACGAAGGAGAGAAGACGGTGGACGATTCCGGCTGGGGGCCGGAGTCGGATCACCTTGAATCCGGATCTATCGTGACAATTGGCCGGATCAACATCTTCATCAGTATGGTACGTACTTACGATTCAAGAGGACAATATCATGTGCATACTACAGGAACTTCTAACAGGGACAAAAAGATACTGAAGCAAGCGGTAAACGCGGTTTCCTCGGCTGTGCCGAGATACCTGAGGTGGTCAGAGCAGGATGTAACATGGAGCAGAAGAGATCACCCGGAAAGAATAGCACACCCGGGAGTTTTAGCATTAGTAGTTGCACCGCAGGTCAATGGGTATGAGCTGAAAAAGGTCCTGATGGATGGTGGAAGTAGCATCAATATCCTATATTGGGAAACCTTTTTACGCATGGGTCTCAAGGAGTCGCAGCTACAGAAGAGCTCAACAATTTTTCATGGGATAGTGCCGGGTCACTCAGCGTTCCCCGAGGGAAAAATCGCATTGGAGGTAGCTTTCGGAGAATCAAAGGACAATTATCGAGTCGAGTGGCTCACTTTCGAGGTGGTCAAGTTGCGCAGCCCTTATCACGCGCTGTTCGGAAGGCCGGCTTATGCCGAATTCATGGCTAGGCCGTGTTATGTGTACCTACAGCTAAAAATCCCGGGTCCTAACCGGACCATCACCATACATGGAAGCCGGGATATAGCGGCTGAGTGCGATGAAGGAGATTCAGTAATGGCTGAGAAGGCTTGCAGAAAAGAGGAACTCAAGTATTACCGGTCTCAAGTAGACCCGGATGACAGAACAGCATTGAAAAGGCCGAATACCGAAGATGAGAGAGCCAAATTCAAAGCAGCACAGGATACCAAGATGATAGCTTTTGTTGAAGGCGATCCCTCTAAGCAGTTTGCTATAGGGTCTAACCTGGACAGCAAGCAGGAGAAGGCACTTGTGGAGTTTATCCGTTCAAATGCGGATGTGTTCGCCTGGACGCCTAGCGACATGCCGGGTATCCCCACCGAGTTGGCAGAACACAGTTTGCACGTAGATCCCAAGTCCAGGCCTGTGAAGCAGGGCTTGAGGAAGATGAACGAGGAAAGAAGGAAAGCAATAGGAGAAGAAATCGCTCGCTTGCTAACAGCCGGCTTCATCATGGAAGTATTTCACCCGGACTGGTTAGCGAATCCGGTTCTCGTAATGAAAAAGACCAATGAGTGGAGGATGTGCATTGATTACACGAGTCTTAACAAACATTGTCCAAAGGATCCGTTCGCGCTACCGAGGATAGATCAGATCATAGACGCAGTGGCTGGAAGTGACCTATTATGCTTTCTAGACGCATATTCCGGGTATCATCAGATCAAACTCAAGAGGGAAGATTGGGAGAAAACATCATTTATAACCCCTTTTGGGGCCTTCTGTTACAAAACCATGACATTTGGGTTGAAGAACGCTGGTGCAACCTATCAACGGTGTATCCAGAAGTGCTTCGAGGATCAAATCGGACGCAACGTCCATGCTTATGTGGATGATGTGGTTATCAAGACCAGGAAGGCGGAGACATTTATCGATGATCTAACGGAAACGTTCAAGAACTTGAGGAGGTATCAGATGAAGCTTAATCCGACAAAGTGCGTGTTCGGAGTTCCAGCTGGGAAATTACTCGGCTTTATCGTTTCCGAGAGAGGAATTGAGGCAAACCCGGATAAAATCAAAGCTATCCAAAATCTGAAAAAGCCGGAAAATTTGAAGCATGTCCAAAAGCTCACAGGCTGTGTAGCAGCCTTGAGCGGATTTATATCCAGACTCGGGGAAAAAGCAATACCCTTGTACCAGCTCTTGAAGAAATCCGATAAATTCGTATGGGATCAGGAGGCGGATGAAGCGTTCGAAGCACTAAAGAAGCAGTTATCTGAAGCACCAGTCCTAGCGGCCCCGGGTCCTAAAGAGCCCATGTTGTTATATGTAGCAGCTGGCCCACGAGCCGTTAGCGCGGTAGTCGTTGTGGAACGTAAAGAGGATGGGAAAGGTTACCCGGTTCAGAGACCGGTCTATTACGTCAGCAAGGTATTATCAGAGGCAAAGCAGCGCTATCCGCATTGGCAAAAGCTGGTTTTCGGGGTCTTTATGGCTAGCCGGAAACTCAAGCCGTATTTCCAGGAACACCCCATAACAGTGGTTAGTTCGATACTAATGTCGGATATCATCAGAAACTCGGATGCAACAGGAAGAATAGCCAAATGGGCGATAGAGATGGGGGATTATCACATCAACTACGAGCCCAGGTCAGCAATCAAATCTCAGGCTCTGGTCGATTTCGTTAACGATTGGACGCACACAGGCATGCCCACCATGGTTCCAAACTCCGAGTCTTGGATCATGCACTTTGATGGATCCAAGCAATACGAGGGATCAGGAGCTGGAGTAGTGCTAACATCACCCAAAGGAGACAAATTGAGTTACGTGCTACAGATTCACTTTGATTGTTCCAACAACGTGGCCGAGTATGAGGCCCTATTGCACGGCTTAAAGGTAGCCAAGGAAATGAACATTAAGAGGATACGATGCTTTGGAGATTCAGACCTTGTGGTACAGCAGGTCTCAGGAACTTGGGATAGAAAAGATGCAACTATGGCAGCATACCGCAGAGAGGTTGATAGAGTTGCTGGGTGTTTCTCCGGGTACGAGGTGGAGCATATAGACAGAAGAAAAAAATGAGGCGGCAGATGCACTCGCCAGACTCGGCTCGCGCAGAGAGCCAGTTCCACCTAATGTTTTCCTGGACGAACTATGGCGACCATCAGTTAAAACCGAGTCTGAGGAAGAACTGGCAAATCAAGACCCGGATTTGGAACTCGTGGCCACAGTACGTGCTGTTCCCGAGTGGACAGAGCCGTTCTTGGCTTACCTATTACGGGGCGAGTTACCACAGCAGGAGGTATTAGCAAGACAAATTCTGAGGCGAGCAAAAGGATATTCTATCATCAATGGAGAGTTATACAAGAGAAGCGCAGAGTCTTTTTGCGCTGTGTAGCACCAGAAGAAGGCCGACAAATCCTCAAGGAAATTCATGAAGGCGATTGTGGGCATCATGCATCCACAAGATCTCTTGTGGCCAAAGCTTATCGACATGGTTTTTTCTGGCTCACGGCCCTAGCAGACGCGGAGCGCTTGGTAGCAAGGTGTGACGGATGTCAAAGGTACGCTCGCCAAACCCATGTGCCGGCTATGGAACTACGGATCCCGTTAACTTGGCCGTTTGCTGTTTGGGGGATGGACATGGTTGGCCCCTTTCACATGTCACCTTGCAAAAAGACGCACCTCTTGGTGGCCATTGACAAGTTTACCAAGTGGGTCGAGGTTATGCCAGTCACCAACTGTGAAGCAATTACAGCAGTCAAATTCCAAAAAGATTATCTATCGGTTTGGGTATCCCCACAGCATAATTACCGACAATGGAACCAATATGTCCCTTGGAGAGATGGAGAAATTTTGTGGTAACAATGGAATCCGGCTTGACGTAGCTTCAGTGGCCCATCCACAGGCTAATGGACAGGTGGAGAGGGAAAATCAAGAATTGCTTCGCGGATTAAAGCCACGATTGCGAGTTCCGTGTATCAGAGCTGCTGGTGCATGGGTTGAAGAATTACCTGCAGTGGTTTGGGGTATCAACACAACACCTAACAGATCCACCCAGATGACACCGTTTTTCATGGTTTATGGTGCAGAGGCGGTGTTGCCGAGTGACATCATCCATGACTCGCCGAGAGTCTCGGCCTACGTCGAGGTAGAGAACGAGAAAACCCGGCAGGACGCCGTAGATATGTTAGAAGAGCAAAGGGAACAAGCACTGGAAAGATCAGCCATATATCAGCAAGATTTACGGAGGTATCATAGCCGGCGCGTGAAAACCCGGGTCTTTCAGGAAGGAGACCTGGTTCTACGCCTGGTACAGTCAAACGAAGGAAAACACAAGTTATCACCTCCGTGGGAAGGACCATTTATCATAAGTCGGAATCTGCACAACGGATCATATTACTTGATAGACGCAAGGGAAGAGTCAGCTACAGTTAACGACACCGCCCATACTACTTCATCTATGCAAGAAAGAGACAGACCATGGAACGTGGCCCAGCTACGTCCCTACTATACTTAGTATAGATCATATTGGCAAGTGGAATTACACGATGTAACAGGCGGCAGGTTTCAGGCGCACTCTTTTCCTATCTAGGGTACCCTTGGGGACTGGATGGGTTTTTAATGAGGCGGCTTGCTGACCTAGCTTTCTCATATCAAATAAAGAAGGGATTGTTCGTATGTTCTTTACTCTTGGTATGTCGCATATATTTAGGTCTTGGGGGCTGATTGCTCGAATAGCACAGTTACAAACTCAATGACCCGGCCTTGATGCCTATGAGTTATAAGGGCTGATTACTCGCAAACGAGTACGGCTGCAATCTTATAACCGGACGAAGGAGCCAAATTTTCTTGACTTTTCTTACTTAAGCTTGATGTGACTCGCACTAAAGTGGCATGATTTGCTTGCTTACGATTACAATCAGCCATGAAGCCCGATGGGACTTGCCTGACCCTGTTTTCGCATAGACGTAACAACATGATATCCACGCGAAAGCCGGCTTATAGTACAAGATAGTCAAAAGGGTCATCCAAACCACAAGTTATGCAGAGTACAAGGCTAACAGCCAGAAACTCAACGTTTATCAAGCATAACTTCAATACCTATGTGAAATGGCTCTGGGTTGGGGCTTAGCAGCAAACAACTTGTTCTCTTGGAAAGACCACACATCCCATACTCGGAATTTCGGGCCTTGGGGACTGAGGATTTGAAAAATAAAAAGTTGCCTAGTTGCTAAAACTCACAAAAACCCAAACATCCGAGTCTGGGGGACTTGGGGACTTCGAGAAAAGTCCGTTTGTCAAAACCCATGAAACTCGGAAACCGAGTCTCACAAAAGGAATCATAAAGAAAGTCGGATATCAAGAACAAGTGGACTCAAAAGTGGATAAATTTAAACGATCAGAAGAAGCATAAAGTGTATCAAGAACTTAAAGTGCATTACAAATTTAGGTACTAATATCAAAGGTGCACAGGCGCAGCATCAAAAAATGATTGTTCAAACGGCCCATTGGCCGGCTGACGCATACGAAACAGCATCAGGTAGCAGGTATCACTCGGTATTCTGGGCTGCGGCATCCATCTTCTCCTTGCCCTTGCTATTGCCCTTGGTAGCAGCAACACCCGGATCAGCAGCAGTGCCGGCTCGCGCAGGAGGAGGGACGACGGGTGTAGAGGTAGCAGGCGCAGAATCGGCTTTTGCCTTCTTCTTTGCGGCCTCCTCCCTCAACTTGGCAGCTTCCTCCTTCCATCGGGCCAGCATGTCATACGGCTTGGGAAGATCCGACTTAACCGCTTCACCATCAGCATCATATGCAGGGACGATGGAATTGACATCCAAGCCGTCAGCAATCACGCTGGCCGGGTAACGGACCTCCTTCTGGATGGCCTTGAAATCCTTCGCGAAAAACTTGGACCCATCACGGTTGAATTCCGGAAACCCGCCCATAAGCTTGGCTGGCTCGAGCTTAGGGAAGTAAGCTTTAGCAAGCGCAAGCCCCCGGGTTACTCCAACCCGGCAGGACGAGCGCTTCCAATGCCAAATCCACTCGGGGATAGTGGAGCAGGCGTCCAGCATTCTCTTCAGGTCGACATGCCCAACACCCGGCCACCGTATTTCTTGAAGGATCCATTTGGTTCCGGCGCATAGCTGCCGGATAACGCTCTTGATAGTTTTCAGCCTGGCAATATCATCTTCGTCCGGCATCACTTCATCCGGACCTGCAGAAAGAAATGGAAACACGAGTAAGGAAACTCCGGCTATTTATCAGAAGGATAACCCGGATTAAGAATCGTACCGAGCAAAGCACGATACGTATCAGCAATTTGAACAGAAAGGCTCGTTAGATTATCTTCTGCTGTGTGAGCCCTCCTCCTATACTTCTTCATTATCTTCCCACTCCTCCTGGCCTCAGCTTCGGCCGCCTCACGCAGAGCCACCTCCTTTTCAATGAGCTTGGTGGCCTTTGCCAGTTTCTTCTCAGATTGAGTCATGAAGGACTGCACGGATGCAAGGAAGGGTTAGCCGGGTAAAGGGCAAGCTATCAGTCGGTTATACCGTAAAGTTCCAAGCAAATTGTCAATCAATTCACTCGGAACCTGGGGACTAGATAGGGACACAAGCAATATTATCCGGGTTTACCTCGTGTTTGGCTATTAAAGCCTCCAAGATATTTTCGTCAGCAGCCCTCAAGGTGTGCAGGGCTTCGAGCATCTGGGCAAACGTCATGTCTTCGGGTCGGACACCAGAAGAGCCGGCAGCCTGGTCGCTTGGTTGGGGAGCTTTCCCCGCCTTTGGGGTCGAGACCCGGACAGTCTGGGTATCCGGGTTGGGAGAACCCATCCTCGTATCCGGGACCTCGATCTCCTCGTCCACTGCTTCGGATGACTCTGGAGACCCGGCGGCTTGGTGAACTGGATCGCCCAAGGGGCCTTGTTCCTGGTTGTTCTCAGTATCACCGCCAGTCGCGGCGTCTACGTTTTCAGTCGGCCCCTCCGTCTCCCGGTTATCCGCCTCCCGGTTATCCGTCTCCACATTCTCCGGGTCAGTAGTCGTGACTTGGGTGCTAAGGAAAAGAGAGGAATGGTCAACAGCAGCGGATGGAAATACTCAAGTGCGCAAAGATATCATACAGCGGAAGACTTACCCGGTGTTTACAGTGT